>OX439000.1:17127092-17586469 GCA_949316495.1 Amphiduros pacificus | reverse complement strand
AAGGCGGGTCTCTGTGATGCAGCCACTTAATGCTGATCCAAAGTTGTTTTAGTTCCAATTTGATGTGAATCTCTCCTATCTGTGTAGTGTTAATGAGGCGGGTAATAAGACAGCAACTCAAGCTGTTTTGATGCGCTGGGTTGCTGTGGCCTGTTGTAGTAGTCAGTGTGAGATCTTCCCGGACACTCTGTCATGATGCACCTCCTCGCCCCCCGGTATGCGTGTGTTCCTGGTGGGTGCCAATGTGCACCAGGAACTTGAGCGCGATGTTTCACTTCAACTTGTTGTGTGTGTTGCCGGTCTGGACTGGGGACGCCGTGGGCAGATTACGACTCCTCACAACCTCCACACTTTCCTAACTTCCAGGCGGCTGTGTTTATCAGTAAAATTGCACTTCCTTTTCCCTTTTACACGACGAATGCCAAACTCCTGTTGGCAGAAGTGACACAACAATCCTGATAACTTTCAGAAGTAACAAGAGATTGGCTCTGCTCCAAGCATTTCATCTTTTTGTTTTTTGTTTTCGCTTTTTGCTTAAATTGCAGTTTGTATTTTCCGCTGCTGCTTCTTGTTAAGAGAGTTGAGTTTCGATATTCTCGATGATAAAAAGCTAAACACGGTGTCCAATCAAAAGGTCTGATGTCATGCAAACAAAGTTTTGCATGAGCGATGTTGGCTGTCTTAGCCTGGTGAGTTCTTATGTAGGAGTGAGGGATGATGAGATTGGTAGCAGAGCCCGGCGCTGTAGGACAAGCTCTCAAGTGGTGTGGCTGCCGCCAAACCCGGCACAATGAAGCATCGCGGCCCGGCATCACACACGCTTCATATTTACCCGGTCCACGTGAGCACGGCGAGAAGAGGAGGCCGGGCAGTTAGGATAGCAGGCATGTGCTGGATACATTCATGAGATACCTATATGACATTTTAACAACCTCTCTCTGACGAGACCAGATAGCACATGTGCAGCCATATTTCCTCATCCGTTGTCGCGCCTCTCTGGCACGACGTCCAAAAAGTTGCCTGCCAAATCAAATATGGCGAACAATAGGGCACGATTTCCCAAGAGCCGTGATGTCCTTCTAAAAAGAAGTCCAGGCGCCACAGGGAAGGAGGTCTTTTTATATGTTTGACACTTGGCCCCTATGATTGCTCTTGTGACTATCTGAGGTGATAGGGTTGTACCCTCGCCGAGCGCCGTGTCAGCCTGTTGGTCATGATTGCGCTCATGGTGTGAGCAGCAATTGGGCCAAATTGCAAGGCTTTAAAATGTCCTTTAGTTCCCTGGATCTTTCCTAATGCATCCCATGGATGTCCACATATGGACCCACTCATCAGTACCCCCCAGGGACCCTCATATTTCACAGTTCAGGCAAGGAATATGAAGGATACCTGCGCCCTAGAAGCGTGATAGGTCGCCTCCAATGCCTGATCTCAGACACGTATTCTGTGCTCAATGTAACAATGCCAAACACTGTTGCAGTATCTTCAAACCATCTTGCTACTGATGCATGTGGGTAATACAGCCAGATCCCAGGACCTTAGAATTCACAATTTTATATAATAAGACCCTTGAGCGATTTTGATCTCACATTTGTATTATATAACTTTCACTTTGTAAATACTGATGCTTGTGCAGACTACAGCCTACATCCAGGACTTTAGAGAAGACAATCTTATCTAATAAGATCTTTGAGCCATCTTGGTTTCACACTTTGATTATATAACTTTCACTTTGCAATTTTATCAATCTCCTCTTCCCTATAAATGAACATCTCATCGATCTGCACCTCATCAAGTTTAACGAGGAACCGCGCGCCTGGACTCAAATGTAATTGAATGACGGTAACCATCATTATAAGATGATAGATCTGGACTCAGTGATTAAAGATAAACAATCGGTCATTGATCACGCTAATAATGATATTCAAGCTCTCTAGCAAAAATGATCACACGAGGACATATGAAGTAGCCAAGCAAGAGATCACCACTTTATACAAAAAAATCTCATTGATTTTGCACAAGAGGCCTCTATATACTAAACTTATTTAATAAGATGCCAAGGCGAGCCACCTTGGCATCAGATTTTTATATTCATGTGAGCTTTCATTTTGTAAGTTAGTCAATCTCTGCATTATATTGAAGAGCATTTAGCCCTCTCCCGTTTAGAACTCTCCCAATCAGAAACTATTAAGAAATTAACTTTGCTATTCTGTAATTCAAGGATTTGATAAGGTGAGGTCGAGCCACCCTTGAAATACCATTAAAAAGACCTATAAACGTGTGACAGTGGACACTTTGGTCAAACCCCGTGAGACTGCCCGACCGCCGGCGATGATAATAAAATACATTATTTCTGAGCCATCGGGTACTGAAAACATATTCCAGATGTGCAATACAGGTAAGATATTGATCCGTTGGGCATGCCTCTATCATCGTCCACCTTGATGATGTGATCTTCACCACACATGCAGGCAAGACAAGATTTGTGAATATTCAGTGCCAGGCTATCAGCTCTGCAACTTCAAGCTGGTTCACTGGCAAGTTCTAACAACTAAATATAGTTACCGTGGCTATTGATTGAATGATCTGGTCTTCCCTAGACAAAACACCGACAGTGTCTGTGCAAACTACACAAAAGATTGTTTATCATGTCTAACTTTATTCTGTTATAAAATGATGTCACATTTATACATTGTTCGTACATATTTAGTTTAATTTAAAGAACTAGGTCCCCAGAGTTTACTTCTGGGTAAAAAATCATCATCCAAATAGCTATTTATCTTTTCACAGACTTTGTATTTGAATCTTCAATATCGGTGTTCCCAAATTATTTTTTTTCTCACTGAACCGTATGCTACCCCGTCTATGACCCTGAATGATTAATGGTCCTTCCGTTTAATGAGTGCATTGAATCATTGATACACATCTCAACCTTTACAAAATAGATAAAAATAGTAACCTAATCAATACCTTTAAGTAAAGTGACATAAATCTATCTATTGTGGTTGATTACTGTACTTTATATAATGGTGTCAATCCGAATCAAAACATTAATTGCAAATATTATGAAAATGTGGCAGCTTTCTAATAGTCGTCAAATTTACAACACAGATGAACCTTTTGTATTCCTTCAATTGCTTCAATTTAAAATATAATGTCAGTGAATGTTGATATGCCATGGTTTAGACAGTATAGCAATGGTACTTTTTCGATGCTATTATTTTGACCGGCTTAAAAATAATCTGAATGCTGATAACAAATGTAAAATGTATGAATACCATTAGGCATTTCCTGGTACAGATATGTAAAGCATTAGATAAAGTATAAAAAGCGGTTATATTTATATTCCTTGTGAAAGGTGTGTTTTTAGTGAAGTAATATATTGTGGGTACCTTTCTAAAGTCAGACTTATAACATCCCTGTGCCATTTCCAGGGTGAGATCATGGGTCTTTTATGGTCAGTTTATGACTCCTGGGGCGACATTTAGTCAATTTAGATTACTCACTGATAGAAATGTGTGTGTACTTCAGCCAGATAAAGAAATGTAAAAGTGCCTCTTCCACTTACATTGACCTAGATTCGGGTTCTGGTTCTCATAATAAGGAAACTGACTACAGTGATAAATCTATTGTTTACTATCGTTAATTTAATATTCAACTTTACTCTTGTAAGTAATTTCAAATGTATTTTATTACACATAAAGATATTCTTAATTTTTTTTTAAAATATAATTTTTATTAATTAGCGAAAAGGTTAACAGGTATTTTGGGATGGATGCTGAATCAATTCGACAAGTATTTCTTGTCAACAATCACGCTTTCCCATATATCATTGCTTAAACCAACAATTAAATTAGATCCAAACAATATATCATATCACTACTGGATTAAATTAAATCAACAATTCACGCTTTAAATCCTGGGGCATTTCTCAACACTATCAGATATGTTTAAAAAAGGAAAGAAATCAACTATCCATAAAGCAACAATAGTTAAGAAAAAATGATTTTCACAACTGTATCTATGAAGTAAACAGATGTAAATAAATGTTGGTATGTATATTTCCAAATTACTAATTTTTGCATATTTTTCATTTTTGTTTATATCATCAGTTGTTTATCCTATGACCAGGTTGTAGATAAAATGTTCCTATTGATGTGTTGTTTGTGTTTTGTAATATCATTTATGGTCTTGTACCATGCATGGCATTTTTGACTGACTTTTTGTACTTCAAGGCTTCTTCTAGGCACTTGTATGTTATTGTATTGGAGTGCCCTGAGACAAAAAAAATGGTAAAAATAATACTATATTACCAGGTACTATGTTACCAGGTCGTCAAAATTCAGATGCTACATACAAGGTCCTCAAGATTATGTATTTATTTGGATTTTTGTTTATTTTTCAAGTTATATGCTTGTTTATAGTATGCTTCACATTTTATAAGTACTTTTTTGAATAAAAAAACACACTGGAGTAAGAAATAGTCGAAGGGAGCGTCTGTGATAGTATTAGTCAAACTGTAAAAGATAGAAAAAATGGTGGTTCTAAGTTGGTCAACAAGGAAGGGAAGTGGTGCATTATCTATACATAATTATATATTATATTTGATAATATCGATATTCTCTCCTCAAAATAATCATTAGCGAAATACTAGATGGCGTAAGATTTCATATATACTGATATTTGGAAAGGAATAAAGGCCATAATTGAAAGTGACTAAAGAATATCGATATTATAACATACACTTCATTATCGCATCGTGTTTCGACAAAATATCATTTTATCAATTCCAACAAACCATTTTTCTCTCAAATCAATCAAACCATTAATAAAATGTCTTCATTACTTTGAAATATCAAATTGCAGCCCTGTCAGGAGAGATGAAATAATAATCAATAATAGCGATGTTTAAACTTGTTCCAAGGGAGCCTTTCTTAGTGGTCAACAACAAAACCTCACAAAATGAACTGGACAGATCAAATTTACCTCAAATGAAAAAGAACAATAAATGGAAAAGTTGACCTTAAATGAGATAGAACAGTAAATGGAAAAGTTGACCTTAAATGAGATAGAACAGTAAATGGAAAAGTTGACCTTAAATGAGATAGAACAGTAAATGGAAAAGTTGACCTTAAATGAGATAGAACAGTAAATGGAAAAGCTGACCTTAAATGAGATAGAACAGTAAATGGAAAAGTTGACCTTAAATGAGATAGAACAGTAAATGGAAAAGTTGACCTTAAATGAGATAGAACAGTAAATGGAAAGGTTGACCTTAAATGAGATAGAACAGTAAATGGAAAAGTTGACCTTAAATGAGATAGAACAGTAAATGGAAAAGTTGACCTTAAATGAGATAGAACAGTAAATGGAAAAGTTGACCTTAAATGAGATAGAACAGTAAATGGAAAAGTTGACCTTAAATGAGATAGAACAGTAAATGGGTGTTTGGTCCTGAGTGCACTCTTTCATGCGGTCAGTCATGAGCATCAAGGTTTAGTCTCATATACTTTACTCCGGTCCGTGATTGATGTATGATACCAAAGAATGCTATTAAAATTTGCAAATGACACCTTGATGTTACGGATTCCTTTATTGCTAAATAATTGTTGATATAATCGGATGTAGGTTATTTATATCTACAATTTATTTTAACATGTTCATGCCCAGAAACTATAAAATGCAACATTTCTTATTTTTTATTAACAAATAACTATCTACACATATTTGTTACTCAACAAACTCCAATCCAAACCAGGAAATTGTGTACTACAGGCTCCATCTTCTGTAAGTATTTTGCTCACCAGATGACAGTGCATTTAACCTGTATAAGAAACTATAGCAGCAGAAGTAAAATGTCTTGAACAAAACATTTACAGAACTTTTACATATTATGATATCTTGAGGTACAATATATTTTTGTTTCATTACCACAATAAAGTGTCATGATTTCCAAGAATATGATTGGCTGGTGCCTGTTATGACAGATGAAAATTGATTTGAATATCAACATGATGCCACTTCATTTCCTGTAGTGGTTCAACATGAACATGAACATATTTGCGTCTGCAATGTTGTTTAAATTCAGGATCATTTCATGGCTATTTTGTCTACTCTTTTTACTTGGCGGCTTGCATGTTTTTAGATCAGTTTCAAGTCTATTTCATGTGCTCTGATCTTCCAATTTGACAGGTACACAAGGCTCTAAATAACATTGCATAACTATCCTATTTATATTCTACCACACACCACATCATGACCTTTCATTTTGTCACATATCAGAACGTCTACATTGATCATGACATTCACATAAATTTCTTTTATAATTAATAATTCATCTATCACCATATATCTGGACAATGGGCAGACGTAAACATCATGATAAATATATACCATTTCAGTCTCAGTAATAGAAAAAAAACATAAGTTGAGGATTTAAGGCAGTTCAGGACATGTGCCTTTTGAAATATTTTAAAAACTCTACATATCATAATTATGGATACTCTGCATGGCGAGGTAGAGTCATATACTACCTCTGCCGTAATAGGCATGACACTGTTTCAATCTATTCCGCAAGGTCGATTGCATAATCCACAGACAGGTGGGCAATTGGTGGGCTTCGCACATGTGCACTCACAATGCCCGCCCAATTGGCTTATACTCGCACACACATCAGGTGCACTCACTTTCTGCCCAAACAAACATTTGTGAAGTTTGTTACTTATTCACTTTTCACAGTTCACTTTTCACAGTGCCATAAAATACATCCCAGTGACATTTTGAAAACAATATTGCAAATATAGCATGTTGACTACCTCATCTATTGACTTTGAAAAAAACTGAATAATGAACTGTGAAAAGTGAATAAGTAAAAAACTTCACACACATCCAAAGCACTGACACCAGTTGGCTGAGTTATACTTGCACATGTATTTGTTGTTGTAGTCACTTTCTTACCAAAACAAGGACACTGATTGGCTGTGTTATTACATGTGACAACATTTTTTACTTGGTGTCGATTGGCTTCTAAAAGAAGCTTTTTATGGGCGTGACCTCTCAGTACTCACTGATTATGGTCAATTATTGCAGAGCTAGGTATAAATCCTGGCTCTGCTATGGAGAGTAAATTATGGAAAGGTCTGTAATAGAAATGAGAATTCTCCAAAAATCATGCCCAAATATATCTTCAAATACGCACAAAGCAACAAAATACCAATAAAAATAGCATTTGTCCACTTGTCCACCTTACCTGTCCAGGTGGACATATAAAAAGTATAAAAGCAAGGGAAATGACGTGCATCAACAAACCACCTAAGAGACTGAATTATCCGAACCCACACTGTACTTAATTAACCCAGTCAGGAAATCGTGCCACGCGGTGTGAACCCATGAGATCCTGGATGTCCGGACCAGGATGATTCCGCTCATCTCAATCAATTCTCAGTGTGATTTGCTGGGCAGAACATACCGCACATATATGCCAGGTTGACTGAATTATTGATGCATACTTGTCCATCATGGAATAGTTGGGTGGGTGAGTCCTTCTTATTCACAGATTCTCAGTAAATGCATGACTTAATGAAATTCAATATGTGGTGATGAGAAAAATAATATCATCATTTTATTAAAGGGTCACACAGCTGCTGCTGACCTACTGACCTTTTAATACACTGTAAGCTTCCCTGTAGCAGCATGCTTAAGAGGTCTCTGACTACGGTGTATTACATGATTGGCTGAAGCTGTCCATCACATGTCTAGCTTTTATTTGGCAATCCACCAATGTAAACTGAACCAGGAAATCATCTTGTACTTCCCACCTTTGCGTATCATCCCCAAAAATCGAAATGTCATGCACTGAAAATGTTAGGGAGAGGAATTAATGATTGAAGTAAAGGCACAACGCTGCCGGACAATATCCACCCGTTAAGACAACCTCCCTTCCATAAAATTTGATATATTGCCACTAAAATATCATAAATACCTCCCTTCCATAAAGGTTGATATATTGCCTCTAAAATATCATAACAACCCCCCTTCCATAAAGGTTGATATATTGCCTCCAAAATATCATAACAACCTCCCTTCCATAAAGGTTGATATATTTCCTCCAAAATATCATAACAACCTCCCTTCCATAAAGGTTGATATATTGCCTCCAAAATATCATAACAACCTCCCTTCCATAAAGGTTGATACATTGCCTCCAAAATATCATAACAACCTCCCTTCCATAAAGGTTGATATATTGCCTCCAAAATATCATAAAAAACCTCCCTTCCATAAAGGTTGATATATTGTCTCCAAAATATCATAACAATCTCCCTTCCATAGAGGTTGATATATTGCCTCCAAAATATCATAACAACCTCCCTTCTATAAAAGTTGATATATTGCCTCTAAAATATCATAACAACCCCCCTTCCATAAAGGTTGATATATTGCCTCCAAAATATCATAACAACCTCCCTTCCATAAAGGATGATATATCTCATCTAAAATATCATAACAACCTCCCTTAGCATTTACGGAGCTGCTTATTTCATCAGGGTCATGTGACAAAAGATTTCTTGTCCCGTTATTTTTGTTGCATATTGTCCTACATGTTTTTCTTAATAGTATGTATGCATAAGAGGACACAGATAGATATACATTCTAAGAGAATTATAGATGTGTCTAAAGGATTATGCTTTTCTCTTTAGATTATGTTTTTCTTTACAAATTATGATTTTCTTTACAAATTATGATTTTCTTTACAAATTATGATTTTCTTTACAAATTATGATTTTCTTAAGCTTTTCAAATCGTGTTTTTATTTTCAAATGAAACCAGACGTAACCAGACAAAATTCAAAGCACCCAAAAATGAGAGCAGCAGAGAAACTGTGCTACACATCTGCTTATACAGCCAGGAATTTATGTTTTTTATTTCTTTTTTATTCTTTATTTCAATAAATGGGAAGTTACCTCTCAGCGCTATTTTTTTAAGGATATCAAGAGTTATTCTTGTATAACATATCCATGTCGTTATTTGGCAAACTTGCCGTACCAAAAAGAGAAGAAATAGAGTTAGACAATAACCATCCGGAAGTTGACTTCACCGCAAGCCTGAGTTCACGATCAGGGACTGATCCCCTCTCACCATGTGGCAGTGCTGCAACCAAACTAGGTCAGTCCACTATTGATGGGACTGATCCCCTCTCACCATGTGGCAGTGCTGCAACCAAACTAGGTCAGTCAACTATTGATGGGACTGATCCCCTCTCACCATGTGGCAGTGCTGCAACCAAACTAGGTCAGTCGACTATTGATGGGACTGATCCCCTCTCACCAAGTGGCAGTGCTGCAACCGAACTAAGTCAGTCCACTATTGATGGGACTGATCCCCTCTCACCATGTGGCAGTGCTGCAACAAAACTAGGTCAGTCCACTATTGATGGGACTGATCCCCTCTCACCATGTGGCAGTGCTGCAACCAAACTAGGTCAGTCGACTATTGATGGGACTGATCCCCTCTCACCAGGTGGCAGTGCTGCAACCGAACTAAGTCAGTCCACTATTGATGGGACTGATCCCCTCTCACCATGTGGCAGTGCTGCAACCAAACTAGGTCAGTCCACTATTGATGGGACTGATCCCCTCTCACCATGTGGCAGTGCTGCAACCAAACTAGGTCAGTCGACTATTGATGGGACTGATCCCCTCTCACCAGGTGGCAGTGCTGCAACCGAACTAGGTCAGTCCACTATTGATGGGACTGATCCCCTCTCACCATGTGGCAGTGCTGCAACCAAACTAGGTCAGTCCACTATTGATGGGACTGATCCCCTCTCACCATGTGGCAGTGCTGCAACCAAACTAGGTCAGTCAACTATTGATGGGACTGATCCCCTCTCACCATGTGGCAGTGCTGCAACCAAACTAGGTCAGTCGACTATTGATGGGACTGATCCCCTCTCACCAGGTGGCAGTGCTGCAACCGAACTAGGTCAGTCCACTATTGATGGGACTGATCCCCTCTCACCATGTGGCAGTGCTGCAACCAAACTAGGTCAGTCCACTATTGATGGGACTGATCCCCTCTCACCATGTGGCAGTGCTGCAACCAAACTAGGTCAGTCGACTATTGATGGGACTGATCCCCTCTCACCAGGTGGCAGTGCTGCAACCAAACTAGGTCAGTCGACTATTGATGGGATTGATCCCCTCTCACCAGGTGGCAGTGCTGCAACCAAACTAGGTCAGTCAACTCTTGATGGGACTGATCCCCTCTCACCATGTGGCAGTGCTGCAACCAAACTAGGTCAGTCGACTATTGATGGGACTGATTCCCTCTCACCATGTGGCAGTGCTGCAACCAAACTAGGTCAGTCGACTATTGATGGGACTGATCCCCTCTCACCAGGTGGCAGTGCTGCAACCAAACTAGGTCATTCGACTATTGATGGGACTGATCCCCTCTCACCAGGTGGCAGTGCTGCAACCAAACTAGGTCAGTCCACTATTGATGGGACTGATCCCCTCTCACCAGGTGGCAGTGCTGCAACCAAACTAGGTCAGTCAACTCTTGATGGGACTGATCCCCTCTCACCATGTGGCAGTGCTGCAACCAAACTAGGTCAGTCGACTATTGATGGGACTGATTCCCTCTCACCAGGTGGCAGTGCTGCAACCAAACTAGGTCAGTCGACTATTAATGGGACTGATCCCCTCTCACCATGTGGCAGTGCTGCAACCAAACTAGGTCATTCGACTATTGATGGGACTGATCCCCTCTCACCAGGTGGCAGTGCTGCAACCAAACTAGGTCAGTCGACTATTGATGGGACTGATCCCCTCTCACCAGGTGGCAGTGCTGCAACAAAACTAGGTCATTCGACTATTGATGGGACTGATCCCCTCTCACCAGGTGGCAGTGCTGCAACCAAACTAGGTCAGTCCACTATTGATGGGACTGATCCCCTCTCACCATGTGGCAGTGCTGCAACCAAACTAGGTCAGTCGACTATTGATGGGACTGATTCCCTCTCACCATGTGGCAGTGCTGCAACCAAACTAGGTCAGTCGACTATTGATGGGACTGATCCCCTCTCACCAGGTGGCAGTGCTGCAACCAAACTAGGTCAGTCGACTATTGATGGGACTGATCCCCTCTCACCAGGTGGCAGTGCTGCAACCAAACTAGGTCAGTCCACTATTGATGGGACTGATCCCCTCTCACCAGGTGGCAGTGCTGCAACCAAACTAGGTCAGTCAACTCTTGATGGGACTGATCCCCTCTCACCATGTGGCAGTGCTGCAACCAAACTAGGTCAGTCGACTATTGATGGGACTGATTCCCTCTCACCAGGTGGCAGTGCTGCAACCAAACTAGGTCAGTCGACTATTGATGGGACTGATCCCCTCTCACCATGTGGCAGTGCTGCAACCAAACTAGGTCATTCGACTATTGATGGGACTGATCCCCTCTCACCAGGTGGCAGTGCTGCAACCAAACTAGGTCAGTCGACTATTGATGGGACTGATCCCCTCTCACCAGGTGGCAGTGCTGCAACAAAACTAGGTCATTCGACTATTGATGGGACTGATCCCCTCTCACCAGGTGGCAGTGCTGCAACCAAACTAGGTCAGTCGACTATTGATGAGACTGATCCCCTCTCACCAGGTGGCAGTGCTGCAACCATTCGACTATTGATGGGACTGACATATATTGGGCTACTAGACGTTTTAGAACGATCCGCATACCTTCTATAAGCTATGTTTATGTTGATTATTAAGGGTATTTATGGGTCTTTTCAATGAGTGCCCCGTAGTGGCAGAGGAGTAAATAACCATATACTGTACTTGATGGGAATTTTACATTTACGATGTAAAAATACATTCCGTATGAAATCAAAAGCATTAATGACATTAATCAATATTTAAACACTACAATATTTGAACTATAAGGTATGATTACAAGTATATTTCTCTCAAAATAGTATTTCGTCCTTGTTTTCCTTGATGATAGTTTTGGTGAGAAATGAAGAAGACAAGCAAATAAGTTTGATTTGTATAATTTGGAAAAAACAGATATGTGAAGAGAGGTGGAAAAATTCATATTTTTGAAATGGTCAAGTGTGTGTTTTACCTCTATTTATCTCTTAATGTTTTTGAAAAATAGAAAATCTGTTTCACTGGGATCACAGTAAATATTGTTAAGATCATTGTTTGGAAATCCACTTTATTATTGTCCCACAATCTGCAGAACATTTTCCCTTTAACAATTTGACATGACAAAATAAATTTTGACATATTAATATACCACTTTTTATAAAGTTTTGATATAGATATGAATCATCAATATAATCAAAGAAATTCCATTGTGATTTTCGAATAATATATCAATAATTTGATTACCAAAATGAATACCATAAAATGTCATTTCATGACTTGAAGGTTTTAATGAAAAAGGAACTCTTTTTGACAGGTGAGCATTTGTCCTGTACTTTTGAAAACGTTCCATTTTGGCATAAAAAGAAAGCAGTTCTCTCAGAAAATCTGCCACCAGAGGACACCCACTATCAACACCCATAAATACCCTTAACCCCTAACGGACGGGAAGGACGGCAACGTCCACCACCGGTAACGGACGGGCTAACATTCTGAAGGGCTGCAACTTGTTACAATGTAATCATGTAAGTGACGTCAAACTGCCTTAATCATGAACTTTTGACCCCAGCATTTCATTAAGCATATTGAATAAACATGGTTATAAATGTTATTAATTTGATATGTAGATACACTAGTCCTGAAAAAAATGGTTAGTCATGCCAATCAACAAAATTTGGATAGCCTAGTCCATTAGGGGTTAAACGGTACACAAGGAAGAGCCCTCCCATGCATTTAATGACCATTCACTTTTGCAATAAATTATATTGGTCAAGCTATTCTTTACATAATACATAGATTTCTACCGGAAATGAACTAAGAGATGAGTCGATAAGAACTTTTCTAACACTGTTATTTTTTTCAGTTTTATTATCTAAATATTGCTCTCTTTTGTTATCACATTTAATTGTTTTATCATAATTTGTGAAAAAGTTATGATATGTCCAATGAGTAATTTTATTCCTCTAGAAAATGGTCTGAGCCAATCCTTGGACAGGGAAGCGACAAGATAAACTTGGCCCCTCAGAGATTAACTACGCATAATTTCCTATTTTACAAGGTCATGCTATTCTATTCTGTACTTTTAAAACAAGGCAAGATTCAGGCAAATTAATTATTTGTACTCTGAAAAAACTGAATATCTACAATTTGGAGGGAGCCAATTAACATTAAAGATTTTATGGGCAAAAAACTGTACCACATCAAAACGTTGATGAAACCAACGGTGAACATCAATTGTACTCAGTCAAATTCTAGGACAGCTCCAAACCTTTTACATAACTGTTCAATAGTATCTATATATAGACGTCCCTGTGCTTTATTCCAGCCAAAATGAAAATATATAAAGAATATCAAATTCTTTACAGGCAACTCCACGCTACATAACTGGTTATAATGATATGTAAAGTCCTCTATTTATGCAGTTCCATACAAATAATGTCCAATATCATTAATATTATTGGTAAAACTGCAGATGAATATTTTGTAACGTGTTACATAAATGCATCACAATTCGGTGGTAGCCCTTGTTCAGGGCCACCAATAAAATGCATTCTTAGAATTAACATTTTTCTATAATTGTATACTTTTACAAGGCTGAAGATTTGGAGAGAGCATAAGACACGTAAGCTCTAAGCATTTTCATAATGCTGAAAAACCCATTTTATTTTGGAACACAAAGCAACTGTCTTTGGCGAGGGAAGACTTTTGTCTCCTCCAATCCAATACCTTATTTTGGTTTTGGCCTCAAGTTTCAGATGGCAAGAGGTATTCAGTTGTAAGTGTGCGAGGCGGAGATCTAACTATGGGACGTGCAATTTCTCCATTAATATTCAGTTCCACTTTCTCATCCTCATTTGTAACATCATTTGCTTTTGCCCAATCCTGGATTTCTCCAGATCCAAAAATGACAAAGAAAATTGTTCCAAAGATGTAGATGGCAGCAGAAACGAAGAAAACGGTCTGCCACTCAGAATGACTTTGCTGAAATGAATAGGATCATATATTTAATTCATGGGTTTCATTTAGCCTATTTATTAACGTTTATGTGAATTGTACTAAAATAGCATATATGATAATGTTCTCTACAACTGCAAAATAATGTTTTTATGTGAGATGTTATATCATATCTTATCCTGCGTTTTCCATCCTCTATCACGCCAAACAGAGTATCTATACCTACACAGCATAATTTGTCACTTTGAATATTTCAGTAGGATCTATTCAAATAAGAATTATATTTACGTTTTTGGTCAAAGCTGCCACAGTGTAAGGGGCAGCAAAGCCTGTCATGGCAGCAATACCATTGGCGACACCCAGGATGGTGCCTGCAAACCTTGGTGCAATGTCCATGGGGTTGGTCATGTAACCACTGTACACCGACCCGCTGATGGAGATTCCAATAGTTAGCATGGCCACGGCAAGCAAGGCATTAGTACAGTCCACGAATGCCAGACCCAGAAGGAAGACAGCCGCCCCACATGCGCCTGGAACATAAACGCATTCGTCAAATATGATCGCTTATCAGAGCAACAGAAATGTAACATTTATATACATTTATAGAATTTGTCCCACAGTGGTAACAAATGCTCTTTGACATATTATTCTATTTCAATCAGTTTATGACAAGCATAACCGTCTTTCTATTCTCCTCAAGATTCCATTGGTTGTTTGTTTCTGTACATATACATTTGTAGCCAAGATATTTAAGTATTCCCTTCATAGCATACAGAATTTTAGTCATCATATCAGCTGTCATGTCTACAAATCTACCCAGCATGCATCATTCATGACACGAGACACCTGGAGTGTAACAAAAGTTAAAACTCATGTGGTGAGAATTGCAAGGTCTACAAATACCCTTACCAACTGAATGCATAACTTTCCTGGTGGTCCCTGTAGACATAGTTCCTGAGGATATAAGTTTGTCAGCTACGATGGGAGAGACATTCATATTTACCCATAAACCTAAAAATGGCAGTGCGGAGTATAGACCATTCTGAAAAAAGGAATAAAATAAAATTAATCAGATAGTTGATAATAGTTGATAATGTATCTTATTTGGTAGGTAAACAAATCATCAATGTTATGTAAAAGATAACCAAAAATGCAATCCCAGCTAGCAGTAAAAATGTGGAAGTTCTTGTCAAGATGTACTTTATTTTCATACCGTATTACCATGAACTTTCGAACTTTCAATATTTCACGTTTTACCATCTTCAACAGCATATTTGTGCACTGTGCTTAACGTAAAAATCACGATCCGGAAATCACGTTTCTTACGGATTGAACGTCGAACTTGAGAACTTCATAGAGATATGTAGGTATGTTGGTGAGGAATGTGTAGAGGCCCCAGTCTGTGGTGATGCCTCCTAACACAATAGCCCACACTGGCATACAGCGGACAACCTTCCACCATGGTATAGACTCCTGAAAATAAATAACCATGCAACTCTCTCTTTATTTGTATGATACATAACCCTATATATGTCTTTATGTGTTCCTGGTTAACCCCAATTAAGTCTTTCTGAACAACATTTAATGTATTTCAGCATTACTGTTGTAATGTGTAAATTGAATGTGTAATTTTGAATGTATGTAAGAAAAGCCAACAACAAAGAAATTGAGATTAAAGCAAGTGACAAACGTGAAATGGCTAATGTTGTGAGTATGGTTTTTACCTTGTTGCCTTCCTGGGAGATCTGTCCTTTGAGGCTTCTAAGAATATAATTTTTTTCACATTCCCCAATTCTCTTATGTGAAGAGGGGCTGTCACTGACAAAAACACACCATACCACCAACCATAATGCTGAACTAGCACCTTGAATATGAAAACAAAGGATACAAGTGTCACAGCAAATCTCACATTTACGCGTTTACTTTAAAATCAGATCAAGTTTTAAGTTTAGATAAAAGATTTCATCCATTTAAGAATGAAAAGGTGAAAACAGTTGCAAAATATGTATTACTGCAATACGGCGTTATGCTGGTCAAATTGAATATATTCATTACAGATAAACATACCAATGATATAGAAAATTGAGCCCCAACCACCGTCGAAGCCATATTTGCAGAGAATACCTGACAGCGGAAGTGATATAACATTACCAATCCAAGCACCTGAAAAATAATGATAAAACACATAAAATAGTTGATGTGATTTGTGCAGTAGCACGCTATTTATCAGCAGAAGTTATGATATAATAATAAAATCAATATTAAATTTAACGTTTATTATTTATTATAAATTTATTATTACTATTATTGACATTAGCTTTAAGTCAAAAGTCAACTTAACCAAAGACACATAAATGAACTATTTTTCTTTCAAGAATGAGGTTGATTTCAAACCTATTTAATTAACGTCACTACTGCCAAGAAGTATGACATGTTGTTCTCTTGAGAGAAAATATCAAACTTTGAGAGGTAAGTATTCAGCATAGAACCAGCGTGGCAGATTAAAAATTTGAATAGGGTAGAGGCGCGAATTCATTCGCATGTATTGTGCAAGTGGAAAAAAACATTTGTGATAGTGTTAGCCAAGCCGTGAATACACTAAAACCAAGATGGCTGAAAGTTGGTTGATCTTTTGTTTGTTTGTTTGGGGTTTTACATCACTTTCAATATTATTTCAATCATTTCGTGATGAGACCTACTTGTAGCAGATATGGTGCTGCCTCACTGAATTGTCATGTCGCAGGTCCTTGACATGACAACTCACCCGGTCACAGATTTACAGGGACAACAGGTTAACCCTTTAGGCGCGGGCCTCAGCTCATGTGTGAAATTGTATCATGAATTCAATCTCAGCTTGGAAAGTTGGTTGAGGAATGCCTCAGAATCTATTTAGACATGTTATGGATGGACATATGAAGAAGGTCATCAGTTGCCTAAAGTTGTACATTGTATCTTATGATTTGAGAAAACTCTTGTACCTGCATAAGTAATGTTTGTGAGTTTTGAACGCTCATTTGGCGGTGCCCAGCGACTCCAAAGGGCATGCATTGCAGGAAAAGCCACACCCTGCATTGGAAATTAAATATCATTTAAGTTTTAACTATTTTCAGGAAATCAAAAGTGTATTTTATACTCAGAATCTATTTATTTGGATTTAATTTTATTTATCTCGATTCTGAACTCACATTATATCAGGCTTTTTCTTTTCTAGATAACCTTTTGGATATTTTAATGTTTTTAGTCATTAACAGTAAGCCACATATAGTATCTCCTCTCACCGATCCTATTCCAGCAATAACTCTGAGAACAATGAGGAAGATGTAGCTGATCCTAGCTGCCATGGGCGTGAAGAGAGTGGCTACGGTGCTGAGGGCAGTGAATATGGCAAATACCCACTTGCCTCCGTACCTCTCCGCCAACATCCCTCCAGGCACCTGAGACACAAGGTAGCCATAGAAAAAAGAACCCAAAATATGACCCTGAATCTCCTTGTCCCACACAAATGTCCCATCCTACAATGTATGAGAGAAAATGCTTTAACGATATAAAAAACATGCAGAAAATCTGGACACTATAGAATGGGAAAGAATGTTGAAATATTTGTGAGTATTGTTCACACTTCAATACTCATTGTTCACATAGTCTAATTATATAATGTATTCATATAATGCATTACTGAGAATTTCTCCTCCCCGGCTAAGTGTTGTCTGCTACATGCTGGTTCATTGTTGACATCATATGAAGTATTTGATATGATCATGGACACGTCATGGCTGACATTCCTGATGACGTCATCATTTTCTCGGAGCATGCGCACGGCTGTTTGGTTGACCATGCAGACGATGGCGACACTCATTCCCACTCTCTGGGCATAGATATGCACGAATCCCAAACAGCCAATGATGGCAAGGCTTAGGCGCACAGAACTCCACCATGGCACACTGTTATGGCTATCTGTAAATAACAATCAAATATAGTATAATTTGCCAGCCCCATGTGAATGGTAACGTACGATATCTACATAAACACAGTGGTAGACAAGACAGGTCTATACCAAAATCTCAAGGACAAAATTTCAAAAGTGCAGCCATTGACCGGACTGAGGTAGATTGAGCCCCTCCAACAAGTATACCAAAAATATTTGAAGGACATCACCGATTGTTAAGTTTGCACAAATGACCCAAGAAATATAAAACTCTTAAAATGGTTTACTTGAGTTAAGGTTAATGTTGGATGTCAATATGCCTCAAGTGTCAAGTACTCACTTAAGATATAATGACAAATATTGCACGATAAGATTTGGACTTAAAAGATTGAGATTTGGATGAAAAGTCAAAAGACCAAACAGGAATAAGTTGGAAAGAATATTCTATTATTTAATACAAATATTTCTTCCACAATGAAACGATGTTTGCTTTAATATTTTAATTACCATTTAAAAAGAAAATTACATACTGAACAATAACTTAAACAATGTTTTAAACCTTGTTTTAGTCTAATCGTGCCATACAGAAGTACAAGTACAACAGGTAAATAAATAATGGACTACGTAGTGGTTCAAGTAAAAAGTGCTCAAGATAATATGATATCTTCACATTATCAGTTGTGTTGGGATAAAACACTTGACTCCACTTCTATAGCAGGGCATCAAATGTAAAATCTAAAATATTATGCCCTTGTAAAGATAAAAATGTAAATATACAACGTCTAATCACCATTGTCTCCACCAATCCTGATAACATATTGAAAGATAGCAAGGTCAATAGTGAACCTTGGTATTTGCTATGTGTTTGACTAACATTATTTACTCATCAATATTGACAGCATTCATTGTTGCTTCTTTATACACAACCCCTATCATAATCACTGTATAATTATTGACAATAGTTATCTCAATACTTTCATTTTGTTTATTTTAAGGAAACCTCTATCAGTGAAAGTAATAATATAACTTGTAAAAGGATGCACGGTTAAGGCTCTTATATAAGGCGGGTTATATGAAATGAAATGATGCTTTTAAGACCTTTCAGCAACTATGGCCATATCAAGTCGACTTTCCAGCCTTTTAGCCAGTGTGAAAGTAACACTGCCGGCAGTGGGAGTCGAACCCACCACCTCCCTTCCTCCACTTATATAACCATTAAAGGCACAGTTGGTTAGAGCCCCAGCTTATTAGCACCAGTTCCTCTGTGGTGATCCAAAGGTCGTGCCGAGATTGAATTCATGATACAATTTCCCATATGAGCTGAGACCCGTGCCAAAAGGGTTAGCCCATTGTTCTTGTAAATCTGTGACCGGGTGGGTTGTCATGTCAAGGACTTGCGACATGACAATTCAGTGAGGCAGCACTATTCTGCTACAAGTAGTTCTCATCACGAAATGACTGAAATAATGTTGAAAGCGATGTAAAGCCCAAAACAAACAAACAAACAGATCCTACACTCTACCAACTGTGTTTATTAGGAAGGTTAAACGGTTCAAAAGACTGGATATCTCTTCATTCAAATTAATGAAATCAATATATTGGAGTATCGAGTTCAAGTAAATTGTTCTTAGCATAAGTAAGTCTTAACATAAGTGCTCTCCATGAGTGAAAATGATTTGGAAAAGAAATATTTGCTACATCTTGGAGTATATCCACACTGACAAGAAGGTTGGGCAAACCAGCAATATTTATCATTCGGTTTCAACTTGGAAATAGGCACTTCACACTTGACTGAGGTATTAAGACATCAATATTAACCTGCCAGTTGGCATTTGATATTCAAAGTTGAGCTTGTGATGTAATAAGCTTTCGCCAATCAGTTCACAGCCAGATTTTTATGATTACTGATAACTAGCGGTGGATTCTGTGCACAACTTTATACCTTTGGTGGCAGGTTATAATATGATAGAGAAGTCCTGCTATGAAGGGTAGAGGCCCTGAAACGTAACGTACTTTCCTTTTGTACATGTTGTAGCAATGCTAAATTGTGATTTATTCCATACTATTTGATGATGAAATGATGTGATATGATTTATGAATATATCCAATGTAACCACGGACAGAGCAAGCGCAAGTGTATTCAAGGCATCAGCTGACACTGAGTGACCTATATATTACATAATTATACATATAATGTATTATATAATGTATAAATGAGGTCACCAGAGGGAAACAGAAAAAATTCATGCAAATTGATCTCGATGACATCACTTGCGCTTGCTCTGTCCGTGAATGTAACACAGGGGTACAGGTAAGGTTAGGTGAACGCCCTGTCCCGGTACCCCCTGTCCCAGGAGCTGAGGAATCAACTATATATTGCTCAACATTGCTTACCAGGTGCTCTGTTTAGTTTCTATTCATGTGTAGCTTACCATGTAATCATGTCGGGCAAAAGTACATTGAATATTGAGCATGTAATTGACCCAATCAATGAAAAGCCAGCCACACTTCTTTGTCATACAGGATGTTTACTAATCTGAACATGTAACGTTGTGTTTCATCGGTCTGACTTTATACATTTAACTTCACTCAAGCCCAAATGGCGCACTCAATATTTGTTCCCGATCCATATTCCAACAAACATGGACTACAATGATTCTTAATGTAGTGAAAATTAACCAATCTTCAAAACATGCCATTTCACATCACTGGGTCTAGTTTCCAGTCCACCAGATCGATATTAACCACAAACAATATCATTTCACACTTTTAATGTGCAATCACTTAATATTGCTCTATTGGCAACCATTTTGAAAATAAGGTTACACTCAGCAACATAAGGAAAAAAGTATACCATTATGTCTCTGCCTTTCAATCATTTTCTATGTTTTCAGTGATACATTATCATAGATCATGCACCTAAATTCTCATTGGTATATTCTTGTGGCATCATAGACCATGTTCACATCGGTATCGGTATATCATAACGACATAAGACGTGAGGTAAAATATTGTATATGCTTATCATATACAATATTTTGTTGTACAGTTTACATTAACAGCAAACCCACCATATAACCTCCACCTGTTTACATTAACAGCAAACCCACCATATAACCTCCACCTGTTTACATTAACAGCATACCCACCATATAACCTCCACCTGTTTACATTAACAGCATACCCACCATATAACCTCCACCTGTTTACATTAACAGCATACCCACCATATAACCTCCACCTGTTTACATTAACAGCATACCCACCATATAACCTCCACCTGTTTACATTAGCAGCATACCCACCATATAACCTCCACCTGTTTACATTAACAGCAAACCCACCATATAACCTTCACCTGTTTATATTAACAGCATACCCACCATATAACCTCCACCTGTTTACATTAACAGCATACCCACCATATAACCTCCACCTGTTTACATTAACAGCAAACCCACCATATAACCTCCACCTGTTTACATTAACAGCATACCCACCATATAACCTCCACCTGTTTACATTAACAGCAAACCCACCATATAACCTCCACCTGTTTTATCTCTTGTACAACGACCAAATCTGTCTAAGATACAACTGATGTTATATATACAGAATTAGGAAATATAGTCTAGCCAATAATATACATTGAATTCGGGGCCTATGAGTAATGAATAAGTTATTTTCAATTCAGAAGATTAGAGGTCCAAATCATGTCACTGGGGATGCTTCAGTGATAATGATATTGTCATAAATGAATATGCTGTGTTTCTATTCACTAATTATCAGTTATCTGACTTTCAAATCATTGGAAGTGATAATGATATGTAGCTATTGTTGCAATCGGATTATCTCACGTTATATCATTAGGCAAAGATTTGTAATAGATGCAAATGATCCAGGCACTGCATATCACCATTTTGTAATATTTGTTGATACTGACTATTGAACTATTCTTTTATGTGACATAACAGTGATATAAATGAACAATTGCATGTGTGTGGTATATATTGATGTCATAATTCAGATAGTTGTACTGTTAATCATCATAAAAGTACAGTATTGTTGGCATACAGCAATGGTTTCTATTGATTTTATAACAGATTGGGTGATCTATTTCGGATGTCAACATTTATTCTCAAATAAAAAAACAATCAAATCTTGGTCATTTATTTTTCGCAAAATATATTATGTTAGGTAGAAACAACAGAAGCAAGTACAGTAGAAAGTAGAAATTGATGTAAAACACCACAAAAATGGAGTATTAGTCCAGCTACTTTCTCCAGCGTAGTATAGAAGAAGTACTGATAATCTATACATTTGCATGCTGGCAATTATGCTGCCAACAACTGATGTCCCATAAATTCACAATCTAGTTTTCTGTAACAGGCATTTGCAGTGTTTGCTGCTAATAATAGAAGTTTTTGTTTTGTCTTGTTTATAAATGTCTGTAGAGTATGATGATTAAATTCCATATATTATACATTTGACAAAATACTGTTAGTTGAGCTTCTTACCCTGCCATTCCTCTATGTTCTTCTCGTCCCTCATATTAGACCCTCTATCACCCTCTGTACAATGATTTAGGACTCAGGCCTTCACTTGCGGATCCTACCTCAACATTCTGAAATTATGGCAAAACAATATATGTCTAATGTGTCCACTATACCAAGATATATATCATCAACATCCTTATTTGTGACTCATATTGACTGCAAACTGTGCATCACTCCGGTGTGTATATTAATTGGTGTCCGGTACATATATATAGATTCTACTTTTCACTTATAGCTTGCTGTTTGATTGTCACCACGATAAGTGAATTGAAGTTCACCAGCACCTGGTTGTGGTGATGTTATTAACATATAGCGTGGCCACAGCGTCGCTCATGATTGACAGGTTGCCAGCATTTATATTTATGTTCATTCGGTCTGGTCATGTGATCCTTTTGTAGTATGGTCCAGGTTTTTGAGGTCAAATGATATGGTACAGAAATATAAGAATATGATTATCTATTTCACAGGATTTTCCTATCACGCCTGGCAAAGTTTTTTTTTCTGAGCTTATCAAAATAATAATATATCAATTACTTATTTATATCCTTTCATTTCAGACCAGTCCAATCCAGTTAAAGAGGAATATTGGACTGTGTGATGGTGTCATATAACTATTTAGATATAATCTTTATAATATTCTTCAACTATAAAAAATAGACAATCAATGTCAGATAATCCAACGAAAACGAATATTGGAATAATGTTTGCAAGCAATGTGTGTAAACATAAAAGGAATAGGCTGTTGTTTGTTTCTAAGGGAAGAGTGGCTAAAGCACTCTTTAAGGATCATTTGTGATCATAATAATAGCCAAGCTGTAAAAGCTCTAAAACATGGTGGCTGTATGTTGGTCAAATATTGCAGTAAAATCTCAACCCGAAGTGTATTGAACAGAGACCAAATATTTAAAAACCACTTTGCCACTAAATCCGATTACTAAGAAATAACTTTATTCTGAACTCTAGCTCTTTTCAATTATTATATAACTTCATGTGGGTATTATGGATCTTTATGTTGAGAACTCCCTGGTTCAATAAGCATAAAGAATGGACGCTTGTGAGACGTTTAACATTTACAGTCTAAAAATAGATTTCCAATGTATTAAGGGTATTTATGGGCCTTTTGGGTTAGAGCCCCCAAGTGGTACATGATGTCATGAAGGGAAAAATGGGGAACTTTCTGCGATTCTGCACATTAACAATATGAATATAGAATTCCTGGTATAAATCAATGTGCTTAATAATTCAATCAATATCAATCAATACTAAATTTGGATTAATAGATGTGATAAGAAATGTATACGATATCAAATGTGCAAAATACCACAAAAAACCATTTTTATTTTGATGTTACCTTGGAAATAATCCTGAACATTATTTAACAGAGAAGACTTGTTTGTGATATTTTGATCACCAAAAAAATCCCCCAAAAACTGTTATCCTGAGCTCGTAAAATAAAGTTTCTTTAATTTCGAAACAAAAATGATTATGAAAGGAATGTTTGACAGTCAGAATTTCTCAGAAATCTTAAATGTGTACTTGACATTTATTTATCACTTTGTTTGAAGAAAACAAATCTGTTTCACAAGGATAAAGTAAATATTGTTATGTATGTATTACGTGTTATGCTCTTGTACCACTGAGGCATTTCTGGCAGTGCTTTCATAGCTTGGATATCGCTCTCACAAATAATTTTGCTGTAAACAAAATACTACTGACTGCACTCTCGACTGTACCCTATTCAAGTTTATTGTTAAATGTGAAATGGTGTTTTTACGACCCTTTCAGCAACTATGGCCATATGAGGTCGACTTTCGAGCCTTTTACAACGTGTGAAAGTACCACTGCCGTCAGTGGGAGTTGAACCCACCACCTCCCGTCCTCCACTTATCTAATCATTAAATGCGCAGATCCTACACTCCACCACTGTGCTACTGGGACCGGTCCACTTTATTGTCTCCCATTCTGGTTCCATGCCATATACTTTACTTACTTGTATTTTCTCTTAAACTTTTTCTTTAATCCCCTTTTCCAATCTTCCATTTTTACTTCATTAAAAGAGATATTTGCCCTGAAAAGATATCAAGACATCAAGTATTTCGATTGTACCTCCATCTAGATATGATATACTAAATTATTATTTCAATTACAAATGTGCCTGTGTGAATGCAAAGTTTAAATAACAAGAAGTTGAGGAGTTGTTCCGCTTTTGATTTTGAAATACTTCTCATTAATTACTTCTAACGATACCACAAAAACAGGGCCTTTAATAAACAGATGCAGTGTAAACGCATTTTCATAAATTTCATATAATTTTCTCACTTATTGTATAACAAGGAAGTCTTTTAAAAAAAGAATTTATATAGTTTCCTTTTTGAAAATGATATCGGCTGGGAAAGTTACAGCTATCTTTCACTTATGCAGCTTTCGCTCACTTATGCAGCTGTCTCTCACTTGTGCAGCTATATCACTGCTATAACTGTCTCTCGCTGTTGGAATTATCTCACGCTGTTGCAATTATCTCTCACTGATGCAGCTGTCTCTTACATGTGCAGCTATCTCTCACTTTTGCACCTGTTTCTCACTTGTGCAGCTATCGATCTCTGTTATAACTGTCTCACTGTTGTAACTATCTCTCACCTATGCAGTTGTCTCTCCCTTGTACAACTATCTCTCACTGATGCATCTGTCTCTTACATGTGCAGCTATCTTTCACTTATCCAACTGTCTCTCACTTGTGCAGCTATCTATCTCTGCTGTAACTACCTCTCACTCATACAGCTATCTCTCACTTATGCAACTGTCTCTCTGTGCAACTATCTCTCACTGCAGTAACTATCTCTCACTTTGTGCAGCTATTTGTCATGTCTCAATGCAGCTATCTCTCAGCTATCTCTCGCTGTTGTAACTATCTCTTATTTATGCAACTATATCCTGCTTTTGTAGCAATCTCTCGCTTGTTCAGCTATCTCTCACTTGTACAGCTATATCTTACTTGTTTTAACTTTTTCTCTATTGTTTCTCAAACTCGTGGAGCTGGCTAAAAAATATCTGCATTTCACCCATGTAGGCCCCTTTGAACAAAACCTAGCGGGACCTCAATAATTAGGTTTATAATTAGGTCAGATCCCTTCTGAGTTTGGGATGGTTTCGCTCCAAACCATTCACATTTCCTTTTTTCAGCAGTTTGGAAACCTACTTGGAAACTAAGATCACGAGAGGGCCATGGGCCGTGGCGCAGTTGGTTAGAGTGCCAGCTTATTAGCACCAGTTCCTTTCGGCCATGCCGAAATTGGACTCATGATACAATTTCGCATATGACCTGAGGCCTGTGCCTAAATTTAACCCGTTGTCCTTGTAAATCTATGACCGGGTGGGTTGTCATGTCAAGGACCTGCGACATGACAATTCAGTGAGGCAGCACTATATCTGCTACAAGTAGGTCTCATCACAAAATGACAAAAATAATGTTGAAAGTGATGTAAAACTCCAAACAAACAAACAAAAACTAAGATCACGAGAGTATGAATTGAATACATGTACACAAATAAGTGACGTGTACACATTAGCCCTTGTCGTCTCTGAGCAATAATGGTATACAGTATGTTATAATATAGTCTATCTTATTACATATATTTATTACTGCTTTAAGAGCTGTATACAAAAAATATATATCAGAGGTTGGACAAAAAAGCCAAAGAATACATCGACAATGAATTGGGTTTATGGCGTGAAAAACAATGCACATTGTAATGCCACCAAGTAGAAATCTGCAGTCCACTGGTAGACAAGACCTCACAATTATAGCATCAGCACTATATAAACTTTATCTTCACAAAGACCGACCACTTGGCATGAGATTGATTTTTATATTGACTCTGTCAGACAGTCTCTTTTGGTCCATTCTCATTCACATCCCAGTGTAAGAACTGCCTCGACCTCCACACTCTCTGGTCTGGAATCATATAATATGCTCCACACACACAGCCTTCACAGACTTACGATGTAGAGAGCTCGCTTGCTTGATTGTCACCATGATAATCATCAGGATACTTTAATTCTATGATGTTAGCTTTTGAAATAATACACCTCCATTTTTTAAACAATTTATACTTTTTGTGGAACATTCTTCCCTCTGACACGTAGCATAGAAATCTTGTGATCATCTGACCTAGAGAAAGTTAAGGGGTGCAGCTAAACATATTTAGTCCTTTAGATGGCATTTTACACTCATTGTTGTGTTTTAGTTTGGAAGTATATTGTGTGCTGATCATTCTGGTACTTGATTCATTTCCATTCACCACACAGAAGTGATTTTATTTAGAACAATTCAACCAATTGTCTTGAGAACCCTATTAAAATTGATAATTTTACACTGTTTTCTTACACTTGTTTTAAAGTGGGATAAAAAGTATCGACCATTCCATTTTCATTTTAATGGACGTCTTGTTACAATTATTTTTTACCATTATTATCATATATACACATAATCTTCCACCATAACCCTACTTCATTCTATACATGTAGGCTAGGCCACTATAAGCAAATAGGTTCCCTAGGGAAATACTCTCGATTATATGTTTTGTAAATTACACTTATCAGGAATCTGACAGTTGATAAACAATGCTAACTGTGTTTGCAGACTGGGCATGTAACCAGATCCGTCTGTGCACTCAGTTGGCTTATGAAACACTGCACTTTGTTATGATATTATAGTTCACTTTATATCTGATACTTCAGCATAATTAATGAGCGTGTACTACACCGCTATAAACGTTGGCAAGGGATGCCTACCAGAGAATACATCAATATTGGTGACATACCTTCATTATTGATGGGATAATCATTGTACTTCCTCCTAATTATTGACCTTCCCACTGAGGTATGGTCTTAAATTCAATGACCCTTCTCCAAAACTACAATTAAATTATGACATCATATTTCCCAGAGTTTAAACAATTGCTAGCGTTTGTGATCTGTTGCTATTATTGTCACAATGCATTCACTGGATTCTTGACATATTTTCCTCAAAGGCATTTAAAGGCTGAAATTGTGTACATATGTGTATTTATATAATAGGATTTGATGAATTATAATAAGGATTACAAATGCAAAAGGATGAAATGACATTATCAGATGATCATGTTTTTACTTATTTTTCAAAAAAGTAGTTCCCAAATGAAGAGATGGGTCATTATATTTCTATGCATTTAAAACTGAGGATACTTTAAAGGTCTCTATGCGAAGGCTCCAATGATTAGATGATGTTATTGAGTCGCAAACAATTCCAAGCTTCAAACTGATTAACCGGTTATAAAAAATAATGATATTAATGATAATAGGCCTATAGATTTGTAGAGTCTTACATTTTTAGTTGTTATTTTCATTAAGAGATAACCATTTGCCCTAAGCTTGTTAAATAAGATTAGACAATCATTGATTGATATAACCAGAGATATTTAAACTGAGATTGGAAAGAGCAGGACTGCCACTAGGTGTCAGCGCGGTGAACCATCCAACTCTCACATGTTCACGCGTGGGATGAGAGTTCATTAGAGAGAAAAATGTCTGCCAGCAAGTTTAGTTTGTGAGAAATACCTGTAAAGTTTGTGAATTTAATGCTTTGTTTGGAAAGTGATCAATATTCCTTACAGTTGTAAAGCAAGTTAACATATTATAGAAGCTTAATAGATATTTTAGCAGATGATATTTGCATGTTTGTGAGTAAATAGTGCAATAGTAAAATTTGAGAAATACAGCCAATCTTTATCAACCTAATTTATCAGTGTTTATCGGCTGTTCATAGGCAACCGTTCAGTCTTGGGTGTTGTTAATATCAAACATATCAATCAATCTGCATGAATTTCACTTGTTATTTTATTTCTGTGAGTGTATTATTAGCTGAGATATTAATGTGAAATCTTCAAAACTATAATTAACACCTTGTTATATCGTTCGCAAATACGGCAGTCATTTTCTGAGCCAATATGTAGTAAAATCTACAAAATACATATATAACTGTCTTCCTTTTGTCTGTAAGTGTATTATTAGCTGAGATATCAATATGAAATCTTCAAAACTCTAATAACCATCTTCTCATTTTGAAAAGACATATCTTTATTTTTCAGATATAAAAAAGAGGCCAAATTCGTTAATCGGCCGGCCACACTGATCGATGTGAGTCTTGGAAGACCGAATCCAAGCACTACTGTGCATCTTGCCAAGAAGGACCATCTGATGATAGATGTTCTACTCTAACGCCAAAATATTTAACATTTTGTAAAAAATGAATATAAACTGATATAAAAATAAATCTACGTTCATTTTAATTCTAATAATCATAAAATACACAAATACCTACAAATAATATGGTTTTGATAGTTTAAAATTTTCTGATTTTGATGTAAAATATACGAGTTGGATGTGTTATAATTATAACTTGTTCTTCCACTGACATTAAGTGCACCCAGTGCGTGGCTGGTTAATTCGGTGACATTTTGTTTGTTTGTGACCTTGCATGCAGACATCCTGTCGTGGACGAGAAACATCTGATAACGGTAAATTGCATTTCATCTCACATCTGAATGTCAGATGTTATGAATGAATGTCAAATGTACAATCAACGTGTGTCCTACATTGACATTATATCTGAATTCACATTGGCATAAGGTAAACATGATCGACAAAAGAAACATAATAAATATGTGAGGTATCCGATAGATTTGATTTTTTGTTGTGATGACATTTTTATGATCTTCATTTTACGTTCAAAGTTCATTTCACAGAGATATTCTAAGGTGTACCAACTGTTGATATGCAATACGATATTTCTTTATAAAAATATTCTTGTTCAAAACACAAATCACTTTTTTCCATAACATTATATGTCAATGCGCGAGTGACGTAAAATAAACTGTTTTTATGAACATTTCACATGAAAAAATATCCAAATCAAACACAGATGTGCCACGTGACATTTAGCGAATGACTGACTGTAATAAAGAACGGCAGCTGGTATTTTGAGGACAATATATACAAAATGTCTATAATAGTCCCTGATATGATCACATAATGGCCATATATTGCTGGGAACATTTTGAAAAAATACGGCTGAATTTTTCAGAAGCATTAGATCTACATTCAGTGACTGGTTTGGTATACATGTATGTCAGACTGATATCATTCATATTGAGAATTGTATTATACATGTTATATGATCATTCTCTTGTGTATATTAAAACTAGAAACATTTGGGTTAAACACTTTTCATTTCAAACATTTATGACATATATCTTAATTATACATTCATCCAATCCATGAATTTTTTAAATGAATGGATGATAATGATCTATTCCAGTGCTTAAATTTGGCAAAATACAATCTAATTTCCATTCGGTGTCAAACATTATCGTATTTAAAAGTAATGAATAGATATTAAATAGATTAGGAAATCTATAACATTAACAGAAATAAAAACAATTCGGCATTTTATTTAATGGGCACAGTCAAATTATTTCTCTCAAATAGTGGAACCAAATTATCATGAACCTAAAGAATATTTAGAGTTATTGATACAAAAGTCTATTGCTTCCCCAATCCCTTGCTCAGGTTTTCCTTCATCACAGGCTAGAAAAAATGAAATGATTTCTTCCTGTGCAAAATTGAGGACATCTGCAAGGAAACGGACAATGGCTAACTAACTCCACTTTCTCCATGCACCAGATGTCATAGTGAACAATGAGTGTAGCGCTGTTAATGGTGATCACCATGCTCTTGACAGTTTCACACCTCTATCTTCGATTTGATGATGTCTTGAAACTTATCAGGAAGGCTGCCAAGAATCTATGTGAACTTGACCATATCTGACAACTTTGCTGAAAATATGAAATGATATCCTGGATGACAAGAAATCAGTTATTTTTGTCCTTCTTGATCTATCAGCAGCCTTAATACTAATAATCTTGTTATTCTGAAATAATATTAACACGATCTGCGCATACGCGATTGCAAATGGCTACCCATTGTGAAGCTCCGATAATTCTCCTTCCCAAAAGTGCTCAATTATCGCCTGTTCGTAGGTGGTGCTGCGAATTTCGTGTAGTGTTCTCCAATCACCAATTGGCAAAGCTCAGATAGGTGATCTGGAGAGGTTGTGGAACATGCAGGGTCTCAGTTTGACTCAGTTTTTGCAGCTGGCGATTGTCATCAAGTGTTTAGTTTTTCTTTATTTAATGTCATCTAAAGAATTAATATTATCAAGCTTTTTGGGGATATTTAAGATACTTTTATACATAAAATAGGATTTACCACTGAAAGAGTTGGTTTTTAAAATATGTCATGCAAACGGTATTTGCATCAAAAGTACCAAATTCAAATCCCTCCAGATCATCTCTCTTTGCCAATTGGTGATTGGAGAACAGTAAAACTGACATGTAATTTGAGAGAAATCATTGTTTTGCTAATGTCTTCATAACTACTCCTCTTAGAAACAAAAATTTGTATCATGATTCAACGGGGAATCTAAACACGTTGGTTTCGTGGTGCTCTGCACAATATTATTTATCATAAATCATCATTAATCGGGAGCGAGGGTAACATGTGACTGTAAACATGGTCAAATAGGAAGACATGACACAAAGGTAACAAAGAATCACCCTTCAAAGCCTTAGCTAGGAAACTATGACAGAAAAACACTTTGAACATAAAACTGGTCCTAGATTAAAATTATGTTGAAAGACAATGGTGTGAATGCGTATGCTTGTTTCAATGCCCTGACTTATTTTTAAGTTTTATATTCTTTTGATGTCATATTTTCAAAACGTTCTTTATTAGCTTACTACTGTCCCACAGATTCCAAAACTGTTGTGAAGTGGTGTAGTTTTGAAGATATCTGCAAAATAATGATTTTGTTTTTATCATGATATTTCAGCTGTCAGTTGCTTGCTCACACGAAATTCATTGCGCCACCTACTTGGGCACTTTCAGGAAAAAGAATTATCAATTATAGGAGGCACCACTTGTTTTGGGTGGAAAGACTTGGGAGCAGTCAATGGTACAAACAAGCCTAAGTTGGGAGAACTTATATCATATTTTTCCAAACTATGACAGCAATCAACAAAAGGAAAACTGTTCTTATAACTGCAAACAAATAATCCCATGTTTTCACAAATGATAACATGTTTTTGCAAAGCAAAGTGATTTATAATTTCAGAATATTAAGGTTTACTTTCAGAAAATGAATAAGACTCCATTAGAATTATAAGCACATGAATACATTTAGCAGCTAATCCAAAACAAATTGATAAAAATATTGGTATTTTGGCACCACATTAGATATCTGTACAAGATGTGTATTTGGAGAAACATATATTGGAGATGTCCCTGTAAAATATAGGCATTTATGTTTATAGTTATGTCAATTGCAATAATTTGAACTGACCATTGTTCTTTAAACCATTTAAACCAAGAGGTCATTCTTGCCATGGGTTTGGGTTAATCTTCCGCTGTCACTTCAGTTAAGCTTTGACGTGAAATGTGTTGTCATCATTATATCTCATTTTATCTGAAGGGACGTACCTGCGAAAGCCAGCTTCAAAGGCAACATCTCAGAAAATATGACAGCTCCAGATAAATGTTTTAATAAATGAAACTTATGTGAGAGATTGCAACTGTCACCAAAGTGATATATTGTATAAAAAAATACAAACCTGTAATAAATTAAAATTGAAAATGTAAGATTTCTCAGTACAACTTCTCAGAAGGTCCCCCAATGTGACCCCTTTTGACATCTACCACAGCAAGACCCAAAAATAAATACCCTTAAGAATTGAAACATCTGGATTTAATTGGCTACATGGGCTGTAGTTCAACTATACAAGTGTAAAACGTTTCATATGTTGAAAATATGAGCAATTATAAGGAATTGATTTAATATCTATTTTCACATCTTTCATTTTTTTTTCATCAAATCCATACATTTGTTCTGTAAGATTGAATACTTCATAACATTTGAATGTCTACGATTGATGACATCTCAGATGGTGCAAGATTTCTTCCATTGAACTGGTTCCTGGTATTTTTCATTCATATGAGTGGGACATAAAAAAGTTGAATAGAGCACAGCGGTGAATGCATTCTGAAGGCTTGGTCTCACTGTAGCGAACAGACTTAGTGGATGAGTTGCCGAGTGGAAAATTTCATTTTCGCTTTTTGTCTGATTTAAAGGAACAAATGAGATATGCACAAGTGGAAAGAAGCAAGCGGACATGACGGACGTATTGCAGACAGATGATGAATGAGAAGCTGACCAATATGGACGTGCGGTTTCTGTTTGCATCTCATTCTGACCAACTCTGTTTCTTGTTCGTGTCCACTGCGTAACTGCTCGTATTTTCTCTGTACCTTGTTCGCATAAATGCAGGCTTCAACAAATATCTCCAAACACAGTCAGAACACATTCAGGATGAGATACGAACAAAGCGTTCACATTCTGCAAACTGGTCATTTGCATCTACTCCACACAAAATGTTGAAAAAAGTTTTGCCGACCAAAGTGTACATACACGTACTGCTTCGAACTCTAAACGCATGAATTTAGAAGGAGGAGATACTGAAAGCATTTGAGTTGCTTTGACTTCCGAACTCATTCCGGACACCAAAATATTCCCGTCCGCTTTCATCCACTTGGCCTGTTCGCTACAGTGAGACCGGGGCTTATCTTATTGTATTTTGTGAATAATTTGTGATAGTTGTAACCAAGTTGTGACAACACTAACAAAACAGAGTGGCTGTAAGTTGGTCGAATGCCAAATGTACTCATCAATATGAAGAGTTGATTTATTTTGGGCGTGTAAGATATTAGGCTAACTTTCTCTATATACTATGATAGTATATACTCCTCTTATTTAAAATTTCAATTGAAATAAGGCTGGAAACGTATGAAGTTAGATCCAAGTGGCTAATATCCAAAATACCCTATCTAAAGGACAGATTGTGTTCATGAAGATCACTCTGGATGTTCAATACTCAAAGTTGTTAAGCTTAAAAAAGAATAATACCACTTTATGTGAAATGACATACCCTTCAGCTTTGCTATAAATATATCACGAGATCGGTGATGTCCTTAAAGTGTGAACTTTGTAAAGGGTCAAGAAGCACGTGAGTATAATAGTCAAGTGTATGGCTAGGAATAGCTGGCATCCAGGCTATATCGAGATCAGGTTTCGTGGTCTGCTCTGCTCAATGTCTTCATGCTAAGTATAAACCGGAAGCCTCACTTGTACCACAGTAGGATCTGAGGCTGGATATTCATAACACATTTGATACGTGATGCTTCTCGTACGATCAGATCATACGATACAATGACATTTTATTGCTAAAATGGGTTGAGCACAGAAGTTCTAATAAAACAGTCAATCTCCGGAAAATAAGCATTGCTCTTTAAGACAGAATATACACTATATAAGAAGAGGGGATATAGTTTTTTATACATGGCAATCTAGTAAATAAGAGACACATTAAACCAACATAAATGTTATCTCAACCGTCAGATATTATTTGCAGTACTAATGATTCATACCTTGCCAAAGCAAAACACATAGGTCTATTTTGGCACACCTCTTCTCATAGCACTTAGGATAAGGGAGAGGCCAAATGTTACGACCTGGGAGAGAAGTTGGCAAAATCTCAGGAGAGAAATGAAACGAGATTGCCCCAAAAATGAAAAAACACAAAAGATTTAACTTAGATTGGACCCAATACAGGAAAAACTATCATTATCACAATCAGCAAACTTAAAATATCGATTCTACATTTGCAAAACATTTTTCACAAGTGGACACAAATATTGAAGTTATGCAGCACCTACCCCTCCGCCACTTAGCTTGGTGTTTTGCAGCCACCTTTGCCAACCGGCACTTGTCATGTCAACAAATCTTGGCTACATACGCTTATGTTCTTCTCTTTAGATCTTAAAATAGAATAGCTAGCTATTATTTCGCAGAAAACTAGAAACTAATGGAGAGTTATCACGTGAGCAAACAATTGTCCATCATAAATGGTGAAATAATAGGCAAAATATTGAAGACCTTCCTGAGAATGATCAAAACAAGGTATTGTCTGTCAGCTCCCAAGCTTCCTCAAGTCATAATATCTGAACCCTCCCTAAACTGATTATATAATGCGTGGAGGCTTGCAACATGGTTTATCCAGTTCTGCCAGCCTCCATCTTAACATGTCTGCTCGATTGACTCTACCATGCCACGCAGGTGTTCAATGCTTCCTTGGAACGCAGTAATGTCATACTATTATGTTCACAAGATAATGTTATTGCAGTATTGTGGACAGGAGATATTTCCCTGAATCCTCCGATAATGCAATGATAAAATCCCATGAAAATGCTTAGCAATGTTAATGAATATCATTTTTAGCTCGTCCTCGTGCATTTTTGTAAGTATAAATGATCATATCTTAATTATCTTTTTGGAGTGACATGCCCGGGTGTAATGAACGTAAAGAGAGCATAATTCCATTTTTCTATTCTAAAACCCAATGACATTTATGAAGATCTAAATTAGATAAGAGCCTACCTTCACAGGTAAGAATAATTTATGCTGTTGAATATTCCACGAGATATCCACTCTTTCATCGCTATTCAATTGACTTTCAATCCCAGCTGAATAAGCGTTCCTCCACAAGTTTGCAAGTTGGCTGAATGTGATGTATCAACTTGCACCTAGTGACCTGATGACCTGTTTCCTGTTTTCTTGGCGCCAGGCTTGAACTTCTGAACCCTGTGATTAACCAGGCCGTCAGAATATATCTAACATGTGTTTACAATTTAAAACCATAATACTTTTTTCTATGGTGATGATGATAATAATGATAATTGTACTGATAATAATAATCATTAATAATACGAGTATGAATAATAAAGTCATTAATTCATACATGAAATCAGCTACACCGATTGACTTGATTCTGGGCTCATCTGAAAGAAAAACATGAAAAAGGTAAAATATTTAGAAATGTGAAAGGGACTTTGCATGCAATCCTTTTATTATATATAATATCTTTATTCATACACACAATAAATCAGTTGCTGTACACATTAAAAATAAGACATGGTAAAAAAAATTAAAAAACTTAGTATACAAGTACAAACATTATCACATCAGTATCACAGAGTAGATATGTCAGTTAGTATATCCCTGACCTCCTGAATTGTGAAACCAGTGACACCATGATTAAGTTCTAGAATCATTGCTATTATTCTTTCATTTTCTAAAATTGCCTCTTTTTTAAAAACATGGCTATATCCTCCATTTAGTACAAATGACTTAGATGCACATATCTTTTCACATATAAAATCAACTTTTCTAGACATTATACATCTTCTATCACTTTTTGCACAACAAGCTAGAAATGACACCTTTTGGTTGTTACTGTTTAACATACATTTGTACATATTCAATAACCTTTTAAACATGTAATCATACACATGATTTCCATCATTCAGGCCACATAATATCTATGGGAATGCCTTGGCAGGTTCCAAATCTTTCTAATTGCTCTGTTCCATGTGCACACCATCTTTTCAATATTCTTGTCATATAGCTGCCAAGCTTGTGAACCATATAGATGCGTACAATAAGAACTTGTCAATTTCATTAAGACCTCAGGTGTAGCATCATGATATCTTATTAACAAACCATTGAATCTGCCAATAAAGTTACTTTGTTTATATCGTATATCATCAACCTCTGATAAGTCAGCTCTGATATGATTGCCAAGGTGCTTCATACTTGAAGTCCATTCTAGAGCTTTCCCACCAAGCATAATCAAACTTGTGGCAAGCTCAACCCTGTTTTTATTTGGTGACATTTCAAATTTCATACATTTTGTCTTTTTGGAATTGTAGGCCACACTAAACTCATCACCATACTCTTCACATATATTCACCATCTTCTGTAAGCCTTTTAGACTTGGACATAAAAGAACAAAATCATCAGCATAACTTATACATCCAAAATATTCATGACCAATGAAACAACCAATCTGCGATTTTTGCAGTCTACATATCAATTCGTCAACATACACTGTAAACATAAGTGGGGATACGACTCCACCCTGTCTTACACCATTTAAAATACTACCAAAATATTCACCATGAACATTATCCCATGATGATCTACTCTTCTGTCTCTTATACATATCCATAACTTGTCTTAGCACCAAAGGATGAAGACCTCTTTTATACAATAGCTCAAACAATTTGTCATGCCTGATACGATCAAAAGCCTTAGAGGCATCCATGAAACATGCATATACTTTAGATTTTCCATTCCAGTAATGTTTGACAACCTCCTTCAGAGCTAGACTGCACATTGATGTAGAATGACTCTGCTTGAAAGAAAATTGTAATCCTGATGTATTCAATTTATCACCATACCTATGAATCATACACCACTCTAATAGTTTATTAATACATGAGCACAAGCATATACCACGATAATTATCAGAGTCACAAATATTACCTCTTTGATCTTTAGGAAGAGATACAATAGTGCCAATGAGTAGGTCCTCTGCATTATACCCATGCAAGGTCATAGCAGTTGCCAACATGGATACGTGTACATCAAAGCTATCTGGTGCAAATAGAATATGATTTGACCATAAGCCTGCTCCACCATCATATTTGTCCTTTTTCAGTTTCTCTCTTGCCTTTCTGATATCCTGCACTGACAATATATGTTCATCTCCAGAAAATGATATCAGGTTTTTTCTTATGTTATCATTGACTTTATCTATTAGCGATTCATCTGAGGGCACTGAGTTATACAGATTTTCATAAAATATTGTTTATATTGCCAGTCCCTGTTACATTATCCATATTGTTCGTTAAAATTGCCAAAATCTGTAATTTTAAACAGCGGAGGGTTTATAATCAAGGTAATAACAGCATTCCATGTATGGTAAGGTGAATATACAAAAAGTCATAAAAGGATGACTTAATGGAAAATAGATTGAATTGGTCCCATGAAATTACAACATCTTACTTACTAACAGCTAAAATCGACCAGTAGTTTTTTTTGGCCCCAACTTGTTACCTCAATTCTCATTGGCTAATAGTTGTAATTTTATTGACAACTCATAACATGAGAAAAGACTGAGACTAGTGGAAAACAGATAGAATTGGTCCCAATTACTCTTTCAAATTAATTAAGAACTCCACCCATTAGTTTCAGAGAATTTCAAAATTGACGGACTGAATGCCAAAAACGTACAGAGAGTGCAGAAAGCATTACCGACATAGTTCATGTTAGTTGCTGGGCAGTTGCATAAAAGTGTCATATCATGTGAAATATTGATCTAACACCCCATGTACCTACTGTGGTCGCAGGTATATACTTTGATGACAGGCAGACCCCTGGTCTGAATAATGTCAGGCACGAGACAGAGACAGAATGCGTCTTTCAAAGACCTCTCCACGTTGATATAATATCAAGATGACCAGGGTACCCACTTATCAGCACAAAATCAAGGACATGCATTCTTTACAGAGTAAACATAAATATAAAACATCCATACACAAATGTATATCATGGGCAAATGAAGTAAATTTACTTTGTAAATATTCAAAGTAAATATGATATTTAAATATGATATCTGAAAATGTTCACCGAAAAATAAACGGAATGAAAAAAAGAAAAAACCGGTTAAATATATCTCCATTGGTTGAATTTGATTTTGTCAAGTTATAAATGTTCTAATTTGCCAAGCATTTCTGTGATGGAACCAATATTTTCCGATATAATCTTCTCGACAAGGTATGAAACAAACTTTTATCACAAGGTCATGAATAGTCCCAGCATACATATCTCAAGCATGACACGTCACCACGGAATGATATACAGGATGGAGAGAGAACTCTCTCCACAAATGTTGGGTCAAAATGTTTCTAATAAAATATTCGTTTGTCTAACTTGGTCAATGTGTTATTATTATCAGTTGGTTTGAATATATATCTGAAGAAAAAAATAAAAAGATGCATGTCCCTTACGTCTGTACCAGAGAACCCGTGGAAAGGTCATGTCAGGGGAATTTGACAAGATTATAAAGAAACTCAGAATCTGATAAAAAGTACTTGATATACTACAACAAATATATGGATAGCGAATGTGTTTTGAGAAGTGATAGCAGATAAATATCTATTGAGATAAATATCTATTGAGTCAGACATAAAAAGCTACTCATTCAAGAATTGAAATTGTGTGGTGAAGTTAAGATTGATGAAAACCCATTACATTTGAAACCATACAATATCTATGTTTTACCAAACAGCACATTACTTAAAGCATGCATGAAACCTGGAAGGTTCCAGGCAATTTTACAGTGGTTTAAGGTATATGAAAACAATATATGATCTTAAAATTGACATACATACAGGCTATCTATCTGAAATCCACCAAAGAACATCTGCCCTGAGAATTATGATTTTTTGTGACCACCAAGTACTGCCAGTACTAAACAGGAAGTGTGTTGTGTGACCTTGACCTTTGAACTGTCAGGGGGCTCCGTAAGTCACAGGAGTTGTTGTTTACCAATTGTCAAAATTGGAGCAACACATTTTTGGCCATTTTTTTCCAATATTTAGAGAATAAATTGGAAGATAACACTTATCATGATGATAGTGCCTTTTCTTGGCTTTCTTTTAGTGGTAAATTTATTAAAAACGGATGAATATTTATGAAGTTATAAATTAAGAAAAATCATTATTTTTTATATTATATATGTTTGCAAAAAAAACTTTAACAAAATTCTATACAGCCCAGCTTTATAGGTGGAATCCATGCAGCCTTTGATGTCTTCCCATTCAGTGGTGTGAAAAACCCCAAATTTCATCAAAGAGGGTCATATCATAAATTTTACTGATACCAATTATCAGCATTCACAGTTTTGCCATTCAAAGTCCTTGTGATTTAAGGCCAAACCAGTGATCAAAGGGTTTAATGTCACTTTTTCAATATCATGGCCTTTAAGTTAAGGGGGATTCCATGAAACCTTTGAGTCATGTCTTCCCTTTTTGACAGAAAGGTTTTCACATGCATAAGATACTTTTCAAATAAATAGTATACTTTTCCCATAAATGATATATCTTTCACAACCATAAGATATTTGTCACAACCATAACATATTTTTCACGACCATGAGTTATTTCATTGATTCAAATAATATTAAAATAATCTTATGTTGTTCTGAAGTATACTCCTAGCAATAAATTGATAAATTGTACAAAACATCTCCACCCTGTTTCCCAAGCTGGACAGGTGCACAACTGGTAACTCATTAGGTGTTAACACAAGATCACATACCAGCGAAACAAAGCTTGTTGACAGAGTGTTTAATTGCTGGTGTAGATTTTAGCAGACAACTGATCAACTTTCAAGTGCCACAAAAATTTGTTAACAGAGAATATTTTGGGTACTACTACATAAAAGCACTGTTTAGAGTATAAACATTCATGTTATGTAAAGAAAATGTGTCTGAAAGTCAGGTTTCACGAATGCTTTAACATACAGCGCATGACGTGTTTTTTCCATAAGCAAAAGACCTGGGACTGGTTTTTTCTATCATACTTCAATTTGAAAGATGCACTCAAATCCAAGTTTAGAAATTAAATTCAAACTTAAGCAAACATTACGGGGAAATCATTTGTGATAACTCTAGCCATGCTGTGAAAACATGGCGGCTGTAAAACGAAGCAGATTGCATCAGAGGGCCATTATGGAGCTATCTAAGCATAGAACTCTCGGGTACATACACTGATGAATAACTTAGACACATTCTTAAAGGTGGTATCTTCAGAATCTTCTGTATTCTTGGTGTAAGATATTTGAAAGAGAATTTGCTGCCCTTCCCTGTTGGTCGTAATGTTTGAAGCTTCCCTGATATCCACATTTTTATATTGGACTCATGTTTTACAACTTAAGATACTTTCTTCGACCTCTATGTGAATACTTAGACACATATTCACATTGCACATTTTCCAATATATTACCATTCATTCAGCTAAATTAAAAGGTGTATTTCCAATAATTGAAGTTAACAATGAAGAAAGTTCTAGGTGCTCATGAAATATATTTTATTAAGGAAATCAAATAACAACCCGTGACAATTGGTTCAACCTTGGCTTTTGTGAGATTCATAAAACATATCTTGCTGGATTCCAATAACAAATAAACCCATTGCCAGCTAAAACAATATATGTCGACATCATTATATAGAAGAGAATACCATATCAAATTCAAATAAATAGTGTTAATGTTCTTATGACTCGATATCTCAAGATCTAAATCTACTAAAACTACATTCTCCGGAATTAATCCTCAATATTTCACATAATCTTTCCTATTTTATTCTTCATTCATTTTACAAATCAAATTTCAACAACAATGACATACTGCATAGGTAAATTTCTTTGTTGCAAAATATCGAGTATATTTAGTGTGTATCTGATTACAAATCTTTTTTTTTTCTTTCAGATATTTTTACAAAAGAAATTATAGAAATGAGAGAAAAAAGCGTAAATTATACATAGGGTTGTGAATAAAAAAAGCTCATCTTTGTAGGACTGGATTTTGAGTCTCCGAATACACTCATTATACCAGCTTTACCCAATATCACATATCATTATCAACATCGTATGAAGAGATCAGGAATTATAAGAACTACGCTTTTCTAGTTGATAATATCTGAGATCAGCAATGCAAAACCTAAACATCACTCTTCTACACTTCGACATGCGCCATTGTTTGCCAGGCAGGTACTTATTTCACAACGAATATGACCTAATTCATTCATGTATCATACATGCACTTTTGAGTTTTCCTGGAGTTTCACAGTGGCGTTGTCTGAGTTACAAGAATTGAGTTCCACTGATTCCTCTGCGGTTGTTTCTTTTGCCCATGGCTGAAATGAAATATTTTCCCATTTATTATTTAGATTTTTTAATCAAATATTAATCTTAAATGATCTTCACATCCTGACAACAAATTCACGAAATCACGATTTACCTGAAGTTCCCCTGACGCTAAGAACATATAAAGCAAGGCGCCAGTAACATAGACTGCTGCAGTCACAAAGAAAACAATCTGCCATTCTTCACGGGTTTGCTGCATATAAACAGAACAATCTTAAGTTGTGAAGTTATCTTTTAACATAGTTGTAGAACCGAAAGATAAGAACATTTCGGTTTACTTTGAAGAAAGTCACATACATTTATTTATTCATCAAAGCCTTGAAAAGATATTAAAATATCATTTTGAAAAGAAAACTTTGATTCCATATGAGTAAGAGTACTTAACAGATGAAGACAAATCTCTACCGGTGATTATCAGAATAGTAGAGATATCTAAATGGAAGCTATATTTGATGCATCTTACATGGGAAGTCAGAAGAGCCACAACATATGGGGCGATAAACCCACACACTGCTGAAAATCCATTTGCAATACCAAATATAGTGCCTGCATATTTAGGAGCTATGTCCATCGGGTTGACTAAAAATCCACTGAAAATATAAGAAAATCAATAAAGGGGGATACTTTTTTAGCATTTTATAATGGTGAGATGAAAACCATTACTATTTTGTCATGTTTAATGTAATGTATAGGTTTATGTGATATGAAAGTATTCAAAACTATTTAAACGGAGATGGCGTGAACCTTTTTATTGGATATTTCAAGCCGATTGAGGTTTTTCCAGCCAGATTACAGCCCTAACCACCCTTGTAACTGATATCCTTTATTATAGAAGTCAAAGCATTAAGTGGAGATGAGGTTGTGCACGGTCAATGTGTCTTATAGAGGATTGTGTCAATGTGTCACCTGGAAATACATCTAAAAACATGCAAGTCACCAAGTAACAAGAGTAGGCAAAATAGCCATGAAATGATCCTGAATTTTAACTGCATTGCAGACCTAAATATGTCGCCCAAGGAGAATATTGCTCAGGTTCAAGGTGGGGTTGAGCCAGGTAATGACATAAACATTATCAGAATATTTAGTCATCCAGCCAAAAAACCAGTCTGTCTCATAGAACACACTGGGCAGGTTATTCAGCTTGTTCATGAACATGTATCAACAGCAAATTTTAACACAAAACATGGCATCATGTTGAACCACTACAGTAAATGAAGTGTCATTACGTTGATATTCAGATCAATTTTCATGTGTCAAAACAAGCACCAGCCAATCATATTCTTGGAAATCAAGACACTTTATTGTGGTAATGAAACAAAAATATATTGTACCTCAAGATATCACAATATGTAACAGTTCTGTTAGGAAAGGTCTGTAAACAACACTATCCCTATAAAAGTATTTTGTTTGTTTGTTTATTTGGGGTTTTACATCAGTTTCAACATTATTTCATGATGATACCTACTTGTAACAGATATAGTGCTGCCTCACTGAATTGTCATGTCTCAGGTCCTTGACATGACAACTCACCCGGTCACAGATTTACAAGGACAACGGGTTAACATATTTATTGTTGGCGAAATAGCAATACATGCTAACAAGTGGTTCACATTTTTATACACAAGATATATCATGAAAATAAAGGCGGCTGACAATAGCAATTGGAATGAGAAGGTTAATATGATTATGTCCAGTAGGTAAACATGAAATATATGATGGAGTGATAGAGTAAAATGGGTTGAACTATGGAAATCTCTTTGTGTTTAGGATGTAGTCATATACAAACTTAAATATCAACATAGTGTCATTTTCTGACACTGATTTCTTACCATACAATAAAAGAGCTAAATTAGGCTTAATATGTACATTTTGAAAGTGAGCAAATAAGACTTGGAGTTATTCTGTATACTTCTTACAGTAAAATAAATAGTGCTTGGCATCCTCCTAGGTACATTCTCTCACATAAGGGCCCAATTTTTCCATTGTACTTCAATTTGAAGTACATGCTCAGATCCTAATTTCATGCTCAGATTTGAAGTTTTGCTCAGATTCTGAGTATATATACAAATCCGATTTTTCCATCATGCTTGGAAAACACAGACTTCAAGTTTTTGTTCAGATTTGAAGTCCATGCTCACATTCTGAGTATTTACTCAGATCCAAGATTTTTCGATTTTTCCAATGTGCTTAGATATTTTTCTTGCTCAAATTCGGAGTTTTCATGCTCAGATTCTGAGACAGTTCAGAGGCTGGCTTCAAGATGAAGTCAATGCTCCAAAGTATGATTTTTTTCAAAATATTGAGCAATTTATGTTAAAGGATTAGATAAGGTTTAATTGAAAAGAATCATATACAGATGCATTCCCAGTCACTGAAAAGTTGTTACGTTACATAAATTGATCCCCCATTCCGAGCCCCTTTTATCTCCTATTTTAGGCCTCTGTATTTTCTCATTTGAATATTAGGTCATGGGAGTATTTACTCAATTAAACAATGGAAATATGACGTCATATGGCTCAAGTACGTACTTCAAGTCTGAGCAAATACTTCGTGAAGTAAGCACAATTGAAATTGTGAGCATGATGAAATATCCAAAATACTTAACTTTTGGAAGCAAACTTTGGTAAGTATGGCTTCAAATCTGAGTACATGCTCAGATTTAAGATTTGAAGTACGATGGAAAAATCAGGCCCAGAGCAACCCTTTAGAAAAAGATCATTATTTAAATTAGAAAATCCTAATCTAATTTGCATAAAAGCAAGTTGATTTGAACGTAGTGTATCATGGTTAAAAGGCAAGGGCAAACAAGTCTTAAGCTGGGTTAATTTCTTTTTAAAAGCCAAAACATGTGGCGATTCTTTAAGATTATTATCTAAGTTATTCCAGAGTGATACTGAGTTGACAATAAATGAATTTTTATAAAGTTGTGTCTTACATTTTGGTATGACAAAGTCACCATGTTTGTGGCCTTTAGTATTCTGGTTGCCAGTTTATTGAAATTGTTTAATAATTTCTCTCAAATATGAGGGGGCTAAATCCTTAACAATCAAATACATCTTGCACATTTTGCTTATGTATCTTCTCTGATGTAAGTTCTGCGAGCCTAGTTCTCGATATAGCAATTCATGTGAAGTTCCCCTTTTAACTCCTGTAACAGTTCTAGCAGCACTAAGTTGAAGAGCTTCAATTTTAAAACTGTCTGCTTGAGTGCAGGAATCATAAATAACATTACCATATTCAATGATAGGTCTTACATAACTTTTATAACATATCTCTAATGCTGCCCTTGACCATCTATATTTAAATCTTTTTAATAAACTGAGAGTTCTGTTACATCTTGAAACGACACTTTCAATATGCTCAGTCCAAGTAGGATTAGATGCGAAAATTATTCCTAAGTGTTTATGTGAATCTAAAAAGTTTAAACACAATCCATTAATATCAGAGGGGGTAGGTGAGTTGGAGTTGCTCTACGAGAGAAAAGCATGGCAAATGTCTTGGCAGCATTTATCGATACTAGCCACCGTCTAGCTCATTGGTTCACTTTTTCCAGGTCACTGCTTAAGTCACTCCCTTTGATTATTGGACTAAATAAAGATGAGTCATCAGCAAACAGGTATACACAATTTCTAAGTCATAAGATATATCATTAATGTAAATTAGAAACAAAAGAGGACCAAGCACACTTCCTCGTGGAACTCCTGCCTTAAGCCCTTTAGTCTCTGATATGCTTCCATTTAAATCAACAAATTGTTTTCTGTCTGTGAGGTATGATAATAATATCCTAAAGTATATATATTTCCGCAGATACCTATTTTCCCAAGTTTAAAAAGTAAACCTTCATGTCACACTTTATCAAAAGCCTTGGATAGATCAAGGAAGACTCTATTACCTCAATTACCTCATCGCCACAATATGTCTGTATAGTTTGTTGCAATTTGCAATTAGCAATAAGTTGGTTAATGGTGCTGTCCGCTGGTGTGAAACCTGATTGTCTTTTATTGAGAAGTCAACGATGCTTTAAATAGGAAAAGATATGGTCAAAACGTAATTTCTCAAAGATTTTAGATATACATGGTAATAGTGAAATAGGTCTGTAATTGTTTGGTTGCAGTGGGTCATTTTTTTAAATATTGGAATAACTTGGGCAATCTGTCATTGCTCTGGAAAGTGGCCAATACTCAGACAAAAATTGAACAGTTCAGACATGGGTTTAGTAACAGGCACAGCAGCTTCTTTTAGTAGTTTGTTCCCTATACCATCAGGGCCCGTGGCCTTCTCAATGTCTAGATTAATAAGGATTTTGTATAAATCAACTGGTTCGACAATTATAGGAGGTAGCACATGATTACTTGACACATAGTTGTCAGGAAGACAGGCAGAAGATGTGTCCAATTCAGACTGAGAAACAAAATAATCATTCAGAATATTAACTTTATCTTTGTCATCAATAATCAGTTTACCATTTACAACTAATGGACCATCTGGACTATCTACTTTTTTACCAATTATACCTTTGCACATTTTCCACCACTTTTTAGATGTTACATCAGCACTGGACATAATTTCGTCAACCTTTGCATCATTTTCTTTCTTAGCTTTTTGTGTCTCAGAAACTACTAAATTCCTTTGTTTATGATATTCTTCACCAATTACATCATTGCCAGTTTCTTTGTATTTCTTACGAAGCCTATCTCTTTTAGTCATTGCTTTTCTAATGGTGGTGTTCATAAAGTCCTTATCACCAGGGCCCGATTTTTCCATTGTACTTCAATTTGAAGTACGTGCTCAGATTCTAATTTCATGCTCAGATTTGAAGTTTTGCTCAGATTCTGAGTATATATACAAATCCGATTTTTCCATCATGCTTGGAAAACACAGACTTCAAGTTTTTTCTCAGATTCATACTCACATTCTGAGTATTTACTCAGATCCAAGATTTATGGATTTTTCCAATGTGCTTAGACATTTTTCTTGCTCAGATTCAGAGTTTTCATGCTCAGATTCTGAGACAGTTCAGAGGCTGGCTTCAAGCTGAAGGCAATGCTCCAAAGTATGAATTTTTACGAAATATTGAGCAGTTTATGTTAAATTAAAGGATTAGATATGTTTAATTGAATAGAATCACATGCAGATGCATTCCCAGACACTGGAAAAGTTGCTACGTTACATAAAGTGATCCCCCATTCCGAGCCCCTTTTATCCCCTATTTTGGGCCTCTGTATTTTCTCATTTGAATATGAGGTCATGGGAGTATTTACTCAATTAAATAATGGAAATATGACGTCATATGGCTCAAGTACGTACTTCAAGTCTGAGCAAATACTTCGTGAAGTAAGCACGATTGAGATTCTGAGCATGATGAAAAATCCAAAATACTTCACTTTGGGAAGCAAACTTCGGTAAGTATGGCTTCAAATCTGAGTACATGCTCAGATTTAAGATTTGAAGTACGATGGAAAAATCGGGCCCAGGCCCAGGTCTCGAGACTATGTTTGAACACCAACCCACACAAAGAATTGAAGTAATTATCACAAACAGATCAATCAGTAATCAGCCAAGCACAAAGTCTGGTTCATGTTCAACAAACCTAATACATGTCAATACACTAAAATGGAACTTGCCACGAATTCTGAACACTAACTTAAGATCTTTACCAAAAAAGGTGGATGAGCTGCATGCTGTACTCCATGTTAATCAAATTGATGTGGCTGTGATAACTGAATCATGGCTGGACGAAGACATTCCAGACTCTTCAGTGGACATATCTGGATATAAGCCCTTAAGAAATGACAGGTATGGGCGCAGAGGAGGTGGTGTTATTGTCTTTGTCAAGGAAAATGCAAACAGGGTAGAATGGGATGACCTACAGGACGAGGATATGGAGTCTGTGTGGTTGACAATTAAGCCAAGGAGAATGCCAAGAGAACACCCCAACATAACAATAGATGCAATCTACCATCCACCCAAAGCAAACAACTACCTATTAACACAACACATCAGTAAATGCCTGGACCACATAAGACAGAAACATCCCCATACAGCTATTGTTTTAGCAGGGGATTTTAACACTTATAAGGAAAACTATTTGAAAAGTACTTTCAAGCTCAAGCAGGTTGTGACTGAACCAACAAGAAAAGATGCAATCCTGGATAAAGTGTATACCAACATCCCAAACTACTATACACATGTAAATGTTATCCCCCAGGTTGGATCATCAGATCACAGAGTGGTCCTGTGTTTGCCAATGCTCGCTGACAGTCACAAGGCACCAACAAAGACAGTCAGACTCTCAAGAAGCACAGGAGCCAATGAGAGGGCTATGTTTGCCTATGGGCTGCAACAGGCAACCTGGGAGCCATTATACGCAATGACAAACACTACTGATCAGCTTGAATACCTTCAGACAGTTTTGACTAATTTACTTGATGCCAACATGCCATGGAAATATAGTGTTAGAAACAGCAATGACAAACCTTGGATCACAGACCATTACATTAATCTCATAGATCAAAGACAAGCTGCTTTTCACTCAAAGGACACAGTGCTCTTTAACAAATTGAGAAATAAAGTAAACAGGATGACCCCCACACTAAGGACACGTTTCTATCAGGATACAGTGAGCAGTGAAAGCAACTCAAGGAAATTCTGGGGACATATAGGAACTATTACTGGAATATCAAAGAAATCATCCCTCGAGTGCCTAGCAAACACATTGTATGATGGAAATGTACAACAGCTGGCAGGAGAAAGAAACATATTTCTCCAGTCTGTAAGTGAAGACCTGACCCCATTAGACATCCATCACAGCTATGAGAGCATTGACATCCCCAGTGAGTACATAGTCAGTAGAGAGAAAGTAGAATGGGCGATGGGCCACCTGAATATTCATAAAGCTGTTGGACCAGATAACATACCAAACTGGACCCTACAGGATTTCTGCACTATTCTATCGGGTCCAGTTACAGCAATCATAAACTCATCCCTCCGTCAAAGGCATGTTCCAATGCTATGGAAGTCAGCTGATGTTTGCTCAATCCCAAAAGTCAGCCCACCCAAGTCCATACAAACTGACCTACGCCCCATCAGCCTGACCCCAAATCTTTCAAAGCTAGCTGAGGGCTTTGTACGCAAGTGGGTGATTGACATTGTGAAGCCTCAGTTATACTGGAACCAGTTTGGAGCCCTTCCAGGATCTTCTACTGTAGATGCGCTAGTTTATTTAATGCACAAAGCTTATACTGCCACTGATGAATTAGGAGCCTATGTCAGAATTGTTTTGATTGACTTTTGCAAAGCCTTCGACCTAATAAACCACAACATTGTTATAAGAAAGCTTAAAGATCTAGGAGTACCAACCTTCCTTTGTGAATGGATTTCATCTTTCTTGTACCGTCGGCAACAGAGAGTAAAGATAGGTGATATACTGTCAGAATGGGTCACAATAAATGGCGGAGTACCCCAAGGGACCAAACTAGGACCGCTCTTGTTCCTAGTAATGATTAACGACCTTCAATTCAACCAACCATGTGAAGGTATTAAATTTGTGGACGATACAACAGTAGTAGAAATAGGCAATAAATCTATAGAGACAGGAAGCAAAATGCAGGTAGCAATGAACAGCCTTGAAGGTTGGACAGATACAAATGATGGTCAGATCAATCCCACAAAGACCAAGGAAAGTGTTATCTGTTTCTCAACCATACCCCCAGTTTTGGAACCATTACAACTTGGAAACGAGACAATAGCACGTGTAGACACTGCAAAGCTGCTTGGAATCATAGTATCCAATGATCTCAAATGGGACAGCCATGTAAGCCTTATCACCAAAAAGGCAAGCCAGCGCTTATATTTTCTGGCAGTCCTCTGTAGATGTAAGGCCCCACCAGAGCACCTCAGGATGGTGTACATATGTCATATTCGATCAGTGCTGGAATATGCCTGTCAGGTCTGGCACCCTGGACTCACCCAAGGCCTAACAGATGACATAGAATTGATACAGAAGCGTGCCATGAAAATTATTTATCCCAGACTGGAATATGTAGATGCCCTACTTGAAGGGAACCTGGAAAGTTTGTGTGAACGAAGGCAAAACTTGTGCAAATCATACTTTAGAAAGATGATGAACCCTGATCGCAAACTTAACCACCTGCTTCCAAATAAAGTGCCACCATGCTATGAACTCAGATCTCAATATCCATATGAACTACCAAAGACAAGAGTTAACCGCACACAAGGAAGCTTTGTAATATATGCCCTCAACAACCTACAAGAAAAGATTGATTATGATGATCCTGATAATGTGTATATAATGTAATCTCACCACTATCTAGTTACCATTATTTTGTATCACACTATAACCTTGTAACATTTTTGTTTTTATTATTACCAAACTTATTGTAAATTAGCTGTAGCACATTTTATTGTAATTCTTCAATCTTTAGATTGCAAATAAATACACTTCTTATTCTTATTCTTATTCTTAATAGTTGCTTGATAGTGGGGAATACATGCCTCAGCACAGGACATAAACATTTCAACCCAATTATGAACATTAACATTTACATTATTCCTGTCATAGCATGTATGCCAAGGAGCGTTCAAAACCAGCTGTCTAAATCTATCAAAGTCTCCATTTAAAAAAATCCAAACCCATCTTTGGTAACTCTTGCGCTTTTTGATAGAATATTTTAAGGTAGCAAAAATAGGATGGTGGTCACAAATTTCAGCAATTTTGTCATGTGTGCCAACCTCAGAAAATATGTATGGGTTATTGGTGAATATGAGGTCAATACAAGACTTTGTATCACCTACAATTCTAGTGGGTTTATGAATCATTTGGTCAAAGTCAAGGGAGTTGAGGGCTGAGTAGAGAGCACTACCTTCAGTATTAGTAATATCTTATTCAGTATTAGTAATATCATATTATCTCACCTATGGAGGGTTCTAAATCATCTCTTCTGAAAGCAGGTGCAGATTTTGATATATAAACCATAATGCCTCTTTGGTACTGATTAAAATCTCTCCGAATTGGTTTATGATACCCATTAATTGAAAAATCAGATTGAGTTGTGCTATCAATCCAAGTTTTGGATATTCCGAATATATCATATTTGTAATATAAAATGTGATTACTTACAAGGTCAAACATACAAATATGCTTATTTCTATCACTAGGATCTTCTATGGAGGCTGTTAAGCTACGCACATTTGAATGGCCAATATTTACATTGGTATAACCACCTTGCACCAGGTCCCTTAAAGGTCCAGGGTTTGATTGAATATCACCACACTGAGACAGCAATTGATCAAATACAAAATTACAAAATATTACATTGGGATAGATGAAATGCCGGAAGAACTCAGACCAGAGTTTTCGTTTAGAACCATAAATATGGTGTAAGCCAATAGCAGCTCTATATTGATAAATTCCTACCCCACCGATTCTTTAGTAGTAAGAGTCAAATCTTTGACCACCCACACATATATTGCAAGCTCAATATGAATGAAATTGTTAGTGATTAAATTAAATGGGTTCACTTTTGTAGGAATGACATGCTTTTCAACATGGAATGACAATGGATATGGTGATATAATGATGAAAGAGAACATGATTATTGCAGTATATTGGGTTAGTGTAAGCTAATGATGCCACAACAGTACAACAAAATACACATGCATCAAATAATTCTAAATAATATGTGCATTGTAAGAAGGTAGTCACACTAAAGCACCTTACAATTAGTACAGGCTTCAGCAATATCTGACAGCTGGATTGAGGGCAGAAAGTGGACTTCTGGCGAGGTTGACTAAACATTACATAACACACAACTTAAGACATTATATATATACAAGCAAGATAATCAGATCACATGCACATGGCTGACCTTACCATGTTTACTATATGGGATAAAGGTATATTCTAGAACAGGTCAAGTCCATGCTTCAATGGGCACTGGGATTAACTGTTTTGGAGTGACCATGATTATAATCTATATGGGTAAGAGGTACATAATATATGAGTTATTCCTGGCAATCCTCAATAATAAATCACAGTAGGTTCTAACTGTCCTATCTGATAACAAACACAAATCCAGCCATAACAGTACATGTTTAAGTGCTGTCTCTGATTGTTGCACGGATTTTACCAAGCTGTTAACCCTTTAGGCACGGGCCTAAGCTCATGTGTGACATTGTATCATGAATTCAATCTCGGCATGGAAAGTTGGTTGAAGAATGCCTCAGAATCTATTTAGACATGTTATGGATGGGCATATGAAGCATATCGAACCCACGACTTTTGGCACCACAGAGGAACTGGTGCCTAATAAGCTGGCACTCGAACTAACTGATCCATGGCCCGTTGCCCCCCTATAACGTTTTATTATGACTTTTTCAAAGTATTTTTAGCATATTGTGTGTATTGACGGACGCACAAATACAAACCTAAGCGAACTAGCTTTGGTGTGATTGATTTGTTCGCTTGGTGTTTTACATCGCCCTTTAACGAGGTTTCAACGCCTCGTTAAGTCCCATGTGAAATATTAATGAAACATGTATAATTCTTCCCAATTTAGTGTGTTAATTATCATGTGGTATAATGCCGTGTTGATGCAAGCCTTTAATGTACATAGAACTTGCTTTGTGCAGTTTCTGTTTTGTAATAAATCTCAACAAAACAAAGAAATTCGTGATATTATTTGTTATAGTAATCAGATTTCAGATACCTGAAGTGACATCCATTGATAGCTATTCCTAATGTCAAAAGTGAAACTGCTAGTAAAGGGTGATCACAATCTATAAAAGACAATGCCACCAAGAACATTGCTGCACCAAATCCACCTAAGATAAAACAAAAAGACCGAATGAAGTATCGTTTTGATTTGTGTATTTTGGTTACAAACTGTTAATTGGTTAAAATCATTGAAACAGATATATAAGATTAAATATACATACCGATTGCCTGAAAAAGTTTCCTTGTCTTACCAATTGGTAATACTTTGGATTTTATAATCTTATCAGCAAGGAATGGTGTTAAGGTCATGCTGATCCACATACCAATAAATGGTAATGCTGAGAAAAGTCCATTCTAAATAATATAAAGAATGATGTAATATTTTCCTATAATCTTCGCTGCATACTCAATAATCGACACAAAGGCATATTACAGAGATTACTCACAGATTGCACATCAAATTTGAGGACCTCATACATATATGAGGGCATTTGAGTCAGGAAGAGGTACAGGCCCCAGTCCACACAGATAGCCCCAAAGATGACAGCCCACACGGGACCAGAACGAAGAATAGCTAGCCAAGGCACTGCATCCTGAGGATAAAACATCAATCATGTATCATCTATGTACAGAACTCTTCTAAAATTGAATTTCCATAAAATATATTCAATTTCTGTTTATGGAATGACGTTTGAATGTAAAAATCTCTCACAGATCTGTTGGCATGTGTTATTTGACCTTCAAGACTTTTTTGTATATAGTCTCTCTCTACGCCTCTGATGTGTGGATGTTTGGAGGGACTATCATGTACAAATATGCACCATACCAGCAACCAGCCACATGAACTGATTCCTATCAAAAATAATAAACACTACACATGTTCAAAAAAGTTTGGGTATTCTGTCAATCTCCAAAGAAAATTTGCCTTCGCCCTTCATAGATTAACATCGCTAAAATTCATGATCATACAATTATATTTATAAAAATTATGATACTGATGAAAAAATGATTTCTTATGAAGTAAATTTAATCTGCTCCCTAAGATGTGAAATGTTTGTTTACCTATAACATAGAATATGGAACCCCAGCCGCCATCAAATCCATGTTCACACAGCATTCCCGCCAGTGGTAATGCCAAAACATTACCCATCCACGACCCTGAGGAAACACATGGAAATAGGTTATAAAAAGCCCAGTGATAAAGTTCCCTATTTGAAAAGGTCATTGCACGCCTTTCTTATAATTTCACTCATTGATATTTATTCCATGTTTTTTTTCTCACATAGTCTGTAATAGAGGGGAAGTTCTTACATTTAGGTTGTTTAGACAATAATCTGTTATACATTGTAAAAGACAAAACTATACGTTCAAATGTGGGTTTAATTTCATACATATGTACCGATTAAAGCAAAATTTATCCCAATATACAAGGGGTGGCAAGATTAGACAACTTATTGGTTTATACAGTGTGTTATTGTGAGTGAATGTTGGCATAGAAGGCATCATACCTGCATAGGAGATATTAGTTAACTTTGATCTTTCATGTGGAGGTGCCCACTGACTCCATATTGCGTGCATGGCTGGGTAAACAGCTCCCTAAATTTCCAAGGAAAAAAGGGAAACAAAAGTTAACTTTCCTACTAAAAACATAGATTCTCGTTATTTTCATTGGTGTATATTCTGCATCGATCGCTTTCTTAAGCTTACATGTATTCCACTAGAGAGAGAAAAAACACTATTCACAATAAATATGTTTAAAGCTTATCGCCGAGAACAGAATAAAAAGCTAAATTATAAATATATAATAACTTACTGATCCTATACCAGCAATAATCCTGAGGACAATGAGGAAGATATAGCTAATCCTAGCCGCAATAGGTGAAAACAGTGTGGCGACGGTGGACATGAAAACAAAGCCGGCAAATACCCACTTGCCCCCGTACCTCTCCGCCAACATCCCTCCAGGCACCTGAGACACAAGGTAGCCATAGAAGAAAGAACCCAAAATATGACCCTGAATCTCCTTGTCCCACACAAAAGGTCCATCCTGCAAAATATACATAAGGAGATACCTTTTTATATTGGAATAATGCTTTATATATCAAGAATGAAAAAATAAACTTTTAACCTTTTTATGAAGGGGAACAAATAGACAAATATTCGATTTATTATTAAAATTATATATTTATCAATTATCTGCATCTTGCTATTTTACCTCAAAACCCTTTTCTTTTCCTCCTGTGGACACAAGGGAACACGTGGCGTTGTCAAAGTCTTTGTGGGTACCATAACTGTCATTTACGTTCTCATCAGCCTCAATTTGAAGTCGGTTCATGCGCACTGCCGTCTGGTTAACCATGCACACAATGCCCACTGAGATACCAACCCTCTGAGCATACACGTGAATGAAGCCCAGGAAAGAAATAGCCGCAAGCCAATACCGACATGATCTGTACCATGGCAGCTTGCAGCTTGGCACTGCAAACAAAAATTTGTATTATCACTACACTTTTTGCTGAGATATGTGGTTTGGGATGAGTTGTCTTCATGTTTTGGGGAAAATAATGCGCACTAGGGATGAGCTGAAAATCATTAAGGGGGGGGGGGTGGTGGGCGGGAAGAAAAGAAATAGAGAACCCCAAACTATAAATAATCATTAGCACATTAAAAATACATAAAATACGCATATTCGCATATTTTTTATGAAGGTTTCAAACAATTTTTGAAGCTTTTATACAATTTGATTTTGTCTGAAACCTCTTTGAATTGGACAGTTTGCCTGGCCAAAATTGTTTTTAATCCAATTATGATGATCTATGATGGTTGAGATTCTTTTTACTCCACCCCACCCCCTTGAAGGATTAATGGTTCACCCTACTATGACCATTCTTGTCTGCCTGGTGTGGTATATACGTTACTCACATCATTGCTCATTATTGTTGTGAGCATTTTCTGAACATCATAAGGACAAAATATCACATGTGACTGGCTTTTGAAATTGTGTTTGATCTACTGAACTTACACAGTTAGTTCCGGGCAATACTTGCATTATGGCAGTAGAAAGAAACCTTTTTCTTCATCCAAAAGATATTCAAAGGATTTAGCTTTTAATTTTGAAAAAAAGATGGGAAAGCTGTTAAGATATGAAATGAAGTGTTTCACTTGAAACTATAGGTGTGACATTGTTTTCGCAATTTGAAATTCACGCCTCCAAAGTCATCAATATCAGATCGAAGCATGAAATGGGATAAAGCTATGATTATATCAACCTAAATATGTTAACTTCATCATGTCTAATACTGTGTATATTTGTAAAAATTGGCATGGGAATAATCAATAGTACACTCCACAGCAGATCCAGGATTTATAGCTGTGACTCTACCTCGCCATGCCGAGCATATCAATAGAAGAGGATTATATCAAGGCAAGCCTAAAATCACTTATTAATAAATCAAAGACTGATTCAAAATAATTATAACAATAATGATAAGGGGGTTCATATTTAATATCCAGAGATTATGTACATGGTTATGACCAACATGCACTGCAAGGTAGTTGTTCTTAATATATATCATGCTGGTAATATGAGCAGGGACAACCAACAGCGTGTTGCCAGCCCATTCAGTCAAAGTGGCGTGGGTTCAGCCACATGGCAGCATGGCCTTTGCACAATGTGTTGCTTAAGCATAATGTTCATACAATATATTCTCATAGGTTGTTAATAAACGATGCTAGGTGGGATCGGATCAGATACCTACCTTCATCAACTGTACTATTGGTATCTTTGGCTGTTCCCATTGTTATCAATTCTGTGAAATCCTGCCAGAGATTGAAAAGCAGGTATATTTTCAAAGCTCACTCCTGTCACTCCACAGTGGTCGAATTCTGCCTGCCCCACAGCGCCACCCAATATCAACGGGAAGCACTAACATTTTAAAGGTTATAACATTTCTGTGGTAAGTCGTGTTGTACAAAAAATATATATTATCATTAGGGCCAAATTGCCAACTAGATACAATTAGCTGCTCTCCAACACTTTTAGCCATCTGTGACGTTTGAAACATTTTTTATTATAATTTGCTAAAAGAAAATTTCATCTTCTTAATCTTAAAGGGGACTACAAGACATACAGCGGTTCCCTTGTGCAATATGGAACTATGCGTTAATCTGTTCTGTTGGCTTAATCAGTGATATATGTCTGTTTGTATCCTTGTTTCAGAAAGATTCTATTTAGAATTATCAATGACTGAATATCATCTATTAAACATGTTGGCATCTACAACAATTATTTATTAATAATCATAAATTATTGAATATTGGCATCTGCGTCGAAGCATGCATTTACTCTTTCCACACATCAAAATAGTGCGGCCTATATTCAATTTTATACTGTTCCAACTCGATCTTTTAGAATAACGTATTCGTCACAAATCGCGATATAGTAGGTACATCTATTGTGTCAATATTAATATTTTTAAACTTGACAAATCAAAGCATCATAAGTTTGTTAACACATCATAAGCAGCCTAATATCAGCTCCATATTTGAATTTTAAAAATCTACAAATATTAGAATACATTAACAAAATGTATAAATTTCTTCATATACATGATACACACACGTATATATATATATATATATATATATATATATATATATATATATATATATATATATATATATATATATATATATATATATATATATACGTGTGTGTATCATGTATATGAAGAAATTTATACATTATATATATATATATATATATACTTCTTTCAATTTTTCAAAACAATTTTGATACATATTTTGAAAAATCTACAAAATGAGTGTGCAGATAACATCGTTTTCAACAACACAGTATTATTTCTTTTTCAAAGAAATATTTCTTGTCATCTTATATGTTTGTTCATGTCATGACATTTTTACCTGGTTGAGATAAGGTAAAGACTTATTACTTAAGTACATGTGTCATTTACACCTTGTTAACTGTCAATTTGAATATACTTGATCCTATTACTTTGATGAACAAATAGAGGACAATTTATATCAGAATTGAGGACTATTTGATATATTTAAAGCAAAGCCAATTGACAACAGTGTACAGCTTCTTATAGACTATTCAGTGCTTATCTGGTTCAGATTCATGATAAAACAAGCATATTTGTCTAATAACATTTGGTTCTTAGGACATCTGATAAGAAATTTAAAGGGCAAACACATTGCGAGAAAGACTTGTTTGTGACCTCATTAAATGTAAAGACTAGCAACAAACTTTTCAAAACGTATCTTCCATTCCATTCCATTTAATAATTTGCGACAAACTTAATTAACTAAAAGATTATTTTTAAATGGTGTTTCAAAATGTACACGTACTACTTCAGCTTTAAAGGATATAGTGAGCAAAACTAAAACTTAGAACATTTAATCCCTCGTCTATCAGATCATAAAATAGATTTTCATTTTGTTACGCCCTGTGATGCTAACAGAAATATTCTTAAATTCTGTTTTGCCCTCTCAACATTTTGTCTGGATCCATAGTTTAATGCCAAAATGGCAAAATGGACTAGATGCAATGACAATTAATCTATTGTCCGACGTCACTGATTCCGATAAAGAATCCACCATAGAATCCATCATTACTGTTATTATTCAAAAAACAATATTAAACAATATAGCATAGATTTTCAGTTACTCAGCTGTGCTTCATTGGCAGCCATATTGAAAATGAGGTCAGCAAGTCACGTGCCATCAGCATGTTTTCCTAATAGTGTTAAACAATAAATGGACAAATGACCCGTCCCATTGTTTGCCCCTGTGGAATTTAAACCAGCAGAATATTCTGACCCGGAATACATTAATTAAGGCTCAGCTATCTTTGCATCCAAGTGAATATTCCATGAAAGAACAGAGTGTTTTGCTCATTTACAGTAAGAGAAGGGGTTTAGAGGGATGAGGAATTAATGATAAATGGTGCTAGAGTCTGTCAAACAGTACTGCCACCTTACGGAAATATTGGCGAAACATAATGATGAAAAGATAAATATCATATCTCTACAACAGCTTTCAATACTCATAAGGCACATTTCAGATTCTAAATAAATGGAACTCTAAAGACACCATAAGTCTCATAAGAAGAGTTTGAGGACTCGTCTAAAAGTTTTAATAATCTCAATCGTTCTGTCCGTTTCCTGTGGGTGTCGAACTGCACAATGAGAAAGCATTGAGGACAGCAAAACAATCCTTACAGAAAAACATATAATGGATGTCCCACAGGGCTTTGGTGTCCATATTTCCGCCTGTACTTATATAGGGTGGTATATACTCAGGTTTGGCTATAAATGTACGTAAATTATGAAAGAGAATGTCAGCATGGTAGAGAAGATTATGGTAGTGAATATCAGTATTGCTCAAGACCTACCTCCATGTGTCAATTCCATTACTTTGAAAGATGTCACACCACAAGACGGTTCTGGCCAGACAATAGTGCCAATATCAATGTGGAAGAAGATGAATATCCTATTTGAATAGACGCAACAAGGTAATATTCATCTGTCAGTAAAAATATTGTGATTGTCAGGAATCGCTAATATATTTTCCCAGTAATTCATAACTGACTGTCAGTACTGGTGAGCTTTTATCAGGTGGCTCCACTCGTGTCCATACGGTATACGGTATATAGATGATTATGTTGTGTTTGTTTGCTGATATTTTCTAAATACTACCAAAATAACTGTAAAAAATCGTGTTCTATAATAAGCTTACCTGACATATATCTCGGTCAAGGGCCGGGCTTGCTCTGACTTCTGTTTCTCATCCACTACATTCAATTATCCTAATGTCGATTTATATACTCCAGGAATACATTCCATGAACTATGCAATAATCCGTCACCATGGCAACTAAAATCTATTGTGACATCACAGCGTTTATTAGGGATCATTAGTTATTCATACCCATTTAATTATACACCCAAAAATGTGTTTCCACCATTGCATTTCCATAAATGTAACCGGCAGCTTTTTTGCGTATTTGAAGGCTTGACATTTCTGTAATATTCTCGAAGTTTATTTTCGTATTCACGTAAAATGATGCAGGCAGAAATTATTTATTCAATAGTTTCTCCCACAAGAAAATGGACGTTTCATATGATAGTGTCAATAGGTTTTCATGCTGTCAACACCAACACGGAGCTCCAACATAATTATAAAATGTCTGATATTACATGTAGTGTTGCTGAAATTGCTAAAAGAAATAAATCAATCTATATCTGACTCAACAAAGTTATTCCAATGTTTTTATTTTCCAAGTAGGTCTACTCTGCCAAAGAGAGGAGTTAGTTGATTACGGATTGACTACCTCCGTCTACAAGAGTATTTTCCAACAAGTCATTTGCGCAAATCCATTTAGCATCTCCCCGGGGTTGTCCGGACATCACTTTTACTTTCTTAATAACCAATCACCAGAATTAGATTTCTTTTTGGAATATGATTACATACTATATAAAAAAGCATGAACGTGATCAGAGAGGAAGTGTGACGAGATTTGAAAAAAGTTTGAGGTATGGGCTGCAATAAAATTTGCCACTGAAAAGAGCGTGCGATCTCGCTGTTCCGTCACCACGTTGCCTGCCCTCTAGTGGAATTTGCTGACGCTAGACCTTCACCTCAGGTTTAGTTTGCAAGTTTATGTGATGAGTTGCGTACTATACATGTAATGAATAGGGTAGTTTTCACTTTTTTTTGTCAGAATTATGTTAGATATCAAATATTACTCACAATATGCCTAAATTTCTGTATAAGAGCTTTGTTTTCAACCATCAGGAATTTGACCTAATTATTGACTGTGTAAGTGAGAGAAAGTTACAGCAGTGAGAGAAAGTTACAGCAGTGAGAGATAGCTGCACAAGTGAGAGATAGCTGCACAAGTAAGAGATAGCTGCACAAGTAAGAGATAGCTGCAAAAGTCAGAGACAGCTGCATAAGTGAGAGGTACCTACATCAGTAAGAGATAGTTACAACAGTGAGAGATAGCTGCATATGTGAGAGATTGCAACCCATCCCAGCCGAAGGCACTTGTTATAATTATAAATGTGTACGGTACACAAATATCTCAAGAAAAATTCTGTGTTAGACTCCATGATACATGTCCTTTTTTCTAAACCTAAACTGTTGAATACTTCATCTTTATACTATTAATTTGAAATGTTAATAAAAACTTATTATGACAAAATACTTTCAGCAAAGTGGATATATAAAAAACAAAAACAAAAAATAACCAGAAATTCCTGCCATACGTCACAGGTCTGAATGTTCTAGGTTTTGACACGTAGTATCCGCTCTCACCGTCAGATAGCGTTTTTGTATGAGAAGTGATTTTTGAGTACGTGGTAGAGAAAGAAGATTTTCTTGGATTTTACCTTGGGGTTTTGCCTTGGGATTTTGCAAACTTAAGCGAGCTTGATTTTTTTAAAGTCAGCAATTGTTGTTTGGGGGTTTCCCTGTACTATGAACCAATCTGAACAATCCTCCAATGACCAGTGATGTTCCTCGCCCCCTGCACAAATTTATGAGAGCTCCGTGATTGTCCTCATATTGATTGGACAAGGTTTATCTATTTTTATAAGACAATATGTTGGTGAAATTTTGATTTTAGATTAAGCCATGTTTTAAAACTATGTGTAAGCTGACCACGAGTCAACCTTGAGCATGTGATTTTATGTTTGACAATTAGTATATAGTGTTATCTTTTATGAATATATCAGTTGGGCTTGCTCTCATATATTGTGTGACACGGATGGTTCCTCTTTTGACAATCATTGCCGACAGGCTGTACTGGTGAGAGATAGGAACAGCAGCGAGAAATAGCTGCACAGGTTGCTACAACACTGTCATATAGCTGCACAAGTGACAGACAGCTACAACAGTGAGATAGCTGCAAAAGCAAGTGTTAACTTTGAAAGTGAGAGATAGCTGCTGTACAAGTGAGAGATATAGTAGGGAAGCCAACTAATAAAATGTTAAGTTCACTGGTCCCTCAAAATACATGGCCTAATTTTAGTATACTAAGGAAGAGGACAAATTATGGGTCAGTTTTTCATGAAAAACATTACGTGTTTTTCCCTTAAGTCAACAGACCTGACAAAAAGAGGAAAGTCTCAGGTAAGGGTACCGTAGTTAGAGATTAAAAATATGAGCTGGCGTCCTGCTGGGAACACTTGCTTACTGAGATTAGTACTCAGATTAGTGGGGTGTGTAGTCACTTTCACATGTCAAAAATAGTGGGCAAATCACTGTACACACATCTGAGCATTATTACTACACATGTTTCTTATTCAAATTGTGGTTTTATTTGACAATTAAAATAATGATTGCAATATTTGAATTTATTTCAAATATAGAAATTCTAATTCTAATTTTGTTAGTAGTGTTTTAACAACTGTGAAACTAGAGAACTATTTTAGAGGTATCAACACCATTTCCAAGAGGTGATCTTTGCACATATGAGTACATGCATTGTTGGCTGATCTCACTGGACAACAGAGAAATGCACATACAGGTGACATGTGACCTGTTGATTTCCATCCTGTCAGTGACTGATATGGTCAAATATTGACAACTACACATTTTGAAGATCTTGAAAATTGTTTTGGAATATATAATATACCAATCTGATTGAATGTATTTAAGAATGAGCATTGTTTGCAGGTATGTTTTAAGTGTTGATGAATTATAACAACACCTTAGATAGGTACAGTCCATGTTTATTTTTAAATGTGGATCCAGGCGAAATGTTTAGTGAGCAATTCTGCCATGAGAAAAGGTCAAAGCATATCATCAGACCTGTGAGACACATAATAATGCTGAAACATTGGGAACTGTTGCATCGCACTGGATTCATTCAGAGATGCTCAAGGTTGGCCTCTTGATCAACTTACTCGAAGTTTAAAGTCTATGATAAATTCTTGAAATTGGATCCATGTTATAATTCATTTTTTTCTAAACTGAAATAAAATTGGAATATGAAGATTTCATATTTGTTTTCTGCATATAACTACTATTTTTATATTTTCTATGTTGGCAAAAAACATATTCAATTCTATATGTTCTGACATGCATATTGCTCAAATATTGTCTATGTTTGCAAAATAAAATAATAAAAATTATATTCTTCTGATATGCAAATTGCTCAATAAGAACGCCAATATAAAGATTTCATTTTTTGGGGGGTATTCAATCATTTCTATTATTTTATATTCTTCTGCATTTGCAATAGACAAATCAATTTATGTTTCCTGAAGTACATATCACTCAAACAGATATTAAGATTTCACCTTCAGCATGAAAATAATACCTTTCCCAACCAGGATTCGAACCCTGGACCTTTAGCATAGAAGACAGACTGATGTGCATGTTGCGAAAATAAAACTTCAAAATGAAGATTTCAGTTTCAGCATGAATAAAAAAAAATATATTGTTCCCAGTGGGAATCGAACCCCAAACCTTAAGCATGTGAGAAAGATGTCTTACCCACTGGGCCATGTTGATTAGTATGATTTGACCTTCTCACTGGTAAATCACACAAATAGTCAACATCTTTATCACTTGATCAAGTTATTTTTATAAAGGGATATTCCGTTATTTCACACAACAGCCTAAATTAAATTTATAGAGTAAAATTTTCCAAAAATATGTTTGTCTAAGATGATATCAATAGTAATGCAAATCGATAAAAAGAAACAGATATCTATAACTCATCTCTCATTTAAATCTAACCATTTTCTAGTTGATTCTCTGTAGGTAGGTATATAAGGTTAGCATGTAATAATTTATATTGAATATGAGGTGTGTCATATAATGTCCATACACATTTTATATATTTAACTCGAAAACATAAAACAGAGAATTGAAATTAGCCAAAGAAAATCAGTTCCTGGAGTGGTGCACATTTTTCTGGAGAAGTCATATGGAAAGTAGTTCGGTAGGATGTTAATTTCATAGGGAGTTAATGTGTTAATATGTACTCAATGAGTTCACTCATAACAGAAATCAAGATGGCCGAATGTTGGTCGAGAAAGTGCTTGATTTCTCTTAAGGGGAGTACACGTCATGAAAATATAAAATATGTTTCATCAGAAATAATGTGGAAATGTTTACCGTTCTCAAGATCATATATTCATGTCTTCATGCTAATTACGTTTTAATTGATAAATATAATATTTGGCATGAATGTGTTGGTCTGCAGGAATATATTTTTTGAATTGGTTGTCGTGGTAACCAATCTATTCTGATTTGAAAAACTGACCTCGCAGGACAAATATTTTGTCATCTAATAATGTACACATGCTCTTTATTAAATAGGTATTATGGTATCAATATGATTTAAATTGTCACTAATTTTTCATCTCCAAGCTCTTCATTGTGGTTGCCATGGTGACAACCATTGTTTCATGTCATGGTCTCTATTTAAAGATGTCTATGTGTACGGTATGAGATCACAAGACAAAAGGTAACCCAAATATATATATATTTTTTTGGCAAACTGACACATTAAAATGGCCACTTTCATAAATAGTATAGATTTTAATCAAAGTGGTTTTCCATGACAGCCAACTTTCCTTGAAAATGATATTTTTTTGTAATTTATTTGTGTGTTTTGATGACGTACACATTCATGCCAAATATAATATTAATTCATTAAATATCAAATAAATGATTAGACATGATTATCATTTTATTTCTGCCATGGTCTCCATTTAAACATAACAATGATTGCACCATAAGATGACAAGACAAAAAGGGCCACAATCAATGTATTTATTTGTTATATTGTATTTTATTCTTCTTGTATTTTTTGTGTTTGCTGATGATCTGAACATTTCATATCAAATATGATATTAATTCATCAAAAATCAAAGAAATTGGAGACATGAAGATCTAATTTTGAGAGCAGTCCACAATATTACAATATCTCTGATTATTGGTTGTCATAGCAACAATTATCATTTTATTTCCGTCATGGTTAACGCCCATACCGGATATGGTATGCCTGCTGCCTTTGTAGATGTGTGACTGGGTAGGTGAACATTTCAAAAGCTTGCAGAAGGTTGTCTTAATATGAAAATTGATGCCAACCCCCGCATGTACACACTGAAACATACGGTGTTTTCACTTGTCTAGCTCTATGTAGAACTTCTTAATCTTATAACAGCACTAACTCACCTGTGACGTATATTTTCAAAGTTTGTGTATCCTTAAATACTCTCTGGAAAATGAGTGCAGCACGTGCAATGTTATATTTTAGAATGCTGTGTGAGAAATATGTTAAACGCCTGAATAAATCAACAGCTTGTACACATTAAGATATATTTATTATTCTCCAAATGAATAAACAACTTTGTTGAGTAATATAAACAAAATGTGTATTATATTTTTACAACATTGGGTATAAAATTCCCAATAATAACTTTATTGTGATGCACAAATAAACCTACTTGTTATTTTACTAGGTTGAATTTGCATCAATTAGAAGGACAATAGTCGCTGATGTACAGACAATATCGTAGTTGAAAGTAATATACAAAGCTGCACTATGGCATATGGCATCAGCGCTGTCGTCAGATCTACCGTAAAGCGAGGCAACTGAGTGCTCACATCCTGATTGTAAATGATCAAATCTTAGGAATCATCGTTTTCAATGATTATATTTCCCGATGTCTGGACGACATGAAGAAATACTACAAAAGGTTGTATTAGACGGGACGATTTCCTGGCACATTTAGACTATACGTGCCATTAAAAAAAGCATATTTTTAACGTCAATCAGACAGAAATTAATCAAAGTTTCTCATTGACTCTAACTGTGAAATATTTCCGTTTTTAGCCAGACATTTGTGACAGGTGTTTAAAAAATACCTCCATAAACAACCAATGTTTGGTACATAAGCTGATAAACCCAAACTCAAAGTAGCTGGAAGTTTATAACACTCAGAATGATGTCTTATAAAAAGTGTTCAATTTACAACAGTTGGATATACTTCTGTAATGGCAATTGTTATGTTTTTGGTATAAAATACATAAAGGTGAATGAGATATGAAAATATGTGAGTTTACAATGTATAGACTTTATAATTTATTTGACAAAATAAAATCAAGGTTAATGCTGCATGCATAAAGTCTTGAGAAATGTTTGACTTCTTAAGGATACTCATGGCCTGAGTCCGCCAAAAAGCCCCCCTTCAACTTGCCGAGTAAAAACTCAAACACACTCGTCCAAGCCTCCTCTGCTTTGCTATCAAATCTTTTACCCAGTTCCTCAGCCCATACAGCCACCATAGCTTCTTGGAAAACGTTGAAATAATCTAATTTGAAACCTGAGAAGGAAGTGTGCTGTCTGCCAAGTCCATGCAGCAATGGTGCAAGAGATTTGTCCAAATTGTCTATATTATCCACCACAGCGCCAACGGCTTGCATAAAACGTGAGGCGTGTCCTTTGAATTCACGGCTCTTAATTAAATCATCTCCCCTCAGATGTCTGAATGGAAATATATCCTTTATATGAGGGTCAATCTCAAATATTTTGAAGAATACTTTGGTTCCTCTACCTGTAAGATCATTGGCCAAAATCTTCCAGGTTTTATTAACTATTGTCTTTTGGTCCTGAGTAAATCCTGTTACGTTTGATACATTGGTATTAGAACAAATTGTTTTGTCTTGTTCAATCTTTTGTGCAGTAGAATTGTGTATAACTGGGATTGCGACCGAACAACCCATCATGTATCTTAAAGTGCAAGCCAAGTTATTTTGTTTGAAATGCTGCAGATCTTAAGTACTCACATAAAAATGAAACGCTGCATACATTTGAACCAGCCGGGTTCACTCCATTTGCCGTACTCAGCACATGTAAAAGGCACGTGCTTGGTGCATTCGTCTGGTCTTTGTGAACCGTTCTGATACATGCAGATCTTGGTGAAGGATGAGATCTTCCTGAGATACATTAGCTGACCATGCCGACCCACGTCTCGTGCCATTATTGGCGTGTGAGAGGCTGGAGATAGCCCGGTGGGTGGCACAGACATTGTCCTAATTGGGCCTTCAATGTCACCTTGTGCAGGTGTCTGCCGATGTCTGCAGGTAGTCCCTGCAGGTATAAGCTGGTGCAGCATATCTGGTGTATCAAAGAATGACAAGAATATCATGACATAGTTATTAGTATCTCAGAATTCTTTTCATTTAGACACATCCAAAATACCAGATACACCTTGTGAAGTTGCATTATCAACCACTTCCGGTTACATTTCAGTTGCTTTATGCGAAACTATATGTGTCTGGGTGTGTTTATCTAGGTGTGTAAATATTTAAATATCATGTCATGTCAGCCTTGCAATTTTAGTCCATTTTATTAGAAAACGATGAACCAGGGTTTAATTTAATGTGGAACGTCTCCCTGCCCAGTTGCAAAGAGTGCACACGGTCCTGCTCGGAAAAGCTTAGTTACAGCTTTAATTAGCTACATTGCTGCTGATGCAGAATCTTTGAAAACTACGATGATAGTTATGCTACTAGAATGTGACCTTTATGTGCTACAAGCACCTTTCTTCAAGAATTTGCAAAAACGACTTTTACATTTTTAGTAAAACGACTTTTATTTTTATTTATTTTTTTATTTACAGCGTTTTCGAAGAAAATGGTAAATGAATAATTAAATAGTTTGAGTAGTCATCGCGATTATTATTAACAGTCTGTATAACCATCACATTGATTTCTAAATAGCATTTATTTTGAAAATCAAACAGCAAAAGAATAACTTTTTTCTGCATATACAACCCTTCCATTTAGAACGGTTATATGATACTTCGGTCCTAGCAGCAGGGTATGCCATCTGTAATCGCATAATTTAATGGGAAATGCAGTATGCAATATCCGCACCTGAAGATATCATCTCCCTTGAATCTTTCTAGAACCGTAGGAAAGTGGAAACAAGCAATGTTCTCATGTTACAATCTTTGGCAGGTCTGTAGAATGATTTGTTTTTATTTTGAGGTAATGTTCACATAATGTTTTGATTTTTTATTTAAATGTTTGAGACCAAACCATCAAAGGAAGAGCCATTATTTGCATGAGATGGGACCCTAGATATATGGGGTAAGGGAAATAAGGTATTTACGAGATCCATAGACAATAGACAAATATACGATAAAGATACAAGTTATACGGATTATATTGGGATAAACCTCAAACATGCAGTGCACAGGTGTGCATTTGAAAAAGACCAAATTCTTTTAAAAACAAAAAGTATAGTGTGCTGTGAAACTATAAACGATAAACAAATTACACAATTACACCGTAATTATTGTTAGAGTCATATAATATTTGGTGCAAAATGTATTTTAGCACATTTTGTGAAAGAACATTCATGGCGCAAGTGCGTAAGCATAAAGAATCAATTTCATCAAAATAAACAGTTTGAATTTGGAATGTTTCACAAGATGTTTACACTATTATCAGAAGCACATTTAGGTGCACACAATCTTTTTCATCACCGGGTAAAAAGCCAGTCCCAATATATAATGTGATGTATACGGCCGTCTTTTAGGCGCGGAATGCATATATCAATGTGTGTGTATAGTACACTAAAGGTACAAAGTCTTTTGGAGAGCATACCACCAGGGGTACTCTGCATGGCGAGGTAGAGTCATATACTACCTCTGCAGTAATAGGCATGACACTGTTTCAATCTATTCTGCAAGGTCGATTGCATAATCCACAGATAGGTGGGCAATTGGTGGTCTTTGCACATGTGCACTCACAATGCCCGCCCAATTGGCTTATACTCGCACACACATCAGGTGCACTCACTTTCTACCCAAACAAAGATTTGTGAAGTTTGTTACTTATTCACTTTTCACAGTTCACTTTTCATAGTGCCACAAAATACATCCCAGTGACATTTTGAAAACAATATTGCAAATATAACATGTTGACAACCTCATCTATTGACTTTGAAAAAAATCTGAATAATGAACTGTGAAAATTGGATAAGTAAAAAACTTCACACTCATCCAAAACACTGACACCAGTTGACTGAGTTATACTTGCACATGTATTTGTTGTTGTAGTCACTTTCTTTCCAAACAAGGACACTGATTGGCTGTGTTATTACATGTGACAACATTTTTTACTTGGTGGCGATTGGCTTATAAAAGAAGCTTGTTATGGGCGTGACCTCTCCTCGGTACTCACTGATTATGGTCAATTATTGCAGAGCTAGGTATAAATCCTGGCTCTGCTATGGAGAGTACACCAGGGGGGAATTTGTGCTAATAACTTAAAATTAGCAAAGTCTTATCAAACATCTTATCATTATCACCGTAATATTTAAAGAACGACTCAAGATGAATAACTCATTTTAAAGTTCTTTTCATTTATTTGGGTAATTCAAAATGGTATTACCCCTTGCTTTACAAATCGGTTTTCACTCTCATTTTGAAAATGGGTTAATTTAAAGGTCATAAAACATTTTAAATATAAAACTTAAAAAAATTAAGCTATTTCATGATATACATATATAGAAAAATTTGTATATTTTATGACAATGACTATATTAAATATAGTTTAAACAATGGATAATCTTTTTGTAATAAAAGGGTATTGTGAGCAGGGCAATCTTAGAATGATTATCTAAGTTATGATGGGAATGCGACACAGTTCTGCTGTGCTTCATGTGATCCAGTTGTGATATTTGTACATGTGCTATTGGTCATAAGAATGAGACATGAAAGCATTGTCATAAGCGGCATCTTCCTTCAATCTGAAAAATAAATGGCAAACAACTTTCAAAGACACTCAAGAACTGAAACATGAATGGTCTTTTTTTGGTGATAAGTGGCTGAGCAGTCAAATTTGTTATTTACATATTTTCCAAAGCATAGGATTGCTTTATGTCGGGGCATGTCTTAAAACATTGCCATCTATATGTAATTCCGATCAAACTATATCTCAAATATAACACAAACCTAAAATTATAGTATTTTGCCATGATGTATACATATAACAATCACAAATTGTTATAACAATCACAAGTTATTTCTTAAATTATGAAATGTTATAATACAAATATGCAAACAATAATAGGGGTAAATCTGAAACACATAGCTACCGAGTTGCGCCGCCGTATTGGGTTCTGGCTGTTTCTTCAATACTACTACTACCTCTTGAAGAGGTACCTTCATCTTGTAGTTTTTTTTTCAATCGCCGCTGATCATTTTTCCTGCAAACATCAGAATATATTTCTGCATATACTTATATAATCATAAGTAGCATGTTTCCTCCTAATCTTAAGGCAAACTAGTTATTAAAAAATTATGTTTGTAATAGTTCCTAATTAATATGCCACAACATGCTCAACAAAATATCACCTTAAATATCACTCCATGCCGAATATGTAAGATCACATCTTATCCTCTTATGCATGCTCCATGTATTATCATTGCCCAAACAGTTAATTCTATTCTGACCACAGGGAGGGAGATGGTTTTTCTTACATTCAACACACAATGAGATAATTTCAGTAACATTCTATGAAAAATGAACTATACCTACATTCTATCAACATTAATAAACTTACATTCTATCCAGATATTTTAAATATAACTTATATTCGACCCAAATCTATAAACATAGCTTACATTCTACAATAAAAAGAAAATATAACTTCCATTCTATTAAAAAATGATAACATTGCTTACATTCTGTCAAAAAAGATAACTGAACTTACATTCTACCAACTTAGATAACATAATTTACATTCTACCCCAAAAAGTTAACATAACTTACATCCCACCCAAATTTGATAACATATCTTACATTCTACCCCAAATATGATAACATATCTTACATTCTATCCATAAATGATAAGATACCTTACATTCTATCCATAAATGATAAGATAACTTACATTCTATCCATAAATGATAAGATAACTTACATTCTATCCATAAATGATAAGATAACTTACATTCTATCCATAAATGATCAGATAATTTACATTCTATCCATAAATGATAAGATAATTTACATTCTATCCATAAATGATAAGATAACTTACATTCTATCCATAAATGATAAGATACTTACATTCTATCCATAAATGATAAGATAACTTACATTCTATCCATAAATGATAAGATAACTTACATTCTATCCATAAATGATAAGATAACTTACATTCTATCCATAAATGATCAGATAATTTACATTCTATCCATAAATGATAAGATAATTTACATTCTATCCATAAATGATAAGATAACTTACATTCTATCCATAAATGATAAGATACTTACATTCTATCCATAAATGATAAGATAACTTACATTCTATCCATAAATGATAAGATAACTTACATTCTATCCACAATTGATAAGATAACTTACATTCTATCCATAAATGATAAGATAACTTACATTCTATCCATAAATGATAAGATAACTTACATTCTATCCACAAATGATAAGATAACTTACATTCTATCCATGAATGATAAGATAACTTACATTCTATCCATAAATGATAAGATAACTTACATTCTACCCATAAATGATAAGATACTTACATTCTATCCATAAATGATAAGATAACTTACATTCTATCCATAAATGATAAGATAACTTACATTCTATCCATAAATGATAAGATAACTTACATTCTATCCATAAATGATAAGATAACTTACATTCTATCCATAAATGATAAGATAACTTACATTCTATCCATAAATGATCAGATAACTTACATTCTATCCATAAATGATAAGATAATTTACATTCTATCCATAAATGATAAGATAATTTACATTCTATCCATAAATGATAAGATACTTACATTCTATCCATAAATGATAAGATAACTTACATTCTATCCATAAATGATAAGATAACTTACATTCTATCCACAATTGATAAGATAACTTACATTCTATCCATAAATGATAAGATAACTTACATTCTATCCATAAATGATAAGATAACTTACATTCTATCCACAAATGATAAGATAACTTACATTCTATCCATGAATGATAAGATAACTTACATTCTATCCATGAATGATAAGATAACTTACATTCTACCCATAAATGATAAGATACTTACATTCTATCCATAAATGATAAGATAACTTACATTCTATCCATAAATGATAAGATAACTTACATTCTATCCATAAATGATAAAATATATCATTCTATCAACAAATGATAAGATAACTTACATTCTATCCATAAATGATAAGATAACTTACATTCTATACATAAATGATAAGATAACTTACATTCTACCAACGAAAAGGAAGAGAATAAGAGCGACAAGAGCCACTGTGGCACACAAAATGGCGGCGGTGATGATGCGGATGACGTCATTCCTGTCATCTCGGGATTCGTCGTCTATCAGGTCGTCATACCATTCCTCACATTCATCGGCTGAATCAAACATAACATCATATCATCTGCAGAAAAGATGTCTCACAAGTAAGGTTGAAACCAAATTCTACATGGTCAGTGTGTCCTAGTCGAAGATTACCAAAAATGTCATTTTGTAGAGTGCTCTACACCAGGGGACGACATTATACCACACTTCATATCGACGTATATTTGAACTCATCTTGATTAGGGGAAGTCATGATTTTTTCAAAGTCACTGAAATATTGATTTTAATAGCCTATGTTATGCAGCTTAACAAGACGATTGAAACAAGGTCTCATTTACCAAAATTGGAGTAACGGTTGTCAAGTTATGACCATTTTTCACCCTTAAAAAGGGGCTTTTTTTGGGACGACGGCTTATACAGGGGGTAAAATCAACAAAATAGCCAAGTTTTCAGGGGTGTAATATTCAGAATTCTTATGTTAAAAGGCTTCTATTTCATTTATTTAAAGCTTCTGGTCTAGATAAAGACATTTCATTAAAATTAGTAGAGTCTTGAATCAATTTACAGTTAAAGTTGAACCTCAAACTTCAGAAAAAAAGTGTTTGGACTTAGTTTTTTTACAAAACGGTACCAGAAAACCGAAAAAATAGCCTAATATTTAACAAAGAGTGACATAACTTTATAACTAATAATGATAATTACATAAACTTTTTTTTATAAGAATCACATTACAAAGGCCCACATAGATATAAAAGAATAGAAGAGCTTTACTATTTGAATAATTTGTGATATAGTAAATTTTAAATCAAGAGTCTGGTAAAAATCTACAAACTTTTCAACAAATCACATTTTTTCCCGCAAAAAAATTGACTATATGTCAAATAATTGTATTCAAAGTTATATTGCCTTAATTTTATGTCTTATTTTAAATGTAATCAATTTTCTCATATAATCATAAATTATCTATTTCAAGTCACAGATCAATATGCATGATCATTTCTCAATCCATATAATTAATACATTCTTGGAAAAAAATATTAAAATTCTACCTCCATTTGATATAACATGTTTTAATTTTCACAATTAAAAGATCTTTCTTCATCTACAAGTTTAAATGTTTTTATTGTGATTAAAGGACAACAAAAGCATCTTTGTAAATTCATTTGGGTTTAATCCATTAAAAAACAGAAAATATTTATCAAAGTTCAAAACTTTGACACAAATGAATTTTACATTTCTGATTTCATATATGGCTTGTCGCATACTATTCTTATACTAATTTTATTTTCCATTGATTATTTGAACAAGAAACACAGCTAGTTATAGATGACTACATAAGAGAAATATTTACAATATTTACAACATACTGTGCTTTTTGACACAGTGGACAAAATTTATAGACATACTAAAAGGTTACTCTTATTAGTTTCTATGTGAGTTAGCTTTGGCATTACACAATAACACGTTACTTTTAAAAAATATAATGAATATTTTTATAATGTCATTCGCAATCCTAAACTGAAAGCACATGACTGGAGAATTTCATGACTGAAATTTAAACTGTCACATTATTTGCCAACAAATGGATGTTAAAGCTTGTTAAATCAGACTGCCAAATTTTTGGTGGTTCAAACATGTAATACTGTACTGTCAGTATCCCACACAGCCTCGTTGAGTACCTGTTACTGGACTGTTAACCTGTCATTGAACTGTTGGCATCTGCAAAATAAAAATAAAAAATAAAAATCAAATACAATTAAAATAAATGACTTTGAAAAATTTATACAAATTATGTAAGTCTAATGTTCAATATACTAATTTATCAAAATCAGCTTAAAGTAAGAGGCAGCGACACAACTGTGGGACTAAAACACTCCTTTGAACATACTGAATGGTTATAAAGGTGTGAGACAGCTGCACAAGTGAGAGACAGTTGTATAATTGACAGATAGCTACAACTGTGAGACAGTTATAATAGTGAGTAAATTAGCTGCATATATGTGACAGGTAAGAGATGGTTACCACACTGAGAGATATATCAGAAAGTGATAGCTACACAAGTGAGAGACAGCTGCATAAGTGAAAGATAGCTGCAAAAGGGAGACAGCTACATAAGTGAGAGATAGTTACAACAGCTAGACAGTTAAAAGAGAGATAGCTGTGTCAGTGAGAAATAGCTGTACAAGTGAGAAATAGCTGTACAAGAGAGAGAGCTTCATAAGTGAGATAGTTAAAACAGTGAGACAGTTACAAGAGAGATAGCTGCACATGTGAGACAGCTGCATCAGTGAGAAATAGCTGTACAAAGGAGAGGCAGCTGCATAAGTGAGATATATAGTTACAGCAGTGAGAGACAGTTATAGCAGTGAGAAAGAAACAGCTGCATCAGTGAGTGATAGCTGTACAAGGGAGAAACAGCTACATCAGTGAGAGATAGCTGTACAAGTGAGAAACAGCTGCATAATTGAGAGATAGACACAATAGTGAGAGATAGCATCCTTTCACAAGCCAATGAAGGCACTTGTGACAATTCTAAAATGTTACACTTACCTCACTCTGTCAGTCTCTGGTCCTCTCTCTGAACGTCCATTTCATCTTTGTACTGATAATTTCCCTCTTCAGTCAATGCTTAGCATGTTCAAATTACTTTAGCAATGAATATTTATCTCATATTGGGGTAAATATTGTAATATCTTCATAAAACAGATAACTAGACTCTACATGTGGTGTTGTTTTGCTTCCCCGTGTCTGGACCATTGAGACTCTCCTCATTCAGTAATTAGGTCAGCTATTTACCTCTACATATTTTTACAAGGGGCTGGTGTTGAGTCATCACCCAAATATGGAGATGGTCCTCAAGCAACAGATGGCAGCATAAAGTTTTCAAAGCAAAATCGCCAACAGGGGTGTGCATTCTTTTCATAAAACGAATTTTAATGCAATTAACAAGAAAAAATGCTTTCTAATGGTGGGTTGTTGCAAGAAATATGACTTTCCAATCCTTGTTAGAATCAGGCTCAAACTATTTACAGCAAAATTAATAATGAAAATAATTAAAATAAATCTTACAACAACCCACCCCTGTATAGACAAAAGACTCTAGTTTTCACTGCACTTGGAAGGGGGTCAATCAGAGCAATAGCATTTTGGCGATCAAGAAATGAGGAGAACAGGGTTCAGACTGGCCTGGGTACCACGGGCAGCAAGATGGGGGCATAAATGGGCAAATTTGTCAAACTTTAATGCCACATATCTTTGGAGAAAAAAATGTAAGCATTATAATTTCTTCACAGACATCTCAGAACATGTCTTGTTATCAATACGAGCAAATTTGAAAAAATTTGAACAAAGTTTGAATCACCTGTGAGAGATTACATACTACCAAGTTTTCACTAAATTTAAGCTGGGAAGTCAGTGTCTCACGAGCGGGCAGCAGCCTTTGGGCCCTCCTATCTTGATTGTACAAAGCACTCACACGCCATTACAACCTCAAGAGCATTGTAATAGTTAGATTTAACCAGACTCTCCTCCTTATCTAGTAGCTTTTGACACTCAAATTAGCAAAATAAAACCTTTCATTATATTTTGCCTTGAGTTCTACACGGCAATCAAATGTCATCAGCGCTCCCTGGTGGTATTAGGTCTCTATCAAAGCCAAAGCAGCGTGCTTAGAAACCTTAAGATTGTCATGCGCACTGAGAGAACCAGACATTTTCTATCCCCTTGATCTACAAATCTTCTCGCCTATGATCACTCATAAATTATAGTATTGCATTGACGATCGCCATGCCAAATTACATGTTATATAAAATGGAAATATCAAAATATGGGGATTTTCCATTGATAAAATAAAATTATTGGTAAAAGGCTCGTTGATGGTGTAATTTGTCCCATTTATTTTCAACATATTTTGTTGGCATCCCAAATGATTTGTCAGTCTCCTAAATGGGTGTAAATATGGTCACAGCTCTATACTCACAGGGGTAGACAGACCAATCGTTGTTAAGATGGGTTGGATCACACCAATAGCATATCTGTTCCGGGTTGTATTCGTTCTCAGCATAGCATATATCCTCAATTAGACAATGATCTGCTTCCTGTGATAAAAATAAAGCCATTATCTTCTAATAATGATTTGATCAAAAAACTAATTTTGATATTAGAATTTTATTATTTAAGAACTGACCTCTTTTCTTTTGCAACTTTGGTCTTCAGTCTCGCATTCATAGCAAGCTCCATCATAGGTCAGCTGTACAAAGTTATCCTCCGTGTTCATTGATGCCTGGATGACAGGGTCTGCTGACGTCAGATATATACGATAGCTCTGGCTCGCCGATGGCACGAAGCAAGCAAGTTGTCCATAGTTTTGATAGGTAACATTTGTTATGATTGGAGGCTCGTCCGAATCTACTGTTCCATCCTCTGATACCTGGAATATTAATTTCAAATATCCAATAGATCACACTCTCACATAAACCATCTCTCATAAATCTTTTTCATGATCAGGAGGGACATGCAGGGAGCGGAGCTCAGTCAAATATAATCAAAGCAATGTGCAAATTAGAGTAATGAGTTATATATATATCAAGAAAGAACAAAACAAAATGTAAGATAACCCAGCATCTGTGTTTTTGAACGTAATTGATTTTTATAGGACTTACCACAACAGACTGCACCTTGCATTCAAGCATGAATATTTCCAAAAGGTTTCCTCCAAACACCTTGGCATATTGACACTGTTCGTTACGAGTATTACACAGAGTAGCACTTTCCATAGACATGAAGGGCAACGAATCTGCAGGGATGCTGCAGTCAGGACCAGCAAAGTCATCACTGCATACACACGACCCTATAATATGAACAATCAGAGAATATCTTTTAGTAAAATGTTTGCTCTATATCAGACAATTAGTAACACAACCAATCTAGTTGATACATTTCACAAGGAAAATATCATATGTAATATGTATATATATTATATATATATATATATTATATATATATATATATATTATATATATATATATATATATATATATATATATATATATATATATATATATATATATATATATATATATATATATATATATATATATATATATATATATATATATATATATATATATATATATATATAATATATGGAGTCTTTATATGTGTATAAAGTATGTTAGAAGGGTAGAGCGGGTCAGACGTTTAATTGCCCCGCACTGGTGTCACATGTCACCAGGGGGTCCCCCCCAGGGGAATATATAAATGAGACCTGAGGGTCACCCCACCAGTCTAGCCAGAAGCAGTGTCGGGAAGCTTTCACGTGAAGTTTAGCGTAAAGCCTTTTCCCACCATCCCACCCTTTTTTACCAATGTTACAACGAGGAATTGGGAACTAGATGATGGTAGGGCATATGGCCATATATATGTAATATGACCAACATATACACATGTACGGTAAATGTAAGTGTTGAATGTGATGAATAATGTAATGTGATTAATTAAATGTACTAGCGCCAATAGTAAATTGGCTGCAACTGATAGTAACAGATTTATTTGTGAATTTGAAAATAAATCATATTTGTCCAATTTACATAAGGTATTGGCGTCTCCTTTCTAAATATATAATATATATATATATATATATATAATATATACATATGATATTTTCCTTTTTTTATAAACTGGTTTATAGAACAGGAAAGGAATACCATTGACACAATGTCCATGACTGTTGCATTCATGTATACAGGATGCAGTGAACACATTGTTAATGTCTTCTTGTTTCTGGTCGACCACCAGCTGCATCATGTCCCGGCACCTCTGCTTGGCACTCTCCAGGGCGGACGGAGCCCACTCTGTGGAATCCGTCACCTAAAAGCGTTAAATATCATTATAAAATCCATCAAATATTGACCTTATTGAACGTTTATCCAAATTTCAACAGATTAATTTTATTGTCTATTCATGGTCTCGTGTTAGTAAAGACACAAGAAAGTGGAATAGAACTAAAATATTCTAGCATTTCATGTTCATTATGTGTTAATGACATTAGATTAATTACACCAAAACAGTTATTTCAAAGATTGCCGGATGTTTTATATTAGCTTATTTTGTACAGTTTTTGTGTCTATTGTGGTAATTGTCTCATGACTAGTTATTCCCTTAATACCACAAATTGTCTCACCAAAATATCATCCATGCATCCATTGATATCATTAGCCCAGAGAATATCGTGATTTGAAGACGTTCCAAATATCTGGCTTTCACAGGCAGTCAGCATGTCATTGCTTCTCATAAGTTCTCTGCAGAAGGTTTGAGCAGCTGCTTTATCGGCATCACTTTCCCACTCATATTCCTAAATAAAACAGAGTTGTCAGGAAAATGAACAAGGAAATATCATTATTATTTGTCACAAGATAACTTATTTGTAACTATTATTTGTAACACAATTGTGAATTCTTCACCAAAAGGAAATACAAGATTATTACTGGTGGCTCATAGTCTTCATTGATGTCCAGATCATCGTTGAATTCGTTTTTAGTGACTTCCCAATTATGTTCTATACTTGATTTGGTGTATGCAGACAGATCCTCAGATGTTAATTCTCCACCTGATTAGAACATAATTAAGAATTCATTAATTAAATCACATTGTCACAGAGGGTACTGTGAATGGGGCGTGCGCTTCATCACTGAGATACTCACTTGTGTCAATGTCACAATCTTCGACGAGTTTGTCATTTCCGCAATCACATGCTGTACCAATGATCACAGTATAAGAGCAAACACAGAAGTTGTGGACCTCTTGGCGATCTAACCCTGACCCGACTTCCACACCCCAGAATATCTGATCTTCCTCTGGAACTCTGCAATTAATTGCCAATAGGTTTACCTCATTGTTCACACAGTCAGCTAATCATGGGCTGCGACAAGGTGACCTTGTTATTTGGTCTTTTCGTGGTCTCGTGTCAGCTTTTTGATAACATTGCAATTAAAGCAGCAAAAGCTGAGGAATTTCAAAGATTACTGGATTTTTATGTGTGTGGTGTTAAAAATAATTATTATTTGAATGCCCGCACTTCTTCCCAGCCAGTGGGCCTATTGTAAACAATGCATCGTTGTGTTATATAAACTCAGGTGGCCCTAGAGGTGCTTGGCATGCTCCCTGTTACCTTCTAACATTCCCTGAACAAATGCTGGTTAAATAAAACGCAGAAGACAACAATGATATTTAGTGCAGGATTAACATATTCTGCAATGTTTAAATGTGTAGAACGAAGCTCACCTCCTCTAGGCAATATCATTTTCATACAGAAAACACATTTTCGTTCCATTTCTTCAAAAACAAGTTGAATGAAATCACTACCAAAACAGCTGTACAAAGAAGCAAATTTGGAAGTAAAAATGGAAAACCAAAAAGGTTGTGGTGGAATGATGTGAAAGGAACTACTGGTTCCAATTCGGAATCTTGTGACTTACAAGGAATGGTAAACGTGATGGAGACAAATGTGAGCTGGCAATGAGGATAAATTAGGCCTTTGTAGCAGTGATAACATGGTACCAATCACTGCTCACCATAGGTCACTCAACAAAGCCCATACCTGATCGATATATAATATCAGAGGCACAGGAAAAATCACTCACAAAGATAAATATTTTTAAGGCCATCAGCCCTGACCCAACTGGATTCTGCACCAACCACAGGCTCTATTTGTATTGCTATGTGTAGGCATGCATATGTCTCTTCAGTATAAAATTCTGCTGATGTGTGCCCACTGCCAAAGTTGCACCCACCCATGAGAGTTGATAAAACTCTGTGACCAATATCCAGTGATCTCCATGGGTCTGGGGTGATGTTCCAGAGAGTGGACTATTTGGCTCGCTGAGAGGCAGCTCCGCTATGCTGGCTTGTGCATAGCTGGCTCAGAACACTGGAGGGGCATGTAAGTCTGTGGCTGGTCTGGCCAAGGCAGCCAGATATTACTCAGATTGGCCTCAGATTAGTCAGAGAAGAACAAGATGCAACTGAGTAATGAGTGCAGAAATGGGGATATACGACGGAAAGGATAACAAGGTCTGTCACCTATATAATATTCAAAGGAGTGAAATTGAATATGTTGATGTTTTAAGCTCACAGGAATATATTGATGTTTTAACCTCATAGGAATATGTTGATGTTTTAACCTCATAGGAATATGTTGATGTATTAAGCTCATAGGAATATGTTGATGTTTTAAGCTCATAGGAATATGTTGATGTATTAAGCTCATAGGAATATGTTGATGTTTTAAGCTCATAGGAATATGTTGATGTTTTAAGCTCATAGGAATATGTTGATGTTTTAAGCACATATATATCATCACCAATGCACGACGACATAAATTAGGTTTATATTATTAATATTCCCGCTCCCCATTGCATATTGTATCTATCATCCTTTATCAATTTATTTTCATTTATTATTCTTTATCATTTGTCGATATTACAATACCTCCAAGCCTTGTTGAATGGCCTTGGCTGGGCAGCCTCTGTGTCTCCCTCTCCAGTATACACAGTGCCATTGGGTAAGGTGAGATCATCACTGGGGTCTCCATTATATACACCACACAGACCTGGTAAAAGGCAATATCTCTCAACATCTACACCCAATCTGTGCATTGTATTTTATTTAAACCATTATATGGGAATTGATACCTGTTTAACCTAGGTGAGACAAATTTGTTTACACACACAAAGCTGTCAATATCTCTGAAGATCTACACTCAGTCTGTGCACTTGATTTCTTTAAATCATTAGTAAAGTTTCAATTTGATTCCCTTTGATACTACCTAAAACCTCTATTTTGTTTTCCTGTCTCAACGAGTTGTAGTTTTTTGGATATTTATATTTGCAATTGTAAAAGAACGAATGAAGTTTGATATTCACCAGAAGCTCTGTCAATGTCATTTGTTGAAGGTCGGATCCATGTGTTGAGGAATGGCCCACTTGTAGTTATAGTTACCATTGTACCATGAGGAAGTAGCACCTTAATTTCGGGGAAAGAGTAAGATGATTTAGAATATTGAAGTGATAATGATATATAGTGAGAATTGGATTCTAAATAATTCATTACATTACCTCATATTGGAGACCGCTGAGTTTTCTAAATATCCTGGTTCCAGGGGTTAATTCCCCATTCTTATATAATGTAACACGAATAAAGGGTAAACACATTCCTTCTGAACAGTCATCTGATATTCGGCGACATCGGTCTACCACAAAGACATCATCTCCAGACCTGACACTGACTCCACAAGCACAGGAAACATTGGCACCACTGCCACCACATGCTTGGAGAACTGCCTGAACCTGATATAAAATATTTCAAGCACATCATTACTGTAAATAGAACTAAAATGATTTGTTTGTATTAATGACATTTTCAGCACTGTTTAGGCAATATCAGGTCAGAAAGAAGCCTGCCACTGGGACTCAATGTCTTACTCTTTTCGAAGATTGATTGGGGAAATGTTCCTTTCTTTTGCATAATCACAAAGGGATGATATCACAAACCCCAGGTCTTTGATTACCAGGCATGGAGCATCAGTTGGAATGGGAAACAACTCAGTATCAGATATCCACCTTTCTCGACTATGCCTCAAGACCAAAGTACTTGTCCCAACCGGGACTCAAGCGCCGGACCTTCAGCATGGGAGACAGACATCTTACCAACTGAACCACGTCCCACCACCTCTGATTTATATAGATAAAATGTAAGTACCTCGTATGAATAATTATGGTGTTTGTAGAGTGTAAAATGTCCTTCATGGTAATTGTTGTAATAGCTAAAAATGAATATAACAAATAAGTATAAAGACGTATTATAGCAGTTTGGGTAATATAAAAGAGGTGCTCAAAGCTCAAAGATGCAGACAACACTTACAATTGATCAAATGAAGTTATGTGAGGATCGCTAATGATGGAGCAGGTGCTAACATTCTGTGGAATATCTTTGTCCAAGATGGTCAACTAAAGAATATATGCAAAGGATATTATGTATATTTATTTTATATATTAATATTAAAATATTTTTGCTGTCAATATTTCATATATGATAGTTGGAATTTGTTATGAAAGCAATGAGTTTCATTAATGCTCCAGATATTATTGATTGTGTGTATTTTCAGTATCCACTGATATCCATTATTTTTCATTATATCGAGTGATGGCCTTTTTTGTTACATTTCTACTCACAGGTATTTTGAGGGTGTCCAAGGTCTTAATGCCAGCTTCAAGTTTGAGTGTGAATGAAGCTCCTGTAATGTCTCCATCAATCTTACCATCGATAGTAGCATGAATGGGGATCATATATGTCTCATTCCAGTTGTGAATTGTTATCGGTAAGATTCCAGTCTCATTACCAGCATCACCATATGAGCCAATCGCAGCTTGTCTCAACATATTGTTGTCACGGCAACTGCATAACATATATATTCAAATAAAAGATTCGTTCGTTGTTTGATTTTTAGTGTTAATATATTATTGGTATGCTTATGTTATGTTAAAAAACCTAGCTGGAGTATTCTTTGGGTAAGTCCCACTCCAGGTGTACTATATTATAAGTTGGAAAATTCCTTACACTGGTCTACCATAATGTATTTCTCCTTGATTAGGTACTTCCAATCGTCCTGACAACAATATGTCCACATAATTAGATGTTGTCAATGACACAAAGACATCACATTCGCCAATATTCCCGTTTATCCACTTTGCCAGAAACTGTATCAAACCTGTATCAAAAATACGTAAAAACTGTATATATGTATTTTATAATCATCACAGGTGTGACAACGATCAAGATATATAATTCCTAACAAGAGTGTCAGACCAAAGTCAGCAATATTATGAAACATTAAGAAAATATATTCTACATGGTAAGTTTGGACAAAGCATCCGCTATGCTGAAAATAATTCACCAACCTTTATTTGATTTGAATATGGCTTGACAATTAGATGAGCTTGAAACAAGTCATGAGTTCATAATGATATAACGATGGCCTTCTAATAAATAAAAATATGAGGACAAGAGCAGTGTTTGTAATCAAGAAAGAACCAGACCATAATCATATAAAAACGATGGGCGGGATGTATCCTGGGTGCCTTAGGTGAAGAAAACCGATTGCAAAAAGATGATTTTGACCGGGAAAATGTAGAGACCCGATAAGTTAAAAAATATATCCCAGAGAGAAATCACTTAACAAAGGAAAAGCCTTTAAAAGCGTGGCACATTGCAACATAGGTGCAGGAGATAAAAAGCTGGTCTGCAATTTACTGCTTGGTGTTCTTGAAACATTGAATCGAATAGCTTGTAAAAGTTCCATGTTTTAAATTAAGGGAAAAATATCTGCTTTGCAGTTGAAAGAGGCCGAACTGGCACCAAATCGAGTATGAGAGATCAAACATCTGATTTGACCAGAACATACACATTGTTTTTATTTTCATATCTTTCATTTAATTCAATTTATGACAAGGTATATTTACACATTTATGGTGACATCACCATATCATCCTAGACGATTCTTATTCCCAACCAGTATCCTAAGTACCACTTTTTGCATATATAACAAAATACCTAGTATTTGTTGATTTACAATGTAATGGTATTCAAATTCATTTCTATAACCGGACAAAATGAGATAGAATCAGTGTAAATAAGTTGCTGCTGGGTCCACTGATGACATTTTGTCAAGAATGTTTATGACCTGACTTCGTTCATAAATAGCAAAAATGGTTAATTGCATGGAAAAATCCTCTAAAATGTTCCATACCGCACGGTTACCACGTGGGAAGTTTGTTTTGCTCTCAAACAACACACTGATCAGCCAGCCACCTGGTGGATTAATATAGCATTCATATGTTGTGTTTCCAATTAAAAATATCAAAACAGGTAACAATTATTCAAATATTCTGGAATCATCAGCGAGAATGAGTGACATAGCACATGTAACGGGTTTATCGCAGTGGGAGGAGCGGACGTCCAGAAAGCACCCTGCAGAGCACTTTCAGTGACATTTAATATTGGCCGTGTTCGACTTCCATTTCATTTTGGATGGATAGACAGAGATTCAGCATTTTTAGGCAAATCCAATACCCTGGGACATTTTAATGGCTGAGGTGGAAACAATCAAATGGACCCAAGTTCTGTCATGTATTACTAATAGAATTATCCAAATAGTAAAAGGGGTCATAGGCCATTTTAATGATTGGCCACTTTTAATGATGTGTTTCATAGACATATTCATAAAAGGATTTCACTAACTTCTTCATATTGTTCAGAAAAATCAAGTACATGAGATTTTTTAGAAATATATCAGCTACTAAATATTATAACCCAATTGACTCTACATTCAATATATTTTTTATTATATTTTTTTTTAATCATTTCTATTCATGACTAATTTTCTCATATTTTTCAGGGAATATTTCTTCTTTTTTAGGTATTATTATGATAAGAACAGCTTATTGCTAATTATTTTCTGAAATAAGATTAATATTCAGTTGATCTTATACCTCAAAAATAAACGTGAGGTCAAATTAAAGTCCGTCAATTTGTCACTTTTGTAACCCTACCGATTTAAGCTATTTTTAATCATTTTAGCTTCATGATAAATCTTGAAATTGACGGACTTTTTTTTCAATTTCTTTTTAATATTAATGTGTTTTTCTGTGCAGTTTTCTATATATTTTCATAAACTAACCCCCAATAAGCTGGCATTTTTATATTATTTAAAAAAAAACTTAGGATTATAGTATTTTCCTCTGTTTTCCCTTACAGATTGACCATAAAACTATAAATTGCTCTTAAATTGTTAATCATGAACAGATTTTGATGAATAAGGACTCTATGAGCTCGTATTTGAAAGATGTAGATGATAGGATAATAAAACATGTAGATACTTTCGTGGAAATAGGCTTTCTATTTTTTAGGTCATTGAAAGGTCACTTCAAGGTCACTAGCAATATTTGATCAAAATAGCCTAAGAAGGTTGACATTCAATCACATATCATTTGTAGATGTATTCTGAGTAGTTAAAAAGTTATATCCCTATGTCTGCCATTTTTAGTGATGAGGAATATAACGAATTTGAAATAAGAATTGTGAAATACGGATATAATTGGCACATTACAAACATAGTATAAAGAAATGAACACATTTCACGAAACATACACCTGATTCACACACTGACAAAGGAAACACACCATTGAGCATGAGTTGGAATATCTGCTAGATATATACCATGTAATCTAGATATATACCATGTAATCAAATGGAGCAGAATAAGAAATATACCAAACTATTTGGTAAATAAAGTAATATAAAGTTATATAAGGCTCAGAGGTTAGTTTCATTCTATATTGTCCTGATATTAACACACTAGATTATACAAGTTTGGCATTATTTAGAGTGTGGGTGCCACATGGTGTGACATGTAATAAACATTAGAACCTATTTGTTTCTAATTACCCATGTTGGTATTGAGGAATCCCACATCAAGACAGAGGACATTCGGGGGTAGATATGTGTTGAACTCTACCACCTGTGCTGCACCTCCTTCCTCTAATGTTAGTTCTTCTGGGGATATTACCTACAATCATATCAATAAACTAGAATAAACCTGTATCCATTTATTATTTGATATTAAGTCTTTTTTGGTCAGAATCTCCTTGGCATATCATAGACTTTAATATTTGTGATAAAAGTGATTTTAGCAAAAATGAAAGTTGATATAGGTTATAAATATGTTTTACTTACATTTAGCATACATGTATCAAAGGCTAAGTATTCAATTATAGCCCTTGAAGCTACATTTCCGAGCCAACTTAAATCTCTTAGTGGCCAATCCATACCACATCCCTCAAACTGCTCTACTATACACTGAGACATGGGACCCATGTCACTACAACATGAAGTAATATAGTTTTAGTCCACACATAAAAGTAGATGAATGAAATAAATCATTACAGTCCATTGAGGACGATCAGAACATTTGTTACATTCAAAGTATCATATGCTATGTACATAAGGGCTTGCACCTAGGTTATAGAAGAGTCCAACTGAATTTTAAGTCTCATCATATATAGCAGAAATATTGTGCTTTGATATGCTTTTATGGAGGATTAAAACTATAAGCTACTCATTAGCCCCTAACGGAACAATCATAAAAGGTATTACTTAGAAAAGAAATGTATATCAATATTTGACATAGTCTATGATGATATACTTACGAACATTCATAAAAGCACCGCACCCACTTCAGGTTGTCCTCAAAATCTGTCTCATTATAGTTTTGGAGACAGGTATTAGCTGAATCTAAAACTCTACACAACAGTTGACATGTTTCAGCTGACTCCAATAAAGAACAGAAAGTCATACATGTGTCATATATGTAAGGTTCTGCCTTCAATTTGTTCATGTTCTCTTGTGATGTGTATATATTTACTCCACTTAATGATTCTAATCTTTCCTCGAGTTCCAGGTTCAGTTCTAATAAATTAGACACAAATGCTTTTTTCAGTTCATTAATATCAATTTTAAGGAGCTTCTTTGATATTTCTTCTCTTTCTTTCTGTTGTTTAGTGTGGGGAACACGCCCTCCCATGGCAGACCGTAGAGCTTGTTGGTATTCATCATGAACCTCGGACGGTCTGTCATTGAGGTGGGACTCATCAAAATGTTTGGACTGTAATTTTCTGCCAGGTTCTAAGACGACTGATGCCGACATAGGGATGAGGTCTAACAGGGGCTGGAACTTTTGGAGGAGACAGGGAACCAGGCCCAAAGCCCACTCTGTTGTGAAACATTCTATAAAATAGAAACATTATATATAATTAGGAGATTCAGGCAATATATTAGGGGATTTAATGGAATTGTTATTGTTCACTATATAATACTGTGTATTTGGACTCAAACATACATAATACATGTACACATATACCTGTGTTGTGCACTTTTTCATTGAATGATTGCCGATGTGCACTGAAACTCATCGGATGTCTATATATGTTACAAGTATGATTGTTATCATTACAGATTAAGCTTGGTGTTTCGGAGCTTGTAAATAGTCTATTATTATTTACCTTTTTCACTCGTTTTTACCTCGCCGGTGGCTACTGAAATCCCTAATAAAGATAAGGTTATCCCATACCAAATGTTCATATTTGCACATGTTCTAATAAAGAGATAATATCTATAATAATGTTTATGCCATTACTTTATGATAGAAAATGTAGAAAAAGAAACCTATGCTCTTTAAACACAATGATCTTTGAACATTAAGACAAACAGCCCTGATAACTCGCCACCTGGTGTGGTTTTGCATAATTCTTGACAATGATACTAAAAAGAGGATGATTTCTTTACATCTGAGTATATCAAACCAAATTTTAATTTATTAGTAATATGCTAAATCTGGATATAATTTAGGCTTAAAAAACAGTGTTTTAACAACATGAATATAAAAGTATGAACTTCACCCTTAAATCAGCTATATCTTGATAAGCATCTCGATAGCCCTGATAAAGAATGCGCTACGTTATGAGTATGAAGATGTGACAAATGACCTCGGTCCATGAGATACCAGAAGCGTGATTTTTATCGGAATATAGCGTCATGACTGATTAATAAGTTTGATAAATAATCATCATCGTCATCAAATCAAAATAGACTCAAAATACTGATTCGTCATCTGAAAATATACAACATTATCCAGACGTATAAATCCCGGTTGGGACAATTATTTCAGTCATGCTGCATGCTCAAGAAAGGTGGCATTCTGTTACTGATATGTTTTCCATTCCAGCCAGTGCTCAGTGACTGGTTATCGAAGAACGTGGTTTGTGTCTCCATACCTATGTGTAATAATGCAAAAGAAACAGGCTTTTATCTCACCTCACTTCGCCTAAACAATGCTGAATAGATCGTTAATTCAAACAAATCTAAAGAAAAAAAGGTACCTCCTGTGAAAAATGCGAGTCGAGATTTATAAACTTACCCAGATCTATCTCACTGATCTTATGCCTGTGTTTATAAAAAGCAACTTTATACAGGATATACTTAGGAATTTATAGACAATAAAATAATATTTGCCTTTTAGATTTACGGAGCACCACTGGATAAAGTAGTAATAATAACATAGAACTCGATGGGATGCCAACTGGTTTTGCTGAATAAACTTGGCGGTTCACATGGCTGTACATTGCATGGTATAACCTGTTTGAAAAGCATCGGTCATCATTTGATGAATGGTATTGTCCAGGTATGGATAGAGTAGTGAATAATATAATTAATGAGATATGTTGAAAAAATTAGCATTAAATATGAACAGTAGAGATTTACTATTTCTTAACAAGGATCTTTTTAAAGTCCAGACTTTTAAACTAACTTTAATAACTCAACAGAGCCTGTATAATAACATTGCAGAATAGATTCATAAATGCATGAATATATTAATATGAATATCTATTATCAGAAACCTTTCAATAAAAAGCTGGAATAAACATAGGCATCAGTGATGCATCAACCCTCAGCCCTGGTAACTTACTGCACAACATTCGCTCCACACAATATTCGTGAACAAAACGTCACTGCACCAAGGCAAATTGATGCAGGGGTAAAAAAACCATAATAGTGCACATCTACTTCCTTTGATAGCTTATGTGTGTCAATTATCATGAAACTTTCATTATTTACTCTAGAATTATTGAGATGATGGGCCTGTGACCTTGATAAGCAGGTGAAGGTCACCGTCCATCAAAGTCATCTGGGGTCTTCACCAAATGCTTATGTGTGTCAACCCTCATGAAGCTGCCATCATTTGTTCTCAAGTGATCACAATGATTGGGATTTCACATAATTGTCCCTGTAACCTTGAAAAGTAGGTGAAGGTCACCATTCATCAAACTCTTTTCCTGTGACCTTGAAAAGTAGGTGAAGGTCATGTTCCAAGTCTCATAGAGCTGCTATTATTCGTTCTCGAGTTAAAGCAATGATAGGATTTCACATAACTGTCCCTGTGACCTTGAAAAGTAGGTGAAGGTCATGTTCCATACAAATATGTCTGAGATCTTCACCAGATGCTTATGTGTGTTAAATCTCAGAAAGCTACCATCATTTGTTCTTGAGTTATTTTGATTATTAATATTTCACATAATTAGTGTTCTCCAATCACCCATCGGCAAAGCCCAGATAGGTGATCTGGAGAGGTCTGAGATTTTTGCTTTTTGGTTTTAATCTCGTTTAGATGTGATTTTTTAAATACCCAACTGTTTAAGTGATAATTCATATTTTATGTATGATTATGTCTAAAATCTCACAAAAAAGCTTGATTATTTTTTGGATAACATTAAATAAAGAAAATATAAATACTTGATAATAATCGCCAGCTGCAAAAATTGAATCAAACCCGTTTTAACGGCAGTTGAAACGGGTTCAATTTTGACGTTTAAACGGGTTTACCACAGTTTTTATAGCTGGCGATTTTTTACTTCACTAGAGCTCAATCAACTCCACCAAACTTTTCTTTGGTTGGAGTTGGTAGAGATCATGGACGTTCGACAAACCCCTCCAGATCACCTATCTGGGCTTTGCCGATGGGTGATTGGAGAACACTATCACATAATTGTCCCTGTGACCTTGAGAAATAGGTCACGGTCGCCGTCCGTCAAACTCGTCCGAGGTTTTCACCAGATGCTTATGTGTGTCAGGTTTCATGAAGCTGCCATCATTTGTTCTTGGGTTATCGCGATGACAAGGATGTTCACTACAGACATACAATCATACAAACATACAGACATACATACATACCCACGCCAGGAGTACTGCAATACCCTTAGCCTGATGTAATCAGGGGCTGAGGGTAAAAACTAGATACCTTGTGACAGCTTAATTAGACAGTAGAAATTTCACTTAACACCTACTCTAATCTTAGATCCTAAGCTCCAATAACGGTGGTCAACACTTTATTTTAATATCCAAAAAGCGGAGCTCCTGGAAATGGCGTCCTCTCAACCCGCGCATGTGCTGGTGTGATGTGGGGATCAAAATGAAAATCTTTTCATTTTTTCATGGAAATCTTTTCATTTAAAAAAAAATCTATTTAGTCCTGTCCATCTTCAAAGCCAACCCCTTTCTATATATTGTCACCATCTTTCAAAAAACCCTTTCCATGTCCTCATAAGAAGCGAGTATGTAAAATAGCAGTAAAATTTAAATGAAACGAACTTTAACGCGAAACTGTCGCCCCCGTCACTGGCACTCCCCCCCCCCCCCAAAAAAAAAAGCCTATTTATATAGTGCTACCCCGCTAGTCACTGTCGCCCCCGCCACTGGCACTCCCCCCCACAAAAAGCCTACTTATATAGTGCTACCCCGCTAGTCACTGTCGCCCTCGCCACTGGCACTCCCCCCACAAAAAGCTTATTTATATAGTGCTACCCCGCTAGTCACTGTCGCCCCCGCCACTGGCACTCCCCCCACAAAAAGCCTATTTATATAGTGCTACCCCGCTAGTCACGGTCGGCCACCGTCCTTCTGGTCTTATATCCTGACGCAAAATGTCTGGTCTTGACACTGGACAAAATAGTCCTGCGTTTATCTTGATTAAACTATTACAAGATATTTAGTAATGTCTTGCACATTGCAACTAAAATATAAGAGAGAGTTGATCTTCCTGTCCAGATTATCGAGACAAAGACAAATGGCCGAGAATATGTGCTGACCACTGCTTTTTTAATGTTTTTCAAACAAAATGATAACTTAAAGTATTTTCGTATCGTTGTAGTTTGTAAATAGTCATGATCAATATTATAAAAGTAATGTTTTGTATTGTTCACGATGTTGCAGTCTCACTCTATTACCGCCACATTGTTTTTCTACATAAATCTTTAACATAAACTATATTTAGTATAACAAAATGAGACACTACATGTACAAGGCCGTTATGAATATGAAGAAATTCATTTTTTGATATTGCATATTTTAAATTTAAACCTCGTGGAAAATGGATAGGATTCATTGACTGAAAACACCACATCTTACCCATATACAACAATGAAATGTAGCTTGACCATTGAGTTTGATGGAAGGATAGAATGTCAGAAGATTACCTCTATCAATACATAAGCTAGGCTGATAAACTATTCACGGGTAGAAAGGTTGGAAAGGTTGTTCTACACATTAAGACATATTATTCCATTTTCTATTTTTATCTATTTATTTGTTAACTTAATCATAAAATACAACTTCTTATTAAGTTATATTAAGCACAAATGCTAGCCTTGTTCATTTAGAAATGTAACCTTTACACTGATATTGAATGGTATGAAATGCATATAAAATAATTGGCCTGTATTGACACAGGATAATCGATTGACCCATTCAAACAACAGACATAACACCTAAACAAATAAATTCATATTCTTTCAAAGTAATCCATAACTAATCTCAAACTACCCCACCAAGTGTAGTATATTCACCAGCTGTTATGTAATATATTCATGGTTTTAAAAGTTAATTTATTATTTGTTTATGTGAGCATTACTTTGTAGGGCCACTAAATATACCACAATTAAAAGGACTAGTTTCTCAGACTAATTGTATTGTTTTCACTGACATATATAAAGGAAACATGGATAAGATCCAGATGGCCTATAAATCCACACAATATTTAAATATTTATTTTGAATATGTTTATCAGGATAGAAAGTGGATTATCATATTTATTGTTCCCCCACGTGGACTATTTAACATGCTAATGATTAGCCTGGTCATGTTAAGTATAGCACACGTCTACTTTGTATTGTTGGGGAACAAATTGACAGGTTGGACAAGGTGGTCATTAGTTCTAAAATGCCACGCTGTACACCTCGTTGTCCATTTCTGTGGTTTCATTGTTGAGATGTGAGTTATCTGATGAGTATGAAGACCCGGAACCGGAAGCAGTTGGCTCGGAGTTATAGGCGCTCTCTGGCTTAGCAGGAGGTGACTCGGCATCGTCATACACCAAAGCTTCATTATAAAATCTAAACACAAATAAGAGTGTCATTCATTGGAACGTAGAAAACGAAATCGGTATTTCAAATCGAGTTTGAATTATTGAAGAGAATTTACCCAGTTTCTTCGGCAATTGGTGGAATAGGTTTTTCTTCAATATCACTGCCACTCGATGATGCATTGTCTGAGCTAAGAGTCCTTTTTAATCTTCGCTGCTGGTTTTTACTGTAAATTACAATATACGTATACAATATATATATACATATATATATATATATATATATATGTGTGTGTGTGTGTACAAAAAAAATGATATATGTACAAATATTTTCGCAAGAGCATGTGATTTAATATAAGAAAATGATAAACTGGTTTAGATAATAGTTTTGAGAGATCTAGCTTCCATGTGAATGTGCAAATATTTTCATTATTAGAGAGAGGCATGAAAGTATACACTTACATTCTACCGACAAAGAGGAAGAGTATAAGAGCAATGAGTGCCACCGTAGCAGACAGCACAGTGGCAGTAATGATTTTGATCATCTCATTCCTCTCATCCGTGGAAATCTCATCCATTAATTCAATATGCCACTCTTCACATTCACTGGCTGAATATACAGAACATCACATTTCAGCAGATAATTATTTGCCAATAACTAGGTATGTGCGAGACCATTGAAGACGCTAACAACAATTGCTTCAAAGTGAATATAAAAGTATATATTGAAATAATAAGGGTCACGTTTATATTTCTTTTTTTAAAGGAGAACCATTAGATACACGTATTAGATACACGATCACCATCTTATTCCATCCTACTGGTTATGTTAATGGAATCCTTCTTGTTGTCAATTGTCAATTAAATACTGAATAAATGTATTGAATTTTGTGTGACTATAAACAGCACTGTAACCCTAAATGTCACTTACATGGATAGACAGACCAATCGTCATTGAGGTGAGCTGCATCACACCAGTAACACTCCTGTTCTGGATCATATTCATTCTGAGCATAACATATATCTTGGATGATACAATGATCTGCTTCCTGCAATATTAGTATTTGAAAATCTGTTAGTGACATTAAAAGCACATCACGTAAAATCTCATGAATGGTAAGGAATTTAAACAAGACAGAACTGTTTTCAGAATTTCATATTCAGAAATATGATAAATAATTGAAAATCCATCTTATTTAACTAAAATCCCAAGGACTGACATCTTTCCTGCTGCAACTAGGGTCTTCAGTATCACATTCATAGCAAGCTCCATCATAGGTCAACTGTACAAAGCTCCCGTCCATGTTCATTGATGCCCTTATGATGGGGTCTGATGACGTCACAAAGACACGATAGCTCTCTTGCATTGAAGGCAGGAAGCATGCAATCTGGTTTGAGCTGATATAGGTCACATTTGTAATCATAGGAAGCTCTTTGGAATCGACTATGCCGTCTCCTGAGACCTGAAATAATAATTATACTATAATAAACATGAAATTACTGAATATTGTATTTTTGCTATTGTCTTAGCTTTCTTGTCTCTTTTAATTAATTTCATAAAAGAACTTAAAAGATTAGAATCTTTAAACTGTGTATTCAAGTTGAGCATAGAGATTATATAGCCTGTTAATCAACGTACCACAACCTGTTGAACCTGGCATTCCAGCATGTATTTTTCCAGGAAGTTTCCACCAAACACCTTGGCATATTGACACTGTTCGTTGCGAGTATTACACAGAGTGGCACCTTCCATAGACATGAAGGGCAAAGAATCTGCAGGGATGCTGCAGTCAGGACCATCAAAGTCATCGCTGCACACACAAGTACCTGCAACACAAATGTGAGAAATATGGGAAAGTGTGAATTACAGAATTGAGAATTATATGTATAGCTGGTTAAAGGGGTAAATAAAGGTTATTGGGTAGCCTATACCATAGATAGAGAAAGTGACATTTGGCAATATAACATACACAAGTGGTGATTAAAAATATCAAGTTTGTATGAAGTGAAACCAAATGATGAAGTTATCCAATAATTTCAAAAGTTTGACAAAATCTTGCAACCCAAGCATGTGAATTTCTGGTTGTTTACCAACATGCTCGATCAGACACTAAATGTCTTTTTTCACTCATTCCTATAAATATAAAATAGAATAGCCAAAAGATGATAAAACAGTAAAAACCCCATAGACGTACAACCAGATCACCCTAGTCTGAAGGTAATTGCAAACGAACGTGAGCGAAAATGGGAAAGAAATAAAAGGAACTAATAAATCAGGTGCATAAATATAATTTAAGATTTTTACAATCTCCAAATTCATTTGCATGACGAAGACAATATTTAAATTATGGTTTATTCTTTTAAAGTTTAATCAATTCAGGTTGCTTTAGAGGAATGGACATACCATTGATACAGCTGCCTTGGTTATTGCATTCATGTATACAGGAAGTCATGAGAACATTATCCACGTCGGCCTTGCTCTCATCGACCACCAGCTGCATCATATCCCGGCACCTCTGCTTGGCACTCTCCAAGGCGGACGGAGCCCACTCACGAGAACCACTCACCTAAAACATCATGAGTACATGGGTATATGATCAGGAAAGAATCAACGACTTATTCAGAGCATTGTGTACATGCAGACTATATCAAGTCAGATAGAAGCCTGTCACCGGGACTCAGTGTCCCTTTTCAAAGAGTGGATGGAAATCTTTCATTTGCATTATCACATGGATACCATAATCCTGTGACAACGAGTAATGGAGCACTGAATGAACAATTCAGTAGCAGATATCCGCATTTCTCGGCCATTCAGCATGACCGTAAACATCCTGTCAGTTAAGGTAGTCAATTCAGTAATTGACCCATTTGGCAGCTCAATATCTATTACATTGTGTTTGGGTTTGACGTACAGAAGATAACTAGGAACCAGTTCATCAGTGATGAAATGTCACACCAAACTGATTATTTGTTACGAATCTCATTCAGCTTTTAAGACCTCTTCCCCTGTGTACAATGGTTGTGCATGTATTTCAGCATTCCTTTATAATTTCATTAAATATAACTTATTTGATTATCTTGTCCTTATAAATTGAAGAGAGATTGTAATATGTTTTACCAGAATGTCGTCCATACATCCATTGATGTCTTTAACCCACAATATATTGTGGCTTGGGGGAAATATTGGCGGGAATAGAAGGGATCTACAGGCTTTTAGCATATCATTGTCGCTCATAAGGCTTCTGCAGAACGTCCGCGCTTCTATCATGTCACTATTGCTTTCCCATTCATATTCCTAAAAACGGAGAAAAAATATACCAATTAAACAATTAAAGCATCACATGCATTCTAATGCAGAGAAGGGATGAACATTTCATATAACTAATGTCAAGTCTCGCAAATTACTGAAGCTGAAGACGTTCTTCTATTTCATGATTTGATCAGTTTTTCTATGAAAAAATAAATGCACGTGACCATTAATCCGAGTATACAAACCGGTGGCTCATAATTTTCGTTGATGTCCAGATCATCCTCAAATTCTATCTCATCATTTGCCAGCATCTGGGCCAAACTGGACTGTGTATACATTGGCAAGTCTTCAGGGGCTACCTCTCCGCCTGAAATTCAGCACAAAATCATTATATATATGAAAAATATAAATATAAATATAAATATAAATATAAATATAAATATAAATATAAATATAAATATAAATATAAATATAAATATAAATATAAATATAAATATAAATATAAATATAAATATAAATATAAATTATCATCTGAAATTTTCTTTTTTTAATCAGACTTACTTGTATCAATATCACAGTCCTCCACCAGCTTGTCATAGCCACAGTCGCAGGTTGTGCCCAATACGACAGTGTGGGAACACACACAGTGCTTCTCTATTTCCAGACGATCAACACCAGAACCTGCCTCTACACCCCAGAATATACGGTGTTCTGCTGGTACTCTGTACATATAATATACTTGATCAGTAAGCAATTTGTTTTGCAATCAAGAATCAAATTGTAATTCCAACATATTAAGACTAATTCTGGAGTTTTGCAAGGTTGAAATGCAGACAAATCTTGTTCGCGCTATTCCGACATTGTTTCTGTGGACACTTCTTGTTGGTCTTTGCATGTTATTGGCCAAATTCCCTTTTCAACCATACCATTGTTTTGGCTCTTGTGATTGGTCAGTGAACCGGATATGTTTAGTTGTAGTATTATCAACATGATATATATGATCAAATGTAGCCCAATTTAACATGCATTTCCTTTTTTGAACCAATAACGTATATACTTTCATTGGAAAACCTCTTTCTTAACGTTGACTTTGATTGGTCAAAATACATATATCTTACATGCTTCTCTCAATAGCATCAGAAAAGATATTTTCTCTTGTCCTTCCCGTCTCCTTTAGTATTATCTTATACGTAACAACCTCAGACATGTAGCAGTCATTTAATATGAATGTAAACAGACGTTTCGTTTTGTAGTCCCTGCATGACGATTGTGGGACTCACTACCTTTTGAAAGAATGAGACCCTTCAAGCTTTTAATCTTCCATAACTGTTCCTTACTCCAGAGTTTCACCTCCAAAGTCAGGTATATTCTCTTATATTATGGAGAAAAGCATGTCATGATAACTCTTCTCAGCTCATCAACATCGCCTGCGTTAACATATGGCAAAATGATTGACAGGTCAATTTTGACCTTTGTTTGGTAAAAACAAAAAAGAATAATCGGATGAGAGCCAAACATTAGCATAATTCTCTCCCACAGTGTAGTTTGGAAGAAGGCTCTTTGATACTTTAGTGTCAAAAATACAGGATTGTCAATATTGTATCACGCCTTCAATATAGTTAAATTCTGGGTGTTTATAATTCCAAAGTTATTCCCCATCATGAAGCAACATTAAGGAATGATGCATGAATTCTGTCGGATCATAAACCAGAGGAGTTGATTATGCTGGCGTCTTGGCACTTTTCTGTATCGGTATGATACAGAGGGACATAATACAATTATTATTTTCAAACGGTGATATTGCATTTGGTTAAATCTTGTAAAATATAATACCTCCAAGCTTTGTTGAATGGCCTTGGTTGGCCGGACTCTGTGGCTCCCTCGCCAGTGTAAACTGTCCCATTGGGTAGAGTTAGGTCGTCTGTTATGTCTCCATTATAAACACCACATAAACCTGAAATATTAAGGTACCTCCTTTTCACATGAGATTCTTCCACAGTATTCTGCCCAATTGCTTGTATTGTACTGATGTGTTGTACTGAAGACAATATAAATGTTCTTTTTGGGAGACTGCAATGTCAATATGTTTTTGAATATCGATTTCTTGTTTAGCCACAATCACATACAAACCAATTAAACACACGCACGCAGACACACACACACACACACACACATACACACACACACAAACAAACACATATATTTATGTATGTAAATATATGTATATAAATTCGTGGTTACCAAATGATCTGTCCAGATCGTAAGTTGAGGGCCTGATCCAAACGTTTAGAAAAACTCCGCTAGTAGTTATTGTTACCATGGTACCGTGGGGAAGCAACACCTACAACATGTAGATTAATAATTCTAAGTACTAATGTATGTTGGTTGTATTACATATCGTATGATTATTAAAACATGAAATGACATTTATCACATGACATGAAATTTTCACCTCATATTGTAAGCCATCTAACTTTTTGAAAATCCTTGTTCCTGGAGTAAGTTCTCCATTAGTGTACAGCTCAACGCGCATGCGTGGTTCGCAGATTCCTTCCGGGCATTCATCTGATACTCGGCGACATCGGTCTACCACAAAGACATCATCTCCGGCCCGAACGCTGACACCGCATGTACACGAGACATTGGCGTCAATGCCACATGATTGAAAAACTGCCTGAACCTAAAAGCACGGTCAATGACAATTTCAATGCATTCTTCAAATATTGGGATATTAAACTCAATGTATATATATATATATATATATATATATATATATATATATATATATATATATATATATATATATATATATATATGGCCTGTTGCAGCAAAAAGCGCAATTCTAGTTAGCATGGGGGTCAAAAAATAAATTTGGTCTTTTTCCTTCAAAACCTATCAATTTATTTACCTAAATATGTCTATTTTATGAAAAAAGTATCTAGGAGACAGTTTACTAATAATTGTTTCCACAATTTTCAATACCGTGATCCAAGGTTGAGAAAATTGGGGACGGACATTACAAGATGCTCTAATGCCAGTACCAATTCCAGTAACATTAAAACAGTACCACTTGACTTTTTTTTCAATGTGAGTAGGGCATAGATGATAAAATCAACAAAAATACACTTACTCCTAATAAATTTTTTACATTTTTTTACCAATAATTGAGCTATTTTCATAGATTTGAACGAATTATTCTGCTTGAAATTCCATTACTCATGTAATTTGGACATATTCTCTGTAAAACTATGTTATATCATAGCTGCAGACATTAATTGAGGATTAACACAACTTGCAATCACATTGCTCTTCATTCATCTTACTGATAACCAGTCATAATACATGCTTTGAGTGGGGACGGACATTACAAAATTGTCATAATTTTTTAATTGATAAAAACCTTTTATTTCCCTTAGATTAATAACTCTCATCAAGTAATTTGACCATTTCTTAGTTAAATATATCATAACAAATCACATTTGCTTATGTTTGAAAAACTGAATCACATCCTTTGCATTGGGCATTGGGCGACTTATCTCATTCAGATAAAACTGAGACACAGTTTCCACATCATTGTCACTGATGGCATTGCCATGTTTTCCTTTGTTCCTGGACAGTTTGTGTCGTGTTAGTGTCCTTGCATCAACTTTTAGTCTCTTTGAAAAAGTCCCATGCTCAGATTTCCTCATCTTGCCTGCCAACAGACGGCATATATTTTTGAACATTTTCTTTTTCTTTGGATCACTTTTTGCTTCTAGCACACTATCCACAATTGTACTATCCACATTACTTTCCATGTTCAGCTTTTTGCGAGATGTTACTCCTCTCAGAACATCACTAGATCCAAATACACCCTGAGTCCTTGGTGAGGAGGTCTCTACCAGCTTCTCCACCAGTTTCACTTTTTTGGCTGGTGTGCCTGGTAAGTGGGCAGCCATTTTGCGAAATGCTTGTGATTCACTGCTGGCATGTTTGTATCCAGTTCCGGTGTCTGGGACAGTATCCTCTGTCTCAGGTCTGTTAGGAGTATGTAACCTAATCCGTAAACGATATCTCTGAACTCTGACACTGTTCTGCAAGCGCTGCCTATCCTTAGCAGTACTTGCTCTTTGTTTTTCAATAGTCCTTTCTTTGTGCCGCTGTCTGCGCCCTTCATGCTGCCACCGGGTTGACTGCGAACTGAGAGTCTGTTCTCTCTTCTTTGCCCGGTGACGACGGACACGTTCCTTGTTCAACTGCTTTTCAAGCTCAACTGTCTCTTTTGTGAGCCTTGGATGGAACTGGACTTTCTCCGCCCATTTCTGCCTTGCAAGCTTTTTGCGCTCTGCATCCTTCTTTTTTTACTTTGCATACAACTTAGAATTTGACTTTATCTCGTCTCTCTGATTTCTCTTTTTGATAGCTGCTTTGGTCATCGATCGCTCCATTGTAGGTTAATGCTGTTGGATTTTCTTTCCAGCCCATTTTATACCCGATAATGTGACATGTTTGTACAAAAAGTGACATCTTCTCACTTCCCTACCAAATCCTGCCATAGGCAGGGTGACTGTTGTCATAGATGCTTGACTAAGGGGTGGCTTCCCTCCTCAGACCTGTCTTGGGCAGGGTAATTGTTGTCATAGCTCTCTAACTAAGGGGTGGCTTCCTATCTTGGGCAGGGTGACTGTTGTCATAGATGCTTGACTAAGGGGTGGCTTCCCTCCTCAGTCCTGTCTTGGGCAGGGTGACTGTTGTCATAGATGCTTGACTAAGGGGTGGCTTCCCTCCTCAGTCCTGTCTTGGGCAGGGTGACTGTTGTCATAGATGCTTGACTAAGGGGTGGCTTCCCTCCTCAGTCCTGTCTTGGGCAGGGTGACTGTTGTTACAGCTGCCTGGCTAAGGCAGGCATTCCATACTTGACTGAATCTTTTGAAATGTGTATATTATGTAATGTCCGTCCCCATTATTAATATATTAACTGTGTAAATTATTTTCTATCAATATCATTATTCTACTTAAATTGTGTGAAGTATGAAACTTTCCAAAAGTAAAATGAATTAAGATGGAAGTGAAGACATTTTCATTTTTATCAAACAGCTTTTCTATCATATAATTCATCAAAAAATAAAGATTTCTATTATTGGTTTTGGTCAAACTGATAATTGTTTGAATGAATATTAGTTCTTGTGCTTGCTAATATATGTTTTAAGTATTATAACACCAATATAGCATTATATAGAGCCATCTATGAGCATAGTGTCTCATAATGTGAAATGGGCATAATACAGTCAAGCCCCGCCAGTCCGTCATGGTCTGTCACACATAATTCTGCCGGTTTCACGAGTCTGACGGTTTGATGAAACGGACATCAAATGAATACAAATAAAGAAAGATTAGAATGGTTGCAGCCAAATCACTGTCGGTAATTGATATGCCGGATTATCGGGGGACGGTCCGGCGAGGTCTGACTGTATGTAATGTCCGTCCCCCCTTAAAAGCTGTTTTTGGCAGTACTTAGTTTTCTAATCTTCCCAATCTAATATAAAAATTTCTTTCCTAGAGTGAAGTTACATCCATAGGCTACTAAAAAAACAACATTACTTTCTGTATATGAAACTTTTGTGGTCACAAAAGCAATTTTTTTCCTATTTTGGGTGTTATTTTTAGTAAAATTGCAGTACATAACCATGATCTGTATGAAAATGACAATACAAGAGGACATTTTTTATCAAATAACATCTTAAACTATGCTACCATTGAATATAGGTCTGCCTGTGCCATTTACAAGAGAATTTAATGCTGCAAGAGAGAGTACTAAAAAGGCTTCCAGGGGGGGACGGACATTACATGGGGACGGACATTACAGGCACTATATATCACTACTGGCTGAATTTAATTCTGGATATATCTAAACAACTATAGTTTTAATTAAGTCATATGGCACCATGGTATATATGCATAGTGAGAAAAATATCTGCATGCTTAAATTCTGGATATGGTGGGCTATGGCTAAAAGGGACGGACATTACGACCATGCAACTTTGGATACATTTTTTTGTTGACAGAAAGATATTCCACTTCTGGCACTTAAATTGTTGACATTTTCTTGTTAATAACTCCCTTAGAGAATATTTAAACCAAAAATAATGATAACAGGTCATATTTAAACTTATTTAACACTCCTGATAACATATTCCCACTAAAAAACCTAAAAATCATTACAGAGGTCAATTTTTTTTTTTAAATGTGGTAAAAAATTACTAGAAAAGATAGCCTAAATCTGAAAACAGTTTTAGAAACAAAATAAAATTATGCATGAAGTTGTATCAAAGTAAAAGACAAAGCTCCATCAGAAAAAAGAAATGTACAGCTTTGAAAAAAGTGCATTTTTGTGATGCTAACACCATTACGCCCTTTTTGACCCCTTTTTTGACCATATATGTGCCATTTTCTCAATTTTCGATATTTTTCCTCACTTTAAAAAGCTATTTTTCAGTTAGATCAGACAAAAACCTAACAATTTGAACTATAATTTACTTAAAACAAGCCATTCTTTAATATGAAAAGCCACCATTACAGGTGTTTTCAGCAAAATTGCGCTTTTTGCTGCAACAGGCCTCATATATATATATATATATATATATATATATATATATTATATATATATATATATATTATATATATATATATATATAACAATGGTACGTACTTCATACGAGTAATTATGGTGTTGGTAGAGGGTGAAGTGTCCATCATAATAGTTGCTATAGTAGCTGAAATAAAGAGAAAACCAGTTACTATTACAGTTAAGGATGTTCTTTATTAAGGTTTTCATAAGATTTGTCTACAGTAGGAGTACAAACATCAGCAATTACGTATATTTTAAAAATAAGTGAATAAATATGCAATAAAGGATATTTTTTACCAATACTAATACTCACAACTGATCAAACGATGTAATATGAGGATCATTGATAACTGAACACGTGCTCACAGCCTTCTGACTCTTGGAAATATCTCTGTCAATGACCGTCAACTGAAAAAGACATTAGGCCCATTGATAGATTATTGAGAGCAACAGTGAAATACATATCTGCTTTATTATGCTATATATCTTGTACTCACAGGTATCTTGACGGTCTGCAGTGTGCGTAAACCGGCCTTAAGTTTGAGGGTGAGGAAGGCATCCGTTATGTCCCCGTCATTTTTACCATCCACGGTGGCCCTAACAGGAACAGCAAATGTTTCGTTCCAGTTTGTGTTTTCAATGGTAAGAATTCCATTCTCTTCACCCACGTGATCATAGGTCCCAATCACAGCCTGTCTTATCATCGTGTTATCACGGCACCTGCAAATAGACAACATCATTTAAATATCATTTTAATTCATTTCAACTAATGTGATCTTTTTACATATTTTCCAATAGGGACATAACAATCAAATCAAACATAACGTTTTAAGGTAAAAGCTATATAAAACACAATAATGTCTGATTTGATATAACCATAATTTATGATATATTTTGCTGACATACAATATTATATCATTATTAAATAATATCAAAGTTTTATATGCAACTCTGAGATACATATAGGTTATAAGTTACATCCTTACGGTGGTCTCCCTAATTGCACTGTACCCAGCACAGGTACTTGGATCCGTTTTGACAATAAGAGGTTCACATAATTGGATGTTGTTAATGTAACACGAACGTTACACTCTCCAATATTCCCATTTATCCACTGAACTAATAACTGAATCAAACCTACAAGTAAATCATTGATTTATCATAATTATTACCGAATATAATCAATCTTCTCGCTACATAAAATCTTATTTTCTCAGATTTGAAAGCTCAGCAGATCATTTTTTTTCTAAATTTACAATAACAAATTAGATATATATATTGGATAGATATAACATGTTTGGATAAAGATCATGTGATGGGTACTCCAGCATACCTAGGTTGTTGTTGAGAGATGCCACATCAAGGCACAGAACAGATGGAGGAAGATATGTGTTAAATTCTACCAACTGGGATTCTCCCCCTTCTTCCACTGTTACCTCTGCTGGGGATATCACCTATAATTAACATGGATATCTTAGAATGATGAAATATAATGAATAATTCACATCTTTTCCACATTAATGATTCGTCATTTTGCTCTGCATAATCCACCAGTTAACCACATAATTAGGTGGAAATTTGATTGTCCACAAGTCTCTAAGATTTCAACCAGTAGACCATGTGGTTTTCACATGGCGTGTCTGCTGGGAATGATGTCTAGCAATCATGATACTTTTTTGGATTGTCATGTAATAAGCAAATAAAAAGATAATCCAAAATTAAACAGAAATCAGAGATTGCAGTATGTCCCACTGTGTATTCAATTCAACGCGCAAAGGTGTGGTCCACCATATCAAAATTCGATGACATTGTTCTTGTTACTTGCGTTGTATCTGTACCCTCAATCATACATATTGACAAATATACAACTATGATTTTTTCGTCAGAGAGCAAGGAAGGAAAACTTGCAATTGGCCCGCCATTTTGAAACCACACAATTCCAAAGTTGTTGAATTCTGATTGGTTAGTAATTGATCAAGGTACACGATGGTCGGAGAATGAAGAAGCATGAATTTTGAAAATGACGAGGTATTGTTTTAGTGGGATATTTTGGTGGAATATATTTATTAAAAACGTTATATATTGTTGTAAGTAATACTAAACACGTCTAAGGTCTGTTAAGAAGACACGGTTGGTGTCAAATAGGCTTTGTTTGTATGGAAAGGTATAATATGGTGTGAACAAAATGCTCACGCCGAGGCAGAATAAAAGTGTTAATATGGACTATCATAATACAACAATATCCTCGCTTTGTCGATTGTAGGTAGAAAGAAGCATGTTTAACCTTCCAGTGGGAGACAATTACGAATATTTCTGTAGTCACAATGGTGGCATTATTTATATACTAATATATACTTACATTTAGAAGGCACTGATCGAATTCAAAGTACTCCACAACAGTCCTGGCTGCTACATGTCCAAGCCAATCCAGATTATTAAGCGGCCAGCCTATACCACATCCCTCAAACTTCTCTGCGAAACACTGAGAGAGGGGACCCATATCTCTAATACATCAAGCAAGTATTGTATTTAGTTTATGGTTACTGTCTGTGATAATTATCTTTACTTATGAATAGTGATACCAGAAAGGAAATGTTTAAAATATGTTAATGATTATACTTACGAACATTCATAAAAGCACCGCACCCACTTCAGGTTGTCCTCAAAATCTGTCTCATTATAGTTTTGGAGACAGGTATTAGCTGAATCTAAAACTCTACACAACAGTTGACATGTTTCAGCTGACTCCAATAAAGAACAGAAAGTCATACATGTGTCATATATGTAAGGTTCTGCCTTCAATTTGTTCATGTTCTCTTGTGATGTGTATATATTTACTCCACTTAACGATTCTAATCTTTCCTCGAGTTCCCGGTTCAGTTGTAGTAAACTAGATACATATGCTTTTTTTAGTTCATTAATATCAATTTTAAGGAGTTTCTTTGATATTTCTTCTCTTTCTTTCTGTTGTTTAGTGTGGGGAACACGCCCTCCCATGGCAGACAGAAGAGCTTGTTGGTAATCATCATGAACCTCAGTCATTCCGTGCATCAGCTTGTACCATTTACTAGGCTGGGCCAGTCTATCCTTTGGTTGTTTCCCATTGGTTCCTATAGATTTTAATGTTCTCCTTGAACTTGAGGAAGAGGCTGGCATAGGGATTAGATCCAATAAAGGTTCAAACTTCTCTAGAGCACAAGACACCAACCCTAAGGCCCACTCTGTTGTGAAACATTCTACAAAACAAAATAAATCATGTAAAGATAATTCCAGGATTTTACATACACTACCCATTACAAATTACACGTTATAGGTAAAATACCATTTGGTAAAACATTGGATTATCATGAGGACACAATGGTACAATATAGGGGTTGAATATGTGAGTTTCGATATGAGTTTCGATAACGAATATTGAATACTACCATTTATTTAAGAATTAATGACAAACAATGTTTTGGTATTGAATATTGTACCTTCCTCGCTGGATTCCTGTCCGACAACAACATAAATTGTCACAATGATTAAGGTAAATCCACTCCAGATCTTCATATTTGGTGATATCTACCACATTTGTATTTCTGTAAAAATCAGTTATATATATATATATTTTTGTTTTATCTATATATGTATAAATATATAGATATGTATATTCCACAATGTTAATGATTTTTGTAGAGCAAAATGGCGTGATCCGTGAGCTGAAAAGAACCTATGATCTCTGAAGATAATTCAGGTGATAAACTACCGATAGCAGAACACCTGGTGAGTATAAAGTGCAAATAGCAATAAATGCACACCAAAAGTATTAATAGTCTATCTATAAACTCTCTGTGTGGACCATGATTTCGTTTAAAAAAAAAGAAATGTTAGACTTTCCTAAATATATTATAGATTGACTTGTTGCAATCATATTATTTCATTTTGCAATGTCAATTGGACAATTAACGCCTTAAACATACGTAGATGGATGTTGATAATAGTCTTATCACATGGGTCTGATTAAACAACCAATTAGGAGAAAGGCCTTTATCAGAATGAACTGTGCCCATCAGATAATGACGACACAGTGTGTCATAATGATAATTCAAGGTGTTTTGCACATATAACCCTAATATCTGTAGCAATACATTACTAACCTAGATCTGATATATACTAGTGTCATCTCATTGTTTAGAGATTATTCGAGATATAAAGATAAACAGTCAAAATATCAGACATTGTGTAATTAACAGATCTGTATTCATTCTAACCCTGACTTGAGAAAATGGATATAGGAATAATTTAGTCTTAAACCATTCATGTAGCCCAAAGTTCAAATCAGCTTATCAAGGGAACGTAGATGATTGTAATTACACAATACCTTTAGCATGTTTTGATTTGAATCATTAATTTATATTACTATATTGTGTGTAACAAAATTAAGACTCTGGTTTCTAAAGGTCACTCAGGTACCGTGTTGGGCCATGGACAGATAATCTTTTTTAAATTTAGATTTGTGTCATAGTTTTGTGATATATTATGATAATGTACAAAGATTCTATTTTATGTAGTGTTTTATAGCTGTTGCCCTTCTGTATCCAGGTATACTCCCTCTGCGTCAATCAGTTTGGTTATTGGTGGTTTTCCTGAAGTGCATATTTTAACAATTATTGGTTTTGCCTTTTAAGTAAATTGGAGTACTCTTGGTAGTAATGTTAGCCTTGTTATCCTTTCACTATATCTGCCGTCATTGTCCTATATTGTTGTTATTAGAAATCTGAAGCTCCATGTCCAGTCATGCATGAGTCACGCTCACCAAAATGTCATCTCATCAGAATTGACCATCCTTAAGCCACGACATGTGATCATCTGGCTGACTCAATCCTCACCAATCAGTAAAACGCAGAATCTGAATGAATATCCATTATTTCACCAATCATTGCACCTGATTGTTACGAATAGTCATGACATGCGGCCGGTCCTGAACGCATCTTTCTACCATGATGTCATGGTTATGAGCCCTGTTATGGAGGGAAAATGTAGGTACAGAGTCATTAAAGTGTAATAGCAGAGGTAATCAGAGCATTGCAAGGATTGCAAAACTACCGAAGTAGTAATACAGAGTGTATGAAAGTAGAAGTAATTTGTATAAAGCAAGATATATCTGTTTATTTTAATTGACAACTATGTGACTATGTGAAGTCAGCATATGAAGCCACTCAACCATTGTCTGGGCACAAGGTGATAGGATATATTTAGATTTACTGCTTGGCCTATTGGTGACACTCGTGTTTAAAATCAATATGCCAAAGTAAATGAATGGATTAGACAGACATATGTGTGAAACTGTACACTTTAACAAAAACCACGGGAAAAGGTGATACCATGTTTTTAGTGCTTTTACAGCCTAGCTACCGCTATAACAAATTATTTTGTGGCTGATAGAATACGTGTAAATGCAAAATGAAATAATGTGCTTCCTGCACATTTGTGAGGCTATGAACTTTGAGAAAAAAGCTAACTCGTCCAAATATAGATATAAACAGGGAAATAATGAAATTTGGCGATGAGCAATGGGGACAATAGTAAATAAACCAGCGAGCTAAACAGGATTGCAGTATCAATTCCATTTATTTGCATGATTTGTACAAAGTACGTACATTATTTTTCTCAAAACGTTTGCTGTTTACAATATGCAGTTTGCTCGATTTATGAATTTTCAAATATCTTTGTTGACAATTCGTGCTGTCTCGTCCTCAGATTTTCCATCTTTAATATTGAAGTCAAACATGTCATTATTTCCTTTTACTTCCTGTGGTATCAGATTGAACAATAACTTTACTTATATTCCGTATAATCATGGAGACAAGGGTCAACACTCACATCGCTGTTAACCTGGTAATGTTTCACTTTGACAACATTGTTTGGGAAGGAGCTTGGTGTTTGAGTGAACCTGTGTGGTACTCGTGTAAATAACTTCTCATCTGACTCATTGGAGAATACTTCGATATCTGTCTCCTTAGAGAGATCGGGACGTTCATCTGGTTTTCGTATGAATGCCCCCACATCTGACTCACTGGATAGATCAGGAAGTTCACCTGGTAATCGTGTGAATACCCCCACATCTGACCCATTGGAAAGATCCGGAGGTTCACCTGGTAATCGTGTAAATACCTCCAAATCTGACCCATTGGAGAGATCAGGAAGTTCACCTGGTAATCGTGTGAATGCCTCCACATCTGACCCATTGGAGAGATCAGGAAGTTCACCTGGTAATCGTGTAAATACCTCCACATCTGACCCATTGGAGATATCAGGAAGTTCACCTGGTAATCGTGTGAATGCCTCCACATATGACCCATTGGAGAGATCAGGAAGTTCACCTGGTAATCGTGTGAATGCCTCCACATCTGACCCATTGGAGAGATCAGGAAGTTCACCTGGTAATCGTGTAAATACCTCCACATCTGACCCATTGGAGAGATCAGGAAGTTCACCTGGTAATCGTGTGAATGCCTCCACATATGATCCATTGGAGAGATCAGGAAGTTCACCTGGTAATCGTGTGAATGCCTCCATATCTGATTCTTTGGAAAGGTCCGTGAGTTCATAGGGCATTGGCGTGAATACCAAATCGGTATGTGATTTCTTGCTAATATCAGGGAGTTCACTTAGAGGTAGAATGTCAGCTACATGTTCAGGAGATATTATGGTGGTCTCTATCTGGAAATCTGTGTCAGTGTCGTCTGCGCAACCTATTTTCATGCGGCGTCTGAAATAAATATATACTTTTACAAAATATTTCTGTAAAAAACATAAACTACACTTTTTTATTTGTAGAACATTGAGGCATTTAAAAAAGAAATTATGTTCAATAGCAAAATTAGATGATGTAAAACCACATTTTAATCACAAAGAAAGTTGATAACTGATTTATTCCTAAAGTAAAATCTGAGAAGAAAAAGATCCTCATGATTTTCTAGAATAAAATGGTCTTACTTATTCTTCTTGTAGATGAGCCCAGCCAGTACTACTCCAGCCACGAACACAGCACAGCATGGCACAAACACAGCAACTAGGAAAGTCACCTTGTTACTGCATTGATTGGCTGTAAATACACCCAATGTTTACTATACATTTTCAAATTTAAAGAAACATATTTTTGAGCTCTACTCAGGTTGAAAAGCTTTTTCTGCTGGTCTTCAAAAATTAAGACAATATAAACTTAAATCTCAGAGAACTTCATTTTAGCCTATGTAGGCTATGGGTTTAATTACAGCAAGTACAGTATAAAAATAATCATTGTGGCTTGAACTAAACAACGACTTAATCATGCTTCAGGTAAAAGAATTAACAACACACTGTGGCTATGAATGTGAATGTGGCATCACCACAAAATGAGTTATGGAGCTAGAAAATCATTTTCATTCCGTCAATCATTCGTGGAAGATAATGAAATACCTTTGTTTGTCTGCCACACACTGTCCGAAACGTCTGAATAGCATATCTTGCAGAAGTCATCGGCATGGGTCTCCTTGTCTGCGTAGCAGAGTCCACCGATTAAACAATGGCCAGAATTCTGTGTAATAGCGAAAATCAGAACAGGAAATTACTGCTAAATTCTTCACATGAATATTTGATTATTAATGTGTATGTCACAAACTGTCTGGGTTATTGTTGATTATATATTTCAAAATCTTAAAGCATGATGAGGTGATCAAAAATTAACACGATCTTATAAATATGCAGCATGACTTTTTAAATGTGTAATAACCTTTCTTCTGCATACAGCAACATTCTCCTGAACGACATCACAGGTGAAGCAAACTGGATCGTGTGGCACGTAAATAGACCAGTCACTGTGCTGGACACCGTCATTGCTGATGGCTAGTCTGTAAGTCCACAGCTCTGGCAACATGCAGTGAATCTGGTTTATGCTAAAGTATGTCCCCTTTATCTCCAAAGATATATTTGTGTTCATTGTCCCCTCATCAGTTACCTGTACAGATCATTAGAGGTTATCATATAACGGTAAAATAAGACATTCAAAAATTATATATTAGATGATGAAGGTAAAACCATAATTACATGAATGGTAAAAGTAGTCAACTACAGTCGCTATAGTGCAGATAATACAAATATTTTGATCACCTGCACTTGCATGAGATGGCAGGTGAGGTTTTCTGAGTCTATGATGTTATTTCCATACAAGATACTAATGGAGCAGTCCCTTGTCCTCTCATTGCATAAACCCTCATCTGGAAGGTGAACATTATCCGGCACAGCCCCTAGAGGCACTGAGCAATCCTCCCCAGTGAAACCATCATAACATTCACACTCTCCTTAAATACCATAACATTCACCAAATACGCATTACTCAGTTTATTGATCATAATATATATTTATTGATCCTCTCTACTCTCATATTACCAAGTTGATCTAAATTGGGTTGATCTAAAATCAAATACTCTACCATGATTTATGTCGGCCATTTTTATATTTTAGTACTTATTTATACACGATACAAATATATAATACTTTCCCGACCTTCAGTGCATTTCCCCTGCATGCTGCATTCGTTGTAGCACATATTGGCATCTATCTGATCAAGCAAGTCAGTTCCCACACTCTCCGCCAGGGCTGTGTCCCTGTTTAGTTCCTCGTTACACTGGGTCTTCAATGATTCCAAGGCAGACAAGGCCCAATATGTGCCACTGCTTACCTTCAAGCGAAAAAACACATTAAAAGGAACATTTAACGGCCATGTCTCATGATGTACATGTGCAATTCTATCTTGCTCACTTCTTTCTGTAAAATGGTGTTTTCATGCCCAGAATACGAGAGAGAAAACTATTCTCTTTTTCAGCAAATTGGCAAAATGCATGAGTAGATCGTATATTTCTGCTTTCTCAAAGCTAAATGACCTTATATACAATACACTTTTTCATCGTCTTTCTGAACGGTTGGTGGCTGGAAACGTATCTTGTTGATTCATCACCCTCTTTCTAAAGGGTACACTGTAATGCAATCTAATACACTATTCTAAGCACTTTTTAGTTATACTAATTACAATCTAAACATCAAAACGTGAAATCTGGTTCAATTTGCTTAGTTTGTTATCCCATTGGGCTGAAATTGTAAACACTGGACCTTGATGTCTTGCAGTCAAGTTATTGGGTACAGCTGGATACTTACCTTGATATCCTCCACACAAGACAGCAAGTTATTGGGTACAGCTGGATACTTACCTTGATATCCTCCACACAAGACAGCAAGTTATTGGGTACAGCTGGATACTTACCTTGATATCCTCCACACAAGACAGCAAGTTATTGGGTATAGCTGGATACTTACCTTGATATCCTCCACACAAGACAGCAAGTTATTGGGTATAGCTGGATACTTACCTTGATATCCTCCACACAAGACAGCAAGTTATTGGGTATAGCTGGATACTTACCTTGATATCCTCCACACAAGACAGCAAGTTATTGGGTATAGCTTGATACTTACCTTGATATCCTCCACACAAGACAGCAAGTTATTGGGTACAGCTGGATACTTACCTTGATATCCTCCACACAAGACAGCAAGTTATTGGGTACAGCTGGATACTTACCTTGATATCCTCCACACAAGACAGCAAGTTATTGGGTATAGCTGGATACTTACCTTGATATCCTCCACACAAGACAGCAAGTTATTGGGTACAGCTTGATACTTACCTTGATATCCTCCACACAAGACAGCAAGTTATTGGGTACAGCTGGATACTTACCTTGATATCCTCCACACAAGACAGCAAGTTATTGGGTACAGCTGGATACTTACCTTGATATCCTCCACACAAGACAGCAAGTTATTGGGTATAGCTGGATACTTACCTTGATATCCTCCACACAAGACAGCAAGTTATTGGGTACAGCTGGATACTTACCTTGATATCCTCCACACAAGACAGCAAGTTATTGGGTACAGCTGGATACTTACCTTGATATCCTCCACACAAGACAGCATATCATCTTCTTTTTCAAGTGTTGGTAACTGGGTGCACAACTGCATAATTGTGAACTTTTCCAGCAGGTATTCTCGACAAAACGTTAAGGATTTCAGCAAAGTCCAGTTACCTACTGGCCATTCAATGACCTGCAATAAATAAACATTGACATATAGCACCTATGAATATGGTTTTATCTGACACAACCTTATCCAAGTTTCACCTCTAATGAAATCCTGTCTGATTGTAATAGTTCTTTTTTTATCCACAAATCAAATATGTGTTTTGTTTTAGTCCCACAGTGTGTCGAGATTGATAAAGAACGCATAAAAATATTCAATTTTAGTTAATAAACTGGTATGGTTTCATATATTTTGTAATGGCACTTAACATTTCCCCATTATAGATTCAAAAATGTATGGTCTTTTTGGAGAGAATAAATGAACCATCTTACTGGAGGAATCCAATCTTCGTCCAAGTCAATAGATGTCTTTTCAGTGCTACTTCCGTATCCAACAAAATCTTCGCCCGTAGGTGGCGCCTCTTGTGCTAAAAGCTGCAGCTGCTCGGTGATTTCACCATCTAAAAATGTGTATATTTGGAAGAATGAAAATATTCATTTTCCTGGATATATAATTTATAATACACACAGGTATGAGGCTGCTTAAAAGGTTTTCTAATAATATTCATCGTTACCAGTATCGAAATCACACAGCTCCAAATGAGCCCCTGTATGACAATTAGTAGCCATGTTTAGTTGGTTCGCGCAATCGCAGTAGACCGGAGGCTCATACGACTTCCTAGGTACCCCTTCCAGAATGCTCTCTGACGCTGGTATCCTATCAGACAGATGCCATTTCATAATTTATAAAGTTGTTTCATACATTGTGTTGATCCTTTCAGCATGTTCAATATAGTATATCGTTATATCATAAGATGCCTTCATATAAATAAGTTAAAGTAGTCTGTGCGATAGTTCAATCTTGAATAAATTCTAGAAAGCATACTTTGCTAAAAAGTCTGTAGACGATGCTACTGTTTCTATTTGAAGTGTTTTACCTCCATGAGTTAACGAATCCAATGGGATGTTGACCTTTTTCCATGCCCTGGCCATAATATTCTGACCCATTCCTCATTTTCAGGTCATTCTCCATAGAACCGTCGTATATACCGCAGAGCCCTACAATAATCATAAGCCATACACCTCTACCGTGGCCAATACAATATGGCTAAACAATTCAACTCAAAACCCAGCTTAACTCAAGCATCATTTATTTGACCATATAAATAGTACACAAATCATGATCAGGGGGACGACCATGATTGGCCGCTGTAATTAATGGCTGCCACCCATCTGGAGAGCAAGTCTACCAAAATATGTGATAATCTAATAATGATGCTTTATCTATATAGTAGCAGACATTTACATTGGTTGTTTACTGACCATCTGTTTTTTCCCAGTCCGATGGTGATGGAGTGATCCAAACATTGAGGAATCTGCCATTTGCCATGACCTTTACCACTGCCCCATGAGGTAACAGCACCTTGCATTGTAAACATGTAATACACATATATTACCACCCTCAAGAACATGACCTCTCTCTCATATCAGTCCCTGCCGTCATTAGTGAAAAGTGCGCCAATATTGGACGCAAGACATGATTGTTTATAAAAATCACACACACAGATGTATATTTGTCCCTTTCCAATTATCAAGGAATTAAAAGTTTAAAATAGAGATCTCAACTTTATAGTAATGCATTTACTCAGGTCTCATATAAGATTATTACAGTAACTTAAGTTAAATATTGGTGAGAAAATATTCCCAAGATGAAAATTCTTTTCTAAAACTCACATCAAATATCTTTCCTCCGCCTTTCCTGAAGACCCTCGTTCCTGGTGTGATCCTGTCCCAAGCGAACATGGATGTCATCATCATATTGTCACATCCCCAGCCCATGCACGCGCTGTCGTTGCCAGCATGACTGTGCTCGTCGGATGTCCACTGGTCGGGAAGGGAAGCATTGTTACTTCTGTTATAGTGAGGGGAACTGAGGCGCGAACAGCGGTCCACTACGAACACTGTATCTCCTGACCGAACAGCCACAGCGCATGTGCAGGTTGCAATGGGTGTGCATCGTTGATATACGACCTGAACCTAGCAACACCCAAATAAATATCACCAAAAAGGTCATCAAATAAGATAACAATAACATTTTGTTTTAGAAATGATCTTCATGTGAAAATTGGCGTTTAATATATTTTGTAAGACAAAAACTGTATTCTTGGTCACATTGAAGTTTTCCTGATCTCCACCACTAGTTGAAGATATAATGAAGAAAAGTGTTGCAGATATAGGGAGCTGCATGTTCAGAATGTAAACTATCTATGCACTTTGATTTAAACAAATGCAACACATTAAGATGCCGGTAAATACCTCAAAAGGCAGATGTTTGTGGCGGTAGAGTATGAAGTAACCTTCCAGGTAAGCATTGTAGTAACTGAAAATCAAAAGAGATTTGATGCAACAATACAAACTTAGTGCAGCTGTCTTATACTTATCATTCTTCCACTTTTGCACATTGAGAAATTATACTTAAATGTTTCATAATTCAAACTAAACTTACCGATTATCAAAGGTACTAATGTGGGGATCATTCAAGGACTTGCATGCACTCTTTCTGTCTCTATCTACAGTCTTCAACTGAAAATATAAAATTCTTCATTTATTTTTATTATTTTGTATATGTATGGATCTTATTGTATCGATATAGAAACAAGCTTTTTTGCACTACCATTTTCTCTATCTGCACTCATAATCTAAGTATCTTAAAAAGGTTTGTAATATTAATAAACATCAATATTGACATGGTTAAAACAATAGAACCTTGACTGTGGCCCCTGTAAGCTGTTGGGTGCAGGATTCTTTGATAACTGTGACACCAATCTTGACCTCCACTGTCCTATTCCCATCATACTTAAAATCCAACATGGCTGACACCGGAAGTCTGTAAATGACATTCCTGTCGTGTTTGATGTGTGGTAGATGCTGCTGTGAGCAAAGACTGCAGTGTGTAAACATAGCATCAGCTCCATCTGTGAGGCTTAAGATGGGACCCATTACTGCTTGTGTGATGGGCCGACCACCTCTGCATCTGCTGTTAAAAAGCACAGAGAATAAGGCCGATAAATATATTTATATATTGAATCTATCAATCTTTTATCAGGAATAGATAGACTGTTGTTACTTTGATTATTCCTTTGGTGTGGCCTTGCATTTATGTTTCATATTCTATTGAATGATTAGAGTGTCCTCAGAGACATAGAATATATCTTCCCATATATCTGTGGTCTACTTCTCATGAGCCATACTTTCATGTCACGTACCAGTGCGTTCTCCCATATTCTCAAACTAGGCCCATATTGACTTTGGTCACTTACAGCTTATTATGCCTAACTTTCCTAGAGAGGACATGTTTATTGTCACAAATATCAGACCAACATTTGCAAAGTTATGAGAGAATTTATTTCTTAATAAGTGCAATGAGCATGGTTTTCGTCTGTTAAATAATAAATGTCTCTTGATATATACATAACCTTTGTTATTACCAGCAGGGATCTATGTGATGTAGAAGTGATGCACATATTTTCACACCCAATTCTTATATGGTCACATGGATGTGGTGACCTCTATATTATAAACGTCATGATCATTCCAGTGTATACGGCCCATTTAGTCATAGACATCCCCTCAATTTAGGCAATATATAGGCCGTATGTGTCTTGAGAACATGTTGCACAAACATGATATAAAATAGATTACTGTAACTTGGGAGTATTGGGGTATAGGCAATTGTTTGTTTATGTTTCACTGGGGTCTGACCTTTGTGATATGTACAAACAATTGTCTATATCCCAGCACACCGTATTAGGCATTGATTAAAACATTACACATTGTCCGTACATAGAAACTGAAAGTAAAGTACAGTGCACCTTACCTCGGTTCTGCATTCTGTAATATGCTAATCTCCATGCTGAGTGTACACTCTTCACTACCACACAAGTCTTCCTTGCTCTTTGACAAGAAAAAGTCAACATATGCTGGTCCCTCCCCTTCAATTATCACCTGGTCTGAATCTGATATTATCTGAATAGTATCCCTCACATTAAACAATAATGATGTAGTATATATCAATTTGACATAAACCTTCAAATAATGAAAACTGTCTTTTTTCAGGTCATGTAAGGTTTGCAGTGTTTGTTTCATTGAATAATGTTATTTATTTTGTAAATTATATCTCTGTCTCTATTGATGAAAATAAAATATCACTCACCTGGATAACACTATCACATTGACCATGAAGACGGTCTACTTGAAGTTGTAAAGTTTCATTTACAAATCCTTTGTTGAGAAGATCGCACCGTTCAGTGTTCTCTTGTGCGCACTGGACAATTCCAGGCAGTAGACTATGGCAGTACATTAAAGCAGAGAAAAGTAATATGAACAAATGAAAAAACATTGAGAGAAAAATTGAAATGACAAAATATTACTCTATATGAATTTGAAAGTGTTTAATATGACTATGTTATTACCCACAAATGACCTGCACATCCGTGTTGAGGTATTTGTCTATGTGAAGCTCCAGGTTCTGGATACAAGAGAGAGCCATGTCTATATCACACAGGATGACGTCGCATTCCGTATCTTCTCCCATCATGCTTAGCGTCATCTGCATGGCTGTTTGTATCTTTCGTCTTGTCTGATGAGTGCACGTGACGCTGGCTGTGTTCATGCATTGATAAGTGCCTGGTACTTCGGTGCTATGATGTGATATTAACATGATTTAATATTAATGAGTCTTAAAATTCATTCCCATTAAGACAATATATTTTTACAATTTTGTATCTATTGGCCACATGACCACGCTATTCAGACATTTAGTAAACCACATAAATAATATATTAAGAAATGGTGCACATGGAAAATATAACCTTACTTCGGTTAAAACTGTGAGGAAAAACAATTTGAAAGAGATGTATTTCAGCTATAAACGCAAATTATCATGTCGAGGATGGCAGCGTATACATGTTAAGAGAACTAATTCTCTCTCCGTATGTATGTCACATCTGTCTCGACAATCTCAAATAAGATTTCTTTCATCATATTTCACAAAACCGTACTGACGACGAATCTATTTTTTCAAGGATGTTTAAGCTTGTGAACTTTGACAAATAACATTTTATAAATGAACGAAACAATCAATAACTGTGCACATAGGGAATTTGAAAAGCTAAGATAGTGTCGAAATTATGTGATCAATGCAATGTCAATTCTCCCTTTACCCATATATATCTAAGGGGATGAAAGCTTTGGATGAGATCCATTTGTATAAAGTTATCAATTTTACTTTTATGACCTTGAAGTGTGGATATTTATGATCTGTGCCACCCAATCCTAGCCTTACTTTGATTAAAATTTCTGCCAACATTTGAGATCACTAGTAAAAAAATCCGAAAAGTCTGTGATCCAATAGAGGGAGTGATCGAAATCAATAGTGTCCCATAGAACACAATCATCATGTGCTCAGTGGGGTTTTTTCTTATTTCTCATGGAACACAATTTTCAACTCCACGAAAGAAATATTTTTTAAAATGCATAGGGTAAATTTTATACTTCTAAAAATGATTTGCTGTCTTAACATTGAATGGATAATATCATTAAATCATAAGATGTACGTAAGTATTTTTAATGTGATTTGAAACATCATATTGACAGAAATGTGGTGCACAGCTGCAGAACCATGAATATGTATCTTTGCATGTGTTCCTGTTCCATAACTATGTACATTTTTATTGGACTATATTGGCAGTTCCTGAATGTAAACTGGTAATGTATTGTGTTTAACATATAACAAATTTTGTTGTGTCCTCGATTTAGATAAATGTGTTGGTTTTGGAAAAATAGCTGTTAATGAAATATTGAAATATTTCAAATTTGAAATTTATTAAGAAAAGACCAAAAATAAGATTGAGTTGGCACTACACCATGAGTTAACCAGAAAATTAATCATTCTAAGGATGATGATACAAAATTATCAAACAAAAGGTTTGCTTCAAAATATATAAAAGGACTGGCTGTTTATTTTACCCAAATCTATAACAGACACAGATGAAGAATGGTTAATTTTGATCACTAAAATATCAGATTTTCTCTTTCCATTTATTAAAAGAATATTCGCCAACTTACAAATTCAAATGTGTGAATATTGTTGGGATTTACCGAATATCTTAAATTGAAAATATCATTAATTCTCAAGTCCCTTCAAGGGAAATGAAATAACGATATATTAACTACACCCCACCTGCAGAGATTAAGAATGTCTTCCTGATAGATAAGAACCTGAAGAATCTTCATTCCAAGTTTTGATATACATTGCATAGCAATAGAGACTTTGCATGTTTCGGGATCTGGAACAAAAGAACAAATAATATATATATATATATATATATATATATATATATATATATATATATATATATATATATATATATATATATATATATATATATATATATATATATATATATATATATATAATACATAATTGGTACATAATTGGTACATGCGACAGAGGCTAATCAAACCACAAAGAAGGGAAAGCAAAAGTTGGCCTTTAGAGAAAACTGTCTATGACACGACCAGAATACCAGAGGAATGACGATATGATGATGGTCTCTGTATGCCTGGTACCACTACTTACCGGCCGGGGGTGATGTAGTAGGCGTGTCCACATAGTTATTACAGAGATCTCCAGTGCAGCAGATCTGGCATTTGTCATTCACACAGGCTGTCTTGCATGCATTGGGATTGACACATTCCTTGCTTATCCGAAGTCCGACTGCCCATTTTACATGTTGGGTTTCAGTACTACACATCTGGGGAAAACAGGATATATAATACGTATATCAATCTATAATAACTTGTACGGTAAGATTTGATTTGTTTGTATTAACGACTTTTTCAGCACTGTTTTAGGCTATTTAAAATCCTGTCACCGGGACTCAATGCACTACTCTTTTCGAAGAGTGACTGTGGACTTTTCTTTTGCGTTATCTCACAGACAACACAAGCCACAGCCTTTGATAACTAGTCATGGAGCACTGGCCGGAATAGGAAGCTAGGTAGCAGACATCCGCCTTCGAACCCCAGACCTTCAGCAGGAGGGAGAGAGAGAGACAGACTGTGCAATATTAACTATGTGTATGAAGTTTGTTACCTATTCTGCCCATTTATTTACCTGATGATTTTTGTGGCACACCTCCATGGGTTGAGCATTACATTCTGCATCAGACACTGCATCCTGGCACGAATAACATCTCATACCAGCATCTGTAGTAGAAAAAGTGCCAAAGATAGATAATATACCACTGAGCTGCTTCTTTTCACGGCCAATTAATTTGTCAAAACCATTATTACAAAGGTATTTAGCGACATCATTCAGATCAGAACCTGTATCATAACAATTAAAGCCATGACGTGTTATTCCGTGAAAAGATAGTATGAAAATAGTATAGTATGAAAAGATGCAGTTAGATCAGAAAAAATATGAATTGGTACTTTTACGATCTTTCAGCAACAATGACCATATCAGGTTGATTTTTACACCCTTTTGGTTTATCTCAAGAGAGTGTTTGGCAGATTAACACTGTGCCGAACTATCTAATTATTTCCTTTTATTTTTTTCAAGATTCTTTTTCTATTTACATTTTTTTAGATGAATAAATGTTTATTTGAATATGATATACAGTAGTGTTACATGTCAATTACATAACAGTTTAGTTCTCTGAAATCAACATTACAAATGCCTGGAAGGTTTACTTTGACCTGCAGCAGACGACATTTGAGATTTGGGTCATGGGAACCTCAAAACCAAGACAGAGACTGCAGCCATCGCTGCTTTGCTTTGTTTTTAAGAGTTGAGTGCAAACTCCAAACAATTCGAGCAGGTATGAGAGGCTTATTGTATTCGGCACGTTGCGCGTTTGATAAATGGCGCGTTCAACACAGAGTGACTTGTATCAGTGTGACGTCACAGAAGGACATTGTGTGAAAGGCATCAGTGGCAGGTCCAGGGTTTTACATTTGTTAAAATGGGGTACACTACATTATCTTTTCTGTACAAGTATTTATTATTTTTTGGGCATATTCGTGTTCACAAATATCATACAAAGTCCTATAAGAAGAAGAAATGCCAAATGATATAAATTGTGAAATTTGTTAAATTGAACACCCCCTTCAATATCCATTTCTGGACAGGCCAATATACAAAAGCTGATTCCCGCCAAATTCAGTGAAGTGTCATTTTTAAAACTTGCAAATGGTTGGGTTTTATGATTTAAATCCAAGTTTGATGTTATCTCGTATGTACATACAAACATTTCTTTTCAAACATTTTGATCCCAAAAGCCATCTTGTGAATGGAACATTGACACGTGCGTTTATTTCATATCGACACGTGCGTTTATTTCATAGCGACACGTGCGTTTATTTCATAGTGACACGTGCGTTTATTTCAAAGTGAAACGTGAGTTTATTTCACAGTGACACGTGCGTTTATTTCAAAATGACACGTGCATTTGTTTCAAAATGACACGTGCATTTGTTTCAAAATGACACGTGCATTAATTTCAAAGTGACACGTGCATTAATTTCAAAGTGTATTTTTAAAACATTTTGGGATATTTTCAAAAAGCTATTTGAGTCCTGCTGCAAAATTGTTGACGATATGTTCTTATTCAAAGTTAGTATCCATACAAAATGTCAGTCAATTAAGCTTTTTGCATTCGGCACGTTGATGCGCGTTTATGCGCGTTGTGTCAGTCAGAGAAATGTCTGACACCTCGATTTTATTTTGTTCATCCAATGCATATTATGAACAAAAATGTTAGCATTTCCATATTTTAAAACATTCCACTTTGTTTTTAGCCAAAAAAAAATGTTACTTACAAAATGTGAATTGTGACGCTTCACCTGCGGGAAAAGCTTCATTGGCGGGTATTTCAGGGCGGGAAAAGGCGCATGAATACAAAAAATGCAGCAAATGAATTGTCAATGATAAACACGCACGCCGATAACATTACAAAAAAACTTACTGGTTATCATGTCATGCATATCAAAAGAACCGTCTTGGTCCAAAGATTCTAAATATCTTTACTTTTTGTTGTTATCTTGAGGCATTGCAAAGATATCAATGAAAACGTAAATTTCGGAAGATTAACTCCTGCTTTCTGGTGCTTTTGCTTTTGGCGATGTCAGTGGGCGATAATTTGACACTGGGAAGGGCCTTGCAACACGAGTGAATCATGAGTGAAGCATGTGCCAACAAAAATGCAACCTGCTCACCACCTCATTCACATCTGAGTGAGACCAAATAAAATAGTGCATTCCTTGTGTGACGTCACAATCAAACAAGTCCCAAACGCGCAACGTGCCGAATACAATAAGCCGGTATGAGAGCATGTCAAATACATTTTATACATTTGACACAAAATGATTTTCTACCAATCGTACATCCCTCGTTAACTGATTTTTTTTCAGTAATTACAAATTCCAATCTGATATCAGTTAAATACATGTAATTCAGTTAAAACATATCAGATGAGCAGGGAAAGTCATAACTGTGCGGAGACCGTTTAATATGTTTCAATTATTTTATTCAGTTCACTTATTTTCATTGGTTGCATCTGACTGCCATTTAATAAATGAACTGAACTTCAGAAGATGAATATTATTCAGCTTCTTCTATTGGTCGTGATGATTCGATGTGTGAAATACAGTACATACCAAGTGGGGGTTCTTTACATAATGCCTGGATGATACCGGTGAGTTCTTGAAACACTTGCCAGAATCTGGAACTCACATCTGCGCCACAAAACCATATGTTCATATTCAAGCACCTCTCAGTTGCTGGTACTTCACTTTAAAAAAAAAAAAAACAAAAACAAACAAAAAAAAACATATCAAATAAATTTGATTCAGCTCAGTATTACAGTATTACAATATTATACTATTATGTATGCAATTATGTAAACTGTGTGAATTCCGATAAACAAGATTGAAATATATATATGGATGAGCAAATGGAGATTGTACCTTTCTATATGGCGGCAGATTTGGTCATTGTGGAGTATCTCAGTGTATATCATGTCCATGAAGGTATAAAGGCATTGCAGGCCTGTTGGTACATCACATCCAAACATGCAGCCATGCCCAATATCCTCCATGATACCATCCACTGTCTTGGTGATGTAGTCTGGGTACTTCATTATTGGACATTCTAGAAGCCTTGTGATCAGACAACTCACCATTCCAGAAAGACGTCTTGAAATCAGACAAGTTGACTTTTGTGCTTGATAACTATATTTGTTATCAGGATTTGACTGGTGAATATTATATGATTTTATTAACAGGCAAACAGGCTTTTACTGAATTTATGTTACCAGAATTTGACGTATTTTTTGTTACCTGGATTTTATTGGGGTTTTGTTACCAGGATTTAACTGAAGAAGATATTAGAGAATATATTATAAAGCATGCTTACCCGCAAATATCATTGGAATTGCGACCAGGCTTGGAGATGTTGGTGATCTCTGTAGCATATTGTTTTCTGCATTGTGCAGTAGCCTGAAGGTGACAAGTGTCAGCTCTATTTGCAAATTCTATATTGCTTTCCTGCTGGGATAGATTCCTGCTTTGACTCATGTCCTTTACAGCACTGTGTAACATTTTCTGTCTGGTCTGTCCATGTAAATCAAAGTAATTGCCATTGGTACCTTTGTTTTGGTGAATTCTGGTAGGAGTACTGGTTGTTTTCAATCTCCTCTCCAGTTGTGTGTGACTATTTGGACCAGCGCCATCTGTGGTACCGTCAGGTGAGGTGAAACATACTGAAAATAATAACATCAATATCAGAATGAATGATTGGCTTCTTTGCATATTTATAATTAAAATTAAAATGTCATATGGTTAGTTTTTTGGAAAAGGATGGTTTCAATCATTGTTAATTCTATCACATCTAAACAAAATTAAATAATATTGACAATAAAATTGCTCATTGTGTGTCATAAAGGTATTTTCATGGTCTAGCGATAGTCATTTAGTAAATATATTCTTATTGACCATTTCAATGGTAAAATCTAGCCTGCAAGTATCATGTGGATATTCCTATAAATGGGTATATGTATGACCTGAACAGATTGTGCTATTCATAATTCTTAATTAGGTTCAAATAATCCACTAGCTGTTATTGTATCATCATAGAGTATTGATTAAGTTTACTAATCAATACGAAAGTGCAAATAGAGTTCAAGTTAAGTTTCAAATTGGGTCATTTTATCAATTTGAGACATAGAGCCTGTTGTTGTGTAATTCTTTACATGGTATCTTCCATACACCGAAGAAATTAATAATTCCAATTTTTCATATCTCTCACTGAAAACCAAACTGGAAGAAAATCTATTTGAGGCCATTTTCATATTAAAAATAGCAAAACTAATCATTTTTTTAACGTTTGTTTTAATTTTCATGAAATATTTTTGATCATTTTCATTAAATCCAATCATAGAGCAGAATAGAGCTGAATTGATAATTTTGACCTATCAAAATGCCTGCTACATACTAAATTTAGCTCCAACTTATCCCGATTCTTATTGATTATTATTTGAAATGTTATTCAAAATGGCAACATCACTGACTACTTAGTGACACTTATTAAACTACTAGATTTTGACCAAAAGAAATATGGACAAGTCTGAGCCTAATGGAAAATAATAAAAGTTGGTCCCATAGATATACATCTTACCTGCTCATACCTTGATCTGCTCATGATATGATTGACTTTTAATGGGCCAATTCAAACAAACAATTTGCACATGTCACAGGTCATTTGAAAATAGTATTCAATACAAAACGGTTAATCATAAAAGTAGGATTTATTCAGTTTTTTTGTAAGAAACATATAAATAACATCTGGTATTATTTGGTCGGAGATGTTTTGATCATTATCAGACAGCCATATCAAAATTATGTTAGGATTATTTCACAAAGCATAGTTAAGTAAACAGCACTTACCAACAGGATATGTTGTTAATAACAGGGCAATTCCAAAAATATCCAATACCATGTTTGCCACAAACAATAGAATGTCAATTATAATTTTGTTTCCTTTTTTGTGCCTTTCATATTGATTCTTAAGTTAATTGTGCAGTTCAGACATTTTGACATATTTGTTTTATTGTTAATCTCCCCAATCCACACACCTGACAATGTGATATCTATGGAGCAGAGATATACCCCGACATATCACTAATACCAGATAAGCTTTCTGATATATTCACCTGGACCATTGTGTCATCGTGTGCAAGATAAGTAATGGAATTGTGATTTATATCTTAGCTGTGAGAAACATTCATAATATCACTGTTTTATTGCACTTACTGGGGTTATTATTATTTCTGTTAATGAAAATTTTAAAAATTGAAAATAAATGTTAACTTCGTTCTTCACTGGGTTTAAGAAATTGCAGAATTGGGTTAAAATCTGCATAATGTTTGTACTTTTTACTAATTTATGCTGTGGTTCATGGGTAACATAATGAGAACAATGGACTTTGAGAGCATTCTTCTGGAGCTGACCTGATTCCACCCAAGTATGCAGATTATGGATAAAGACTGGAAGTGTGAACTGTATAAAACGTTTTTTATCCTTTTTTTTCTTTGAGATACCTCATATTGCCAACATATATCAAATACAAGTTGGGGTGACCATGCATGCTTCAGATATTTGTGTAAGAGTTACTTTAATATTTCCAAAAAATTTTTTTTATTAAAGTATGTTCTGGTAAATGGAAGCAATTTTCTTCAACAATATATGGAATAAAAATGATAGGTCACAACATTGTTCAGATGTATTTATTATTTTTTTTATTGGAGGAATACAGGGTTTTTTGTTAAAAACTCTCGTAATATTTGTGATAATATGCTCATTTGTTGGCATGTCAAATCACTATTTTCACATGACTGTACAATATTCAGTTCTGGCATTCTTTGTCAGTCAACCTGATTATTTAATTTACGTAGATTAAATTTATAATGTGCATCGCCCAATTGAATGCTTTGATAACTTTAAAATCATGATTAGACATATTGACTGCAAATATTCTTTATCATGACTAATGAATATGAATTCTGTACTTTACAGTGACAGATGAATCTGCACAATGTTTAGCAGTCATTCACCAAACCATTTTCTACTTCATGGTGATACTGTAGGATATAGAATACACACCCAGAGACTCTTGGAAATATATAGACATTCATAGACAATAACATGATACTGATGGTTGATGAGTCACCATAACCACCACTCCGTGAAAGTCACGTGTAGGACGGACGAGCCGAAGTTGGATACGCAGGCAGGACGAGTCCATTTGATGACGCGTGAGGAAGCCACGTAGGCAACCACACACAGATGATGCGGAGTAGCCCCTTAAAAGAGATGCGCAACCGCGAGTCCGGGTCGTTGTTGGTAGTCACGCAGAGCACAGAGTCAGACCCCAGTTTAGGAGCCAAGAAGGAGATCAACGACCACTTGCCACTGAAGATCCATGACTCTCAGTATCATGACTACATAGACTCGGGTGTTTAGCACATAGTCGGGGTTTCATAAGTATCATGCAAAATTGGTAGTTTATATGCCTCGCTCATTGCCATGCCGGCCTAGCCAGACAAGCAGGGATCACAGCACTGAATAAAGGTAACTATTACACTGTGTATATCCTGTGTCTGCAGTCCTTACTTCCCGTCATTCTTATGAGGGTATGATATGCTAGCTAGGATCCGTGCCCGAACTCACAGCCAGCGAGTAAGCGAGCTATGGTTAACAAGTACAGTACAGTACAATAGAGTAGGACAGAGAAGAGTATCTATCTATTTGGTAGAGTATTGATCCCCCGTCCACGTCCCCCAACGACGGATACTCTCCAGTAGTGGGTAACAATACATACTAATAGTTTTGCCTTTTAATTGACAAACAAAACATAACCCCGTCGGTTGATAGCTCAACTGGACCTTGTGGTTGCCAAGCATGCCCAATATTTATTATCTTAGTTAATCGTTAATGAGATCTTCTCCTTCCAGTATTAGTAGGCAAGATGTTTTATTTTCAGAGGTCTAATTCTATTTATTTTACATTGGGCTCAGTTCTTTTCTCATTTTGCTTCCATTTTTTTTTCAAAAATCTAATAGCTAATGAGAATTGAGACAACAAGTTTGGGCCAAATTTGTAACATGCATTTTGATTGGTCAAAATCATCTACTCAAGTCTGCTCTTGAAAAGGATTTAAATGATCATCGAGGATGAAATGTTCACAAACATTACAAAAAAGCAATGACAAGCATAGCGCCAAGACCATTGACATGTTTATTCACTTTTAATCGTTGTGAGATTTTGCATGCACACAAAGGTCACATGTCTAAAACACATAAAGCACAGCTATGGCATAAGACATTTCTGTATACCAAGTTTCAATTTCCTCTTATAAGTGGTTGCTGAGATATGCTCATACAAAATGTGTGACCTCGAGGTCACTCACTATTGGTAAAATTGGAAACATACTACTGGTAGTTTTGGAGAAGATTTTTAAAAATAGTCTTGATATATAACAGATATGAAGTACTTCTTATTCACTTTTAATGGTAAAGATGTTGCATGTACACAAATTTTGAATTCAAGGTCAATGTGTCAAGGTCAATGGTCACATGACTAAAAAAGATTTGACGAGGCACAGCTATGACCTAAGGCATTTCTGTATACAAATTTTTAATTTCCTCTTATAGGTGGTTGCTGAGATATGCTCAGTACAAAATTTGTAACTTCAAGGTCACTCACTATGGTCAATGGTGACATCACTAAGAATTGATGGAATCTGAATCTTCAACTCTCTACCTACCTCTATATAAAATATGAAACATATATTACATATGTTGCTAAGGCACCCTATACGATTATCACAAATTGAAAGTGAGGGTATGCAGATCAAGATATGCAGGTATGCTAACATGGCCAGCACAGCTAAACAGGAAATGTAAAACAGCCCAAGGTTTTCTTTTCATGTAAATTTTATTATCCTTATTCAGAACGATAAATATCAACAATCTGATGATTTGACAACTTCCATTCAAATTGTTATTTTAGCTTTAGAAGACTAGATACCTTGTGACAATTGTGTCACAAGAAGCACATTTGCAACTTTCTTAAATAAAACAAGAATAGTTAACATAGTTGAGCAAAATTCCACACTACTCTCACGGGTTGGACACAATCAAGGTCACTAGAGGCAGTCACTTAACATGAAAAATCAAACTTGTGACCTCATTTCTAACTTATGTTTTATTAAAATGCAAGGTCTCCTTGTCCTAAATCCAAAATCTTTTTGCACAAGGACATACCATTAAAATTTTATGGCTGCTTAACATACGTGTGTTGCAGGGGGTACGTACTCTACAAACAGTATACACTGATTTTGGATAATTAAGAAATCTTATCCAAATTAGTTATATTAATGAAACAAATATAAAGCAAATAATTTAATATAGTGTATATAATGTTCTAACATAGTTAAAACTAAATTTGGACAACCAAGATTTTAAATATATAGAGAAAAAATGTTGAGACGGCGAAATAACATTTTGATATTTTCAGTACTGCTCCATGCAAAGATTATGACAACAAATTAACTTTAAATGAATCTCGACTCATAATGCTTATCAACTGCAGATAAAGAAAGAATATTTGTGAAAGATATAATATGCAACTGACTAAGTATGTCACTTCTTATTGTTTTGAAAAAATTGATACATTACCTGGGGTACGTACTCTACACATAAACTAACACAGAAACAACACTGATTTTCACAACAAAAATGAAATTGAAATATTTACAAAACTGATTTTTATTTTGAATTGACTTGCAATTGACATTCCATAAATTTTTAATACTTAGATATCTTCTTGAGCATCAAATAATTCTGTTACAGTATTGGGATGGGCTTCATCAAGGTCTGAATGTACACTCGGCAGTATTACAATGCAATAAAATATTTTTTGATGTCACCAAACATTTTAGATGTTGCTTATGATAACAAGCTGAATAATACCTTTTAGATAAAAAAAATAAACCATGAATCAGTGTACTATTTCCAAAACAATAAATATTTTGATGTCCTATACTTATTAAAAATAAACTGTTATGAATGTGCATTGTGTGCTGTACCTTTTTGTCAAGTTAAAGTTAATAACTAATACAAAGGATACATTGCACAAACAAGGTATATTTTGACTAATTATAATCCATTTAGTTTGTTTAGGATTGTCTGATGTATGACATCATGGCAAACCTGGATATTTCACAATACCTCAGAAGAAGAAAATGTGTTTTTTTTAAAAGGAATTTCTGGTTTTAAACCCTGTAATAAAAAAATCTACATTTCTAATAATGATTGATTGATTATATTTTATAGTTGTTTATACACGTACAATATAGTTACAAAAATATATTTGACCAATGTTGAGTATTGTAAGTGAAATAATTGTTGGTTGAAAATGAGATGTCTTGTCTGTTTGTAGTGTACGTACCCCCATCATAGCATATGTACCCCGTTGTACAAAGAGATGTTAGTGTTGGTCTTGATAGAATTTTAAATCATTTATGTTGTTTGTAAAGTGATGAGATGTCAAGTGGACAACTCTGTTAAAAAACCAGGTTTGATAATTATGTTTTGCCTTTTAACACAAAATTTCTAAAGATATGAAACATGACGTTGCCTCCATATTTTTAATTATATTCTTGTTTAATTTACTCATTTTGGCTATGTTCTTTGAATAAGAAGTCCACAAACTTTTGTACTTGATGGATTCCTTGCTCTGTTTAGTTCATAAATTGTTATGAGCCACCTAGTCCAAGGGTGATCAGTATTTGGTAAATATTACTCAAATGTTGTAGTGTACGTACCCCAGAAGCAATTACATTTTAGTAAGTTCATGGAGTAGACTATACAGACTTTTATGATACTCATTTTACAATTAAATAATTATCAAACCATTTGTATTTACTTTTTATATACTTATTCAAAATTAACTTCAAAGTTTCACTTGGTCTGGCTAATGAATTTGGTAGAAATTCAAATATTACCAAAATTATTGTAAGAAATTTTGTGTAGAGAGCAAACACATAATTATTAAACAATTTCTAAAACTGTTGTTTTGTTAAACAGAGATGTCCACTTGACATCTCATCACTTTACAAACAATATAAATGATTTATAAAGTCAATCAAGTCCAACACTAACACCTCTGTGAACAAGGGGGTACGTACTCTACAAGGGGTACGTACACTACAATACAGACTTCACATCTCATTTTCTGGTTTTGGGAGCATGCTTTCAACCAATAATTATCTCACTAATAATACTCAACAGTAGCTCAATATGACTGTATAATATGAATTAGTTATCTTTTCTGGAACTACCAATTCACATGGGGGTACGTACTCTACGCATTTTTGTTGAAATTCTCCTCAAAACATGATATGGCATAATATTCACATAACAATGATTTGACTAACTTAAAGTATTTATTTGTTTATTCCTTCATATGATATTGTCAAATGAAGGTATTTATTAATCCATTTGTGTTATTAATATTAGAAATTTAGACAGTGTTTTATTATTGGGGTTTTAAACCAGAAATTCCGTAACAAAACACATATTTTTCAGTGGTATCGTGGAATATGCAATTTGCAGTGATACCATACACCAGACAATCTAAAAAACTAGAGAAATAATTAGTCAAAATATGACTTATTTTTGCAATGTAACCTTTAAATTAATTGTGAAATTTACCTTGACAGAAAGGTACAACACATAATGAACATTCGTAACAGTTGATTTTGCATAAATTTCGGACGTTAAAATATTCACTGTGTTGGAAGTAATGCACCGATTCGTGATTTCTTTTTTTTATTTAAAAGGTATCATTCAGCTTGTTGTCATAAGTGGCATCTTGAATGTTTGGTGATGTCAAAAAATATTGTAACACTGTCAAATGTACATCCAGACCTTGATTGTGTCCAACCCGTCACTATTCTCAAGCATTCTGCTGACTCAGATAATCTTCAGACATGGTGGAATAATAATGGATAGATTCTCCCAACTGAAATCAATCAGTAATTTCATTATCATTCATCATCTGTTGAAGTTACCTTCCAGTGCCTCAAGCTACACTCATGTGCCTCAAAAACCTTCATTGAGTATTTTTTACATGTAGCACAATTCATAAAACAATCCTATTTGTAGATCATGAATATCATATTTATTCAACCTATTTATACTTGCAAAAACAAAAACACTGAACAGAACCAAAACAAAACATTCTCTTACCAGGAATGTAAGAGAATGTTTTGAAATTGGGCCAAGATTTTTTTCCAGTAATATCAGGCATTAACACACATTTTTGCAGGAACAAATCCCACATTCATTGAGCATTCAATATGAGGTTCTGGCATTGAATTTCAGTGTGGAGAGTGCAATCACCAATCATGTCGCGATTGAGATTAAACAATTTGGAGAGTGCAATCATCAGTATCAGTTTTTTGTTTTGGGGGTTTTACATCATTTTCAATATTATTTCAGTTATTTCATGGCCAGACCTACTTGTAGCAGATATTGTGTTGCCTCACTGAATTATCATGTCATAGGTCCTGGACATACACCACCCAGTCACAGACTTACAAGGACAACAGGTTAAAGCTTTCATGATTTCAGGCACTTTTTCTTTACATAATTTAAATGTTTATACTCTATACTTTGTGCTCAAATGTTATTACCAATCATTTTTCCCCTCCATATCTGTGTCATTTGAAAGTAGAGGAGTCTTCTCTTAAAATCTAAATCCATTGAATATTTTGTTAACAAACCTTGCTTGGGTGATCTATTGCAAAAACAGTTTGCTAACAATGGGGCACCTTCAAATTGGGACCCTGGAGTGATCTGACTATTAGAGGCCTGTTTGTCCATCGCTTTTTACAACCACAACATTGGACGCATGCTTGTGCTGATGTAACCGCTTAGCACTTTCAGCAAAACACAATAATCATGGCAGGTGTATTTTGTTAGATTTCATAAAGTTTGTATCAGTTTCGTGACCACATATCAGTTAAACACAAATCAAATCTTTGTGTAATTCTCCCTATCTGCTCTCCCATATATGCTGCATTTTTTGAGCGCTGCGATCGTATTTGACCCAATTCTTTGCACACGGCACATCCGGGAACAGCGGCGACAGCCTGTTTGGGGCATTGTCGCCTCTGCCTTTATCTTTCCATCGTTGTTTTTCTCAGTTTTGCCTTTGTAATGTTGACATAACTTGTAAATTGCAATATACTTAAATAAAGATTACACAACAAACACTCTTTAGCGCTGACATCGGCGTGTCAATGTACGATGTCAGTCTGAAATTTCCCTCCCATCTTGAAGCAAGGCAGGCGGAAGTTTACAATGCAACATCTTTCCCGTCATGCACTGCTCTCTCGTGCCAATTTCGTCATTTTTTCACGGACCAGCTAAAATTCCGGGAGAGCAGATAGCGAGAATTGCCTGTGAACTGTGTGATTTTATGAAAGCTATAACCCTATTAGCACCTTTCCATCGTCTTTCAAGGACAAATATTCAGCAGCTGTTGGTGCTGATACAGACTGATACAGTTACTTTATGGAACATATCCTCTTGGATATTGCTACACTATGCAGATCTATTTGAAAAATACAATGTAACAAGTGATCAAGAAATACTTTTTTGTAAACAACAGAACTTTCTTGATAATATGCAGTCACATTTTGTTTTCATAATCTAAATATATTTCAAATGGAAAACATTCTTTACTCATGTCCAGCGTTCTATGATTAAGCAAAGTACTGAATGTTGGGTGCTGGACACCATCCCTGAGAGGGGTTTGCAAAGGATGATCTTCCATCACCTTACCAGTCAGGATCAAGCTGCCCTTCAATGGCCAATTGCCTTTGCATTTTGCCTCGTTCTGAACTATGTAGATACCATTCATAAATTTGGTTGCTAAGTGTTTGTAAATATGCGCGGACGCTTCAGAAAACAGTCTTGACTCGTCTGTTCCATTGGAACCAATGGACAAAACCATCGGACCTTGCCTTGCTGGAGGCTGTCAATCAACACTGCTACACTTATGCAGAGCACCACTTACACATTCACAGTGTACAGAAATAAGTCTATATTTCCACCTGCACTCATCAGAATTGTCAAAATTTGCATGCCTCAAAAGTGTAGCAGTGTTGATTGACAGCCTCCAGCAAGGCAAGGTCCGATCTGTCAAGTGCTCCTGTTTGATCCCAAATGAATTTTTAATGGTGAAAATTTGCCCAGTAGTAAATGATAGTGTAATAAAACTCTCAGTCTTGACAGATTTTCAAAATCTTTTTGCCTTTGTGAAATAAATTGAATGAAAAGAAAAGCCTTGTTCATACGCTGATCAGTTATACTGCAGATGGCGTGCCATCACATTTAAAAGAAAATGTTCCATCTAGCGGGAAAAGCGGGAGCTCGATCCTGACTGTTATCAACAGTGTCATTGATGTGATGCTGGCCTGATGGCAAATATGTGAATCATTACTCAATCTATCATGGCCAGATTTGGATAGATTTATTATTGATTAGACATGGTCATGGACAAAGAATAAAGATGTCAAAAACACATACTTTTTAATGGAAAATATACTGATAGGGGAAAAGACAAGGATAATTAACTATTTGAGATATCTTACAGAGTTTGGCCATGTTGCAACAATCCAGATTAAATTACAACTGAAAAAATAAACATAGGTATCAGAGATGCATCAACCCTCAGCCCTGGTAACTTACTGTACAACATTCGCTCTGTACAATATTTGTAAACAAAACGTCACTGCACCAAGGCAAATTGATACAGGGGAAAAAAATAGTGCACATCTACTTCCTTTGATAGCTTATGTGTGTAAAGTATCATGAAACTGTCATCATTTACTCAAGAATTATTGAGATGAGCCTGTGACCTTGAAAAGCAGGTGAAGGTCACCAATCATCAAACTCCTCTTGGGTCTTCACCAGTTGCTTACGTGTGTCACAAAGCTGCCATCATTTGTTCCCGAGTTATAGCAATGATAGGGATTTCACATAATTGTCCCTGTGACCTTGAAAAGTAGGTGCAGTTCACATTTCATAAAAAAATGTCTGAGGTCTTCACCAGATGTTTGTGTGCCAAATCTCATAAAGCTGTCATCATTTGTTCTTGAGTTATTACAATGATGGGGATTTCACATAATTGTCCCTGTGACCTTGAAAAATAGGTCAAGGTCACAGTCCATCAAACTCGTCCAAGATTTTCACCAGATGCTTACATGTCAAGTTTAATGAAGCTGCCATCATTTGTTCTCGAGTTATGGCGATGACAAGGATGTTACATACAGGAGCCAGGAGTACTGCAATACCCTCAGCCTGATTACATCAGGGGCTGAGGGTAAAAAAGTTTTAAAGTTGAGCTTGGGTATATGAGTTGTCTAGACTTAAAGTGGGTCACAATATCAATCAATCCCAATTTCTCAAAATCTATCAACTGCTAAATATTTTAACAAGTGAAATTCATTACCTTAATTGTCGAGGGAATCAACTTTAATCAATATCTTTCTCTCTAACTTCAACTTCATACCACCTCAACGAGTGGCAGGACACCGGACAATTTTACCATAAGATAGCAAATATCTGACCAGTATTTTACATTTTACAATCAACAGCAGACAATTAGCCTGTGTTCATTAATATGGAGAATACTGAATGCTCTTCAAAAATAAATACAAAAAAAAACATTCTTAAATAGCTCATGGCATCTGTGGATGAGAAACCAAGATATCCAAACTCCAAATGGAATAGATATTGTCACACCTATCCTAAATGTTTCAAGAATTTGTAAAATTAGATGTTGAATACAAATATATGGCGATCAATATATTTGAGAGAATACTGTATTTTGCATTGAACACATTATGGAATTGTCTTATTTCAAGATGGAGGCAACAATTCAATCAACTTTAATATTAAACAACTGTAGGAACTTTGGAAGACCATCAACTAACTGTTATAACTTTATCTTGATAATGATTTCTATGATGCCTCCAACTCTTCATTTTCACTATTAATTCAAAGGTAATTATTATCTAACTATTAAAAATGTTACTGTTGCACAAGCAACATATCAGATTTAGCTTGCAATATCAATTTTAATCATTCAGCAGAAATTTTGAGCTTTTATCCGGACAATAATATGAAATATGATTTTTATCACCACAAATGAGACACACACGTGCTGAAGAAGCAAAAGGCCTAGTCTGAGGTTCAGCCTCGTTCGTATTTTGACTAGCTTCTGCTATATATGAGGCTACTGTGAAGTTGCGCTTGGTGTGACGTGGTACTGGCTCTCGGGACATGCTGATCTCCTCATTACCATATATAAAATCCTCCTCCTCATCATCAGCATCTTCAGAATCATCCAGAATGATCACAGATCCCACTTGACTATCTGTTTCTCTGGCATTCAGATTACTTGGGTACGATGTTACTTCTCTTTGATCTGTAGGTTTTTTAGCTGGTTGCCATGGCAATGGACGAGTATCCTTGACAACATCTTCATTGCGGTCTGCAAGAGAAGGAACTTCATGTGAAGTTTCAGGAGCTCTCTTGTTCTGCCAAGATGAATGTTCTTGGTGGTTGTTTTGGTCCACACAATTTGCTAATATATTCTTAAAAGCACGCTTGTTCACAGACATTTTGGGTCTCCTCCCTTCAAAAATGGCATCAGTTTTATCTGCTAATATTGTTTCTGGCACTGATCCATTTGTTACTTTACTAGAACCATCAAGTAAAGGCAGTTCATCATTTCTATTTGAGCCTGTGTTTGGGACAGGTGATTGAGTAAATCCTTTTGCGCTTGGAGTAATTAGTCTTAGATGTTCCACCTGATCAATACAGAGTTTGGCACTGCTGTCTGGTCCAGTTTTGCTAGTGATTTGAGATTCAATCCTGCCACCAGTCCCTGAAATAACAGATATTATATTTATATAATTACCTTTTAAATAAAATATTTTCCTGAGACTGTCTTCAATAAAATTAGAATAAAGGTAGCATACAATTAAGAAAATTACTCCAAAATAATATTTGAACCCTTTTTTCATGTAATAATATTATATTACTGCCTTGGATCAAATTGTAATCACATCAGCACAACTTGTCAAAAAATATTTTCAGTGAGAGAAAACCAATTTCATGTTTGATCATTTATCAAATTTAAGGTAGTTACATAATATGGGTATTTTTTAAAGGAAAACAACTCTTATGTTCAAAACATTTCATTAGAGATACTCAATTGATCATAGATATGAAACATCCATCAAAACATCTGAAATGAAAAATTCATGATCTCCAATATGTATTTAACACTTGCCAACTTGCCACTAAATTTTGAATCTAACAAAACCTTGAAGCCACATAGTTGTACAAGGCACATAAAATTATCTTTACCAAGTTATTGAAATCAAGGATATCGATAGCAAGGAAGTACAGATATTGAAGATCACAAAAGGTCTGTGACTTTCATAAAACTAGAAAGTTTCTGCGTGGCATAAAACTGAAGTCAGCACAGTATTTAATGCAAACAAGTTCATGCACTATCCAATCCACAAATGTCAATCACACTTTGTGCTATGAGTCGGTCAAAGCAATCTAGTTACATAAATTATTTTCCAAATCATGAACATATTGTACAGGATTATATTTACAATATATTTACATACTATCACTATCTATTCCTCTCTGATTTGTAAAGGACTAGATTCACAAGTTGTGACCTATAGGGCCTTTAAGTAGGTAATTTTGACCAAGTTTCATATTTTTTTCTAAAAACTATGAATAAAGATATTGTGTAAGATAAATGTAGTGAGAATACATACCATTTGAAGTTTTTTGCAAAATATCACAAATACCCGATTTTGAAAATTGGCTCCTGTGACCTTGAAATTTGCCCAAGATCAGCCAATATTGAACTTATACAAGCCCCTCATAGGTTGACCACATCTACCAAGTTATATCAATATTGCCGTATTTAGTTAGAAAATAGAGCATTCACAAGTGAAGTTGCTCCTGTGCTGGTCATGAACTTGACCTTGACCCAAGGTCACAAAAAGTTCTGCCCAAAACATTTCCTAGGCCTACATATTATCATGTCATAGTATCTAATCCTTATGTCCAAGCATAAAGGAATGATTAAGAAAACAAAGTGCGGCGGCTGACGTGGACGCGGTGGAAACGGAGCAAGTACATAAAGTCAGCTTGTGCTGACTTAATAATGGGATTTTCTGCTACAAGGCTACTACATTTATTTTCTTCACACTCACTTGTCTTCAACTCTGCTAAATATGCTTTGATTTCATATATAACACCAGTTTTAAAGTGGCACTCCTTCAAAAGCTCCTTTAGGTCCTCAAATTTCATGCTGCATAATGTCTTGTCCTGCAATATAGTATTTAATGAAGATATATTGTGAGAACATTGTCCAAGCACAGTCTTCAAATTAACAAATTAAAATAACAAATTTAAAAAATAGGTCGATAGCTCTGCTGACTTAAATGAAAGCACATGAACGGTGTAACCTGCAAACTTTCTGTGGGCTCTGCAGGCCAGTCCAGTCACTTTTCATCCATTTATAGGATATGCACAGTAATTGTGCACCTTCATTTCTCTGGTTACCTTATTCTTTGCTGTTACATAATCACAACTACGACAGGGTTCCAGTCCAACTCTATCTTGTGACAATTGATTCAAGGGCATATGCGTTGAAATGTCTGATGTTGAAGATAACTTGTAAGGCAAATCACTCTATTGTCCCAATCTAAAGGTGCCCTACTGTTGGCAAGACTTTACTAAGCAGGTGTTTGCACAAGATCACTGGTCAGCTAAACAAAATTTGTTGACAAAGTGTCTAATGGATGATTTGGATTTTAGCAGAAGACTCATCCACTTTCAAATGGCACAGAAATTTATATAGGGGAAATATGATGGGTTTGGGGTATAAATATTTATATTACGCAGGGAAAGAGTGCTTGAAAACTGCAATTCATGAATGTTTTAATTTTCTCTTAAAAGTGGTTGCTGAAATATTCTCTATACAAAATTTGTGACCTCAAGGTCACTGCACTGAGGTCAATGGTGACATCACTGAAGGAATCTGAATCTTTGCCTATCTACCTCTGTATAAAATATGAAACTCCACAAATTTTATTAATTAGTGTGTTTCTGATTAAACATGAATACAAACCCAGGTGGACATTAGGACTATGCGATAGCTAGTTCTATATACGTCAATAAAAAATAAATAAACATGTTGGACTCGCCCTCCTACCACCAACGTTGGCGCCACCATCTCCTGCCCAGTTTCCCGCTCTACCTTGCTTGAGAACCACTTTGATCAAAAATAAATTTGACGCCTAAGCTGGGAGGTCTGGAGGGAAAGCACAGTCCCCCTGGGTTTGTATTCATGCTTAATCAGAAACACACTAATTAATAAAATTTGTGGAGTTTCTATTAAAATGAGAATACAAACCCAGGTGGACATTAGGACAGAATTACTGATTAGAAGGAGGGTCCCAACCAACAATTTCAACTGAAACTCGGTGGCGATAGCAGTCCAAAACCTCTTCATAGTTGATACCATGTTAGGTCTTACCACTTGTATGTCTGATATTAGAGAATTAGGACTATCGTTGAGGCTCCCCTCTCTTATATCCAGATCATACTTTATAGAGCCATGCGTCATTAGAGGGCCCATTTCTCTATAGTGTAGCAACTAGGCTCCCTCTGGTAGGTACTACTAGCTCACACTAAGCACCAATCTTTAACGAGTCCACTCTTTTCACTTACTATCTAGTATAGCAAAACTACCCCGTGGGAGGTATTGTTTGCTTTACTAGTGCACCCTCAGGGGTCTTTATTATGTGTGCATTTTCTGAGTATACTCTGCCAACCTGTTGATGAATTCCAAGAGTTGATACTACTGCACTTCCAGATTTGGTTTCTATTAGTAGCGCTACTAAGTCCAATTGCCTAGTAACTTCACTACTAGGGTGCAAGGTGCTATGATGCATACTAATCAGTCTAGTCCTACTCTAATGGGCTTGAGGAGTTTCACTGACTAATTAAGGCTCTTGTAACTGACTCTGACCTCTACTTTATGTACAAACTCACAAGGTCCATCCTGTTGAGATCCTCTTCTAAGACTGTCAAACCCCTTGAAATCAATCCATTGGTACTACAGAAGAACCAACATTTCATCCAAATTCCATTAGCTCATCCCTGCTACATCCTTGGAGACATCATCCTCCTCTTCCTGCACTTGTGAGTTATGTGTACATTTTAGTCAGTTACCTTCTGTTGTGACTGGGCAACTGACTGAACGGCACCCATCAGAGTTATGAGAGACCCGTACCGCCAGTCAGCCAGTTACCCTCCATCATGTCATACCACAACAGGACCGAGTTTTTTCCAACTGTCCAGACCTTGACTGCCAACTCTGATGAAATAACTTGTATGTGGACAGTTAGGCCCATCAGCATAGGATTAGCTACATGGGTCAGTACTCGGAATTCCATGCATCCTCATGACCATTCTTCTAGATCTGACTGTGAGCAAAAGCCATGAAGATATTATGTTCTTCCACCCAGCTTTCTTTTTCTATTGTATATCTAACATCCAGCTGTGCGAGGTCTCCTCTGATACCGTTGTTTGTCTAGATATCCGAGGATCTGCCCAATTAGGTCCTAGCCTTTACTTCCGTCCCAACCTTAACTGTATACCTGGGATATTACTTGAAGGTGGACTGTTTTGACCCATCTTACATCCAGCTGTAGGAGGTCTCCTCTGATACCGCTGTTTGTCAAGATATCTAAGGGTCTACCAAAATAGGTTCTAGTCTTTACTTTTGTCCCAACCTTACCTTGTAGTCTGGGATATTACTTGAAGGTGGACTGTTGTGACCCATCTTTGCTCGCTGTTTGTCAAAATATCTGAGGGTCTACCAAAATAGGTTCTAGTCTTTACTTTTGTCCCAACCTTACCTTGTAATCTGGGATATTACTTGAAGGTGGACTGTTGTGACCCATCTTACAGTTAACCATACACCATCCATGTCCCCTTTAGCCAAAAAGGTAGCCTTATGGACCAGTGTATGTACTTCTTGGTATTCAGTAGAATTTACTTCCTTCAGCTTAAATGGCTTGACTGAATCTTTGAGCCCTGATGAAAACCCACAGCTTTCCTTACTGTTTGGATACTGACAGAAATCTGTATGGTCTTCTTTAACGAGATCTATATCTGGACCAGTGCTTGGACTTTAAGGACTTTCCACTGATGAGATTCCCTATCGTCTTATCAAGCATCATGGTCTTCTTACTGTGAGCTTTTATTTAGCCATACTGATGTTGTGCTCTGTCACACATCTTTTCGTTTCTTGTCTGGAACTAAGGAATCTGTGTTATCCATACTGATATCTTTGTTCCTTCCAATTAGTATCTAAGCTCTATATATATAGCAGCTTGGCCTCTTTATTTACGTCTGGCCCAAGCTGGAGCTTTTGGTGCTTCAACTTTGAGTTCCATATATTTCCAATATTCTCTCCTTTAGATTAAGAACTTAGCCAAGAATTTGGATCTTGAGGCCAAAATAAAGAAATTTTCCAGTTCGTGAGCATGTTGGGAGACTTTCAGTCCCAAAGGCATACACAGGGAGTCACTGATATAATAACACAGTCTATTTTCATTTCCTTAAAGTTATCTTTATATGCGCCAACTAATGATTGCATATTATTTGGTTCTCAAGCGAGGTTGAGCGGGAAACTGGGCAGGCGATGGTGGCGCCACAGTTGGTGGTAGGAGGGCGAGTCCAAAATGTTTATTTTTTTTTATTGACGTATATAGTACTAGCTATCGCATAGTCCTAATGTCCACCTGGGTTTGTATTCTCATTTTAATAGAAACATATATTACTGGTAGTTTTAGAGAAGATTTTTAAAGAAATATTGACAGACGGGCAGACAGACAGACATTTTCCCCACTCCTAAAGCTTTGCGACTTCAAGAAGTCAGCAGAGCTAAAAAAGTAAAAAGAAATCACAACTTACTGAAATAAAAGGCATATTTGGATTTACAATGCCTGGGAAACTCACCCTGATTGCATTTTCCTCAAACATGGGCAGGGCATTATCAAGCTGCAATTCTTGGATCATTTCCTTCACTAATATATATGGGTCACTTCTGACTTGACTGCCTTCAGCTCCTTCCCCAGAGCATAACATCAATTCTGAAATTTTCATGAAATGGACAATTGATTCTGCAACCAAACTCTTCATATTTACATGTGGGATTCATTAAGAGTCAGGTTTGATTTCTCACCTTTTTCATCTACCTGGACCTCTGCATATTTCAGATATTCATTGTTGAGTGAAGTGTTGATAGCAGCATCAGATGTCTGTGTTTGTCTCGGGAGCCACTCACCACCAGGGGGCACTTCTCCTTCGTCTGGTTCTAAATCTCTTAGCTTTTTCATCTCTTTGCACTGAGTAATTTCTCCTAAAGGTTGAAACGGTCTCCAACAATTTGACTGATTCATCATTACTTCTAAAAGACTGGTTTTAACTGATCTGTAAATAAATAAAATTGACTAATTACTGCATTAATATTGTTTGGCATCATGTGCAGATTCAATTTATGCAAAGAACAAAGAATGCTAAATGCTGTACAGTGCTTGCAGAGTTGTACAATAACATCCAACTTGCAGAGGAGTATAATAACACTCAATTTGCAGAGTTGTATAACATTTAACTTGCAGATTTGTACAATAGCATTCAACTTGCAGAGTTGCACAATAACATTCAATTTGCAGAGTTGTATAATAACATACAACTTGAAAATGTTGTCTTTTTTCACCTTGCATAACATAAAATTGATCTTCTTTGATTTCTTAAATATCTCCTCACGTTGACACCGAAGGGTCTATCCTGTAAATTCTTTGAAATTCATCTCTCACAAAATATTGACTTAAGTAATGAAATCATTTTTAACTGATATACAGATAATTTTACAAAGATTTACCTTGATACTTTCTCATCAAGAACATTTTCTTTGATTTGGTCAAGAATTCTGGCCATTTCTGTTGGTCTTTGTATTTGTATTTCCACTCCTGCGATTGACAAAAGCTGATGGAGACAACTCACTAACAACTCCTGCTTCTCAGTGGTCATTTGCTTGCCGTGGAAGTCTGTCCACTTTTCCATGGTATTCACCACACACACGTTAACAGGATGACTGAAGTGCAAATCATTATCATGCAATTAAAAAAGTAATATGCAATAACTTTAACAAAGCATTGCACCAATCACTCTCATTAAATTATACATCTGCAAATCCTTGTGACAATATCTCCTAATGGTCTCTATTTAACCAAAAGATAGATGCAGCAAGGGCTGATGAAAATATACATGTGTAGTTTATTTAGTTCACAAGATAATGCTGCTGGTAAGAATTGAGTGCATACCTGGCTGCTGGTTCCCACTGGCTAGCCTGAATGTACAAACACCCCAGCAAGTGGCAATAGTTCTCACACTTCTCTCCTCCTATCACATTACTAGACTATTGAAAGAAAACATATTTTGATCAATAAAAAAATCATTAAAATATGCTTCTAATAATAATTTTCAGGTTTTTTTCTCTAAAGAAGTAGTAAGTATTTTCCCAAAGAGGAGTGAAGGAGTTTTTAATAACACTGAAAGAAATAGCCTTTATGACCTGAAAAATGATAGTTTTAAACATATTTACATTTCATTTTGTACAGAATGTTTTACTAAAGAAACATGTGTTACCTTGTACAGTGTGTTAAGATCATTCCCAAGGAAGATTCTTTAAGAAATGAAAACTTGCACAATAGAAGGACTAAGTGGAAAGTAACACCTAAATATTTACCAAAATATGTTCTGTTTGATGTTTCCATAGCAATTCACTGAGACAATCAGCAAATAGTGGAGAAATGGTGAGAACTTCCATCACAGCTAAAGCCTTGTCTATGTAGTCAATATTTTCTATTGCATAGGAAATGACAGTGTCCAGGCAAATAAATAACTCCTTTGGACCTGGCAAATCCACTAATTTGCTATGCACTGGGATAGCAAGGGCTACCACCTCGTCCAATAGAATATCGCCTGTTGATTCCATTTTGGACAGTATCTGCAAAGGTAGGTGCAAATAATTCATCCATTTATAATTGTTTTAACAAATTTACAATGCAATCATTCAGATCATAATTCTGCTCACAATTTTACAATTTTGAATTTATGGAAATGAGAAGGAATATATAAGTGCAGCATATTGGGAGTTAATTTCTCTTGGTCAGCATCAGTTTTCTTACCTCCATTTCCAAGGTTTGACCAACTTTTATCTTAGATTGAAGCTTACAACTTATATCAATATAATCAACTTACTTGCTTCATATTGCGACTGATTTTATGACTTTGCCACTCGTATTCATTTTTCAATTTTTCTGGGTTGGATTTCACAGCCCAAGATCGCATTGCATTGTTTGTATTTCTACTGTTTCTCATTTCTGGATTACTGAAAGCAAATAAAAAGCAATCTTAATTTCAATCATCTATATTGCATGATTCATTACAAAATAACTAAGTGCCTTGTCACAAATGTCACAAAAAACACTGTTGCAAAGTGGTTCAGGAAGTTGTAATGTTTGTTAACTTTTACCAAAGTCTAAATGGTTAGAGGAAAGTGCTTCCAAAATTCCATTTACACTTTTTTTGCTAAGAAAATGAAATAAAAATCTCTCATTTGAGACAGTAAAAGTGACTATGTGGTTTATATATGTCAGTTAACTATGTCATTTCACGAGGAACATTTTCTTGTATGTGACCTTTTTCTGGTTTGCAAACATTTCTTGTCATTTACTATGTTCTGATGATCAAGAAAAAATTATTAACTCGATACCTTGTGACGAATGTCACAATCAGCACTGTAATAATTTGTGGTGTCAACAAAAATAGTATAAAGTGCTAAAGCCAGTTTCCTTAATACTAAATACATTGCACTGGGTCTGCTTTTTGAAACAATCTCAAGCAAGAAAATGTAAGCAAGAACTTGAAATCTGATATTTACTTACTTAAAAGTCATATGACAAGAATTTTTTTAAGTGGTAAATCTTTAGATTTCATACCTCTGAGAAACATCTGACAATTTTTTCTGCCGTCTGATGTTTAGTTTAGCTTTAGGGTAATTAACCTACTCCCTTGACCTAGAACTGGGTCAGCAGGCTGCCTACGTCATTGCGCCCCGCATGCATCTCCTGCACACATATTCCTCCTATGTCTGTACATGTATAACACCTGATGTCCTTACTTCTACACAAATAACATCCATTGAAAATATGATTAATGGCAAAACTTAAGGCTGTAAAATAGAGACTTGCATTTACATCAGCTTCCCATCCCACAATCCCTACTTAAATTGAAGAAAATAAGCAAACATGACTTAATTGGGTATAGTGTCTGAAATATGGCCTGCTCTACTTTTATCAGTTTCAAGACACTTATTAGCTAGCCCAAAACATCATGGAATGAAGTTTAAGGGTTTTCAAACTGTAAATGGAACATTGAGATGACACTTTTAAAATATCTATGAATTATTTTTAGTTGATATTTCCATATTTTTTTACACTGAAAATTTAATTATTTATTTGTTAACCAATGACCAGTAACAATATCAATTGGTTGAATATTATTCATATTCAGTAATGTTGAGCTAAACTTTGCATGACATAATTGAAAAAAAAGTTTTGAAAGCATTCGACACATATTTTTAGATCTGTTTCATTGCTGGAAATTATTTTGACTTCTAAATTTTGAGGTCTGGTTATATATTATTTATGCATTGCAGTTGTATTTCAATGGCCATTTGAAATGTTTAGTTTGGTATTTTTTTAATGTCTGTCATTGTGTGTCAGTGGGTACCCAACTAAATCATATATCAGTACTGTATACCGAGAAAAATTCGCGCCTAGTTATTTTCGCGCCATCGCCGTTTAAGACAGGTTCGCGCCGTTTTATTTTCGCGAATTTTGGATTTCAAGTACATAATATTATCACAAATTACGCTTTGCAGGTCGAGAACAGAACAAAACAAAAAATTTCGAAACACTTTGTTTTGACTTTGTTCTCACTGATTCCAATTATCAGCGTTCACAGTTTTGCATTTCGTCTTTGTTTCCACTGCTTTGAGTCGTGTCTTCCCTTTTTGGCAGAAATGCTTTCACACGTGGATCGATCTTAATTGCGTTTTAAATGATAAATAAAGGTATATACATAATATTATCACAAATAACGCTTTGCAGGTCGAGAACAGAACAAAACCATCCATTATTGCGCAATATATTAACTATCGTTTTCGCGCTAAAACAAGAGCCTCTTCCCGTCACTTCCGCCTTTCAAAATTGCGACCACGTGTTGTGTTGAGTTGTGTCTTCCCTTTTTGACAGAAATGCCTTCACACGTCGATCGATTTTAATTGCGTTTTAAATGATAAATAAAGGTATTTACCCAATATTATCACAAATTATGCTTCGCAGGTCGAGAATTTATCCATGAAGTAAAACGTAAATATCATGTACGTGACGTCTCGGTAATTCACGTCCGCAACACGTGGAGAAGCCAGGGATCCATCATTGCGCAATATATTAATATTTCAATGCGTGTTGATAGACTCCAATTGTTTTCGCGCCAAAAATAAGAGCTTGTCCCCGTCACTCCCGCTTTTTAACATGACGACCTCATATTGCGTATTGCATCTTCAATTTCGCGTCCATTTAATTTCGCGAATGACGTCCTGGCGCGAATTAACGCGAAAATAAAAAGGTCGCGAAAATTTGTCTGTATACAGTATTTATATTCAAACAGACAAAGGAATTTTGAATGAAAATAGAAATTCTGTAAAAATGATACTAAACTTTGAGATTTCAACATTTCTTTCTCAACAAGGAAATGACTTTGACCATAATGTTATGATAAAGAATAGTTCAGTCCCTTGAGGGATCTGAATAATCTCAATAGGCAGATGTAAGTTTGCCAAACCCAACTGGGAGGCTGGCTGTATTCCTGTCTTCCCCATCACTACAGGCAGAATCCAAGTGACTATGATGTGAAACATGATCTGACCTACTATCCACATGTGCTAATTAGGCCACCAGTGGTTCAAAGATGTCATCAACACTCTTGTTATTACTTATAAATTACAATCCCTCCAGACTTTCACTGGCTTGGAGTGGTTTGTTTTGAACATGAAGGGCGAACATGCGTCACTTCCGGCAAAATCTCAGCAGCCCTGATTTGACCCACATAAACATAACCCCATGGGTTGATAGCTCTGCTGACTTGAATGAAAACACATGAACTGAGATTAAGTACAACAAGCAACCAGGTTATGATTTTCCATACAAGATCCCAAAGTAGGCAAGATGTTGTATTTTCTGAGGTCTAATTCTATCTATTTTCCATTAGACTCAGTTCTTTTTCCATTTTGTCATGATTTTTTCAAAAATCTAATAGCTATCACAAAGTTGTCAAGGAGGCTGCCATTTTGAATAACATAGCCAATGAGAATCAAGATAACAAGTTGGGGCCAAATTTGAAATGTAACATGCATTTTGATTGGTCAAAATCATCATCTGCTCAAGTCTGCTCCACTTTAATGGTTGTGAGATTTTGCATGCACACAAATTTTGAATTCAAGGTCAATGTGTCAAGGACAAAGGTCACATGACTAAGAAATTATTACGAGGCAGGGCTATGACCTAAGACATTTCTGTATACCAAGTTTTAATTTCTTCTTATAAGTGGTTGCTGAGATATGCTCCTTACAAAATTTGTGACATCAAGGTCACTGCACTAAGCTCAATGGTGACATCACTGAGAATTTAAGGAATCTGAATCTTCAACTCTCTATCTAGCTCTGTATAAAATATGAAACATAAATTAATGGAAGTTTTGGAGAAGAAGATTTTAAAACATAGTGTTGGTATATAACAGATATGAAGTGACACAAATTTTGAATTCAAGGTCAATGTGTCAAGGACAAAGGTCACAAGACTAAGAAAGTATGACGAGGCACGGCTATGGCCTAAGACATTTCTGTATTCCAAGTTTTAGTTTCTTCTTATAAGTGGTTGCTGAGATATATTCCTCACAAAATTTGTGACATCAAGGTCACCGCACTAAGGTCAATGGTGACATCACTAAGATTTGAAGGAATCTGAATCTTCAACTCTCTATCTACCTCTGTATTAAATATAAAACAAATATTACTGGTAGTTTTGGAGAAGATTTTTAAACATAGTGTTAGTATATAACAGATATGAAGTGTTTTTATTCACTTCTGATGGTTGTGATGTGGCATGTTCACAAATTTTGAATTCTAGGTCAATGTGTCAAGGTCAAAGGTCACATGACTAAAATTGTATGACGAGGTACAGTTTTAACATAAAGACATTCCTGTATACCAAGATTTAATTTCTTCTTGTAAGTGGTTGCTGAGATATGCTCCTTACAAAATTTGTGACATCAAGGTCACTGCACTAAGCTCAATGGTGACATCACTGATAATTGAAGGAATCTAAATTTTCAACTCTCTATCTAGCCCTGTATAAAATAGTGTTGGTATATAAAAGATATGAAGTGCATTTAATTCACTTCTAATGGTTATGATGTGGAATGTTCATAAATTTTGAATTCAAGGTCAATGTGTCAAGGTCAAAGGTCACATGACTAAGAAAGTATGACGAGGCACGGCTATGACCTAAGACATTTCTGTATACCAAGTTTTAATTTCTTCTTATAAGTAGTTGCTGAGATATACTCCTTACATAATTTGTGACATCAAGGTCATTGCATTAAGGTCAATGGTGACATCACTAAGATTTGAAGGAATCTGAATCTTCAACTCTCTATCTACCTCTGTATTAAATATGAAACAAATATTACTGGTAGTTTTGGAGAAGATTTTTAAACATAGTGTTAGTATATAACAGATATGAAGTGTTTTTTTATTCACTTCTGATAGTTGTGATGTGGCATGTTCACAAATTTTGAATTCAAGGTCAATGTGTCAAGGTCAAAGGTCACATGACTAAAATTGTATGACGAGGTACAGTTTTAACATAAAGACATTCCTGTATACCAAGATTTAATTTCTTCTTGTAAGTGGTTGCTGAGATATGCTCCTTACAAAATTTGTGACATCAAGGTCACTGCACTAAGCTCAATGGTGACATCACTGATAATTGAAGGAATCTAAATCTTCAACTCTCTATCTAGCTCTGTATAAAATAGTGTTGGTATATAAAAGATATGAAGTGCATTTAATTCACTTCTGATGGTTGTGATGTGGCATGTTCACAAATTTTGAATTCAAGGTCAATGTGTCAAGGTCAAAGGTCACATGACTAAGAAAGTATGATGAGGCACGGCTATGACCTAAAAAATTTCTGTATACCAAGTTTTAATTTCTTCTTATAAGTAGTTGCTGAGATATACTCCTTACAAAATTTGTGACATCAAGGTCACTGCACTAAGGTCAATGGTGACATCACTAAGATTTGAAGGAATCTGAATCTTCAACTCTCTATCTACCTCTGTATTAAATATGAAACAAATATTACTGGTAGTTTTGGAGGAGAAGATTTTTAAACATAGTGTTAGTATATAACAGATATGAAGTGTTTTTTATTCACTTCTGATGGTTGTGATGTGGCATGTTCACAAATTTTGAATTCAAGGTCAATGTGTCAAGGTCAAAGGTCACATGACTAAAATTGTATGACAAGGCACAGCTTTAACATATGACATTTCTGCATACCAAGTTTTAATATCCTGTAATAAGTGGTTGCTGAGATATGCTCAGTACAAAATTTGTGACCTAAAGGTCACTGCACTAAGGTCAATGGTGACATCACTAAGATTTGAAGGAATCTGAATCTTCAACTATATATCTACCTCTATATAAAATATGAAAGATGTACTACTGGTAGTTTTGGAGAAGAAGATTTTTAAAGAAATGTTGACAGAGGGACGGACAGACGGACGGACAGACATTTTCCCCCTCCTAAAGCTCTGCGAGCTAAAGTCTCAGCAGAGCTAAAAAGGGGCGTGTCCAGCAAATCACTTTGATCCACTATAATTCTGTACTCCATTTATAAAAATGTGTAAAACATGTTGAAATGCAATGTCCATGTATTGTAATATATTATGGCTCAATATAACCATTTCCACAATTTTCTTGTCATGTGACTTTTAAGAATGGTCTTCGAACCTGAGATCATCCGATTTTTGTAACAAGTTTGGGACTGATCTTACTTACCGGTAAGCAAAAAATAGCACTTCTCACTATGAACAGCATGAGTTTTGTTTTGTTGATTTGTATCATTTGTATGCTCTAAATATGCCCATTTTGTGTTCCTATAACATTTTTTAATGTAAAACACTATTTCTTGTCAAAAATACCTTCAAATTCTGCTCAAGTCACTGAATTACCTGTTTGATTACATTACCTCCAATATTTGACCCTACTGAGCTCACCACAATGGATGGGGTTTTGACAGGATTTACATTGTAACGTCATGAGGCCACAAAGAGCAGTTTGTAACCTTTTTTCCAGTGTTCTGGTTGCTTTTGTGACGTCATGATGCAAAATTGTTACATTTTGACCCATTTTTAGAAAACATTCTTGAAACCATTTGCAGCTGTTTTCATCATTTCTAACTTTCGATGCAAAATGTAAGCAAGGGAAACTGCACCCAAGCAAGCTATGGGCCTTGCTTAAGATCTACGCACAAATTTGTGATATAAGTAAAATATAAGCACAAATTTGTGATATAAGTAAAATATATTTGCTTATGTTTCAAAAATCGGATTTTGGCTTGACTTGAAATGTAAGCACAGTCTTGAAATCTAAGCACAAATTTATTGCCTGCCCTGGTTGATATTTGACCTAATGATGTGGATATTTTCTGCTGTGCTACAGGCTGTTAAATGCACTTATACTCTGCTCTCTCATCTAATTCATAGATACTGTTAAAAATCAAGACGTCTGTCCCATCCCCATGTCAGTGGCCTGGATACAGATAATGACATAATCTGCTGTGCGCCTTGTATAACACCACACATATTGTCATTTCTTCCTAGATTGTTATTGGCTTCATTGTACATTAAGTTTTCATGGAGGAGGACACACTGTATAAGCTTCCAGGATAGTGATTTCTAAGAAGCACTGGCAGTTACTTTCCAGTACCTCAATAATGTACAATAGTGTACATAATTTGGTAGGCTGATTCCCTCATCCCAACAAGCTATATTAGGAATAGCAGAATGAGGCACTGGATGTTCCAGGTGAAACAATTTGCTGTTTGCCATTGAATTTATTTTTAAAACATAGAAATTTCTTTCTTTTTTCATCTCATGGAAAATAGATGGATTTCTATTCTTCTAACAATACTACACCTTGCCATAAGAAATCTAACCAGTAGTTTCAGCAGAAAAGATCCAAGTTTGACGGACATACAGAATGACAGAAAACACCCCCATCTCACTGCATATGCTTTGCTGACAAAGTGAACACAGCCTAAAACTTTAGTGTTCAGTGTTTCTTAATACTTTCATTATTTTATTATTTCAACCAATCTTGATCCTTTTAAAAACACTGCCTACAGCATAGATGTTCAAATGTATAAACTACGTACAAATGAGTAAACTATGTCCAAATGAGTAAATTATGTAAAAATGTGTAAACAAATCATTTGCAAAATTGTCCTATGTTAACCCATGCAGAGTTAGTTTAGGTAGTATGAAGATACCTTGAGGAGGCCTGGTTTTCTACATTCAGTTTTGGTGATGGGAAGGACTCTGCACTGTTATTGTGACTGTCAGCCTTGCTCTTGTTTGCTCCAACTGATTTCTTGTTAGTTGTTCCTGTTTTGGGACTAAAAAATTCACAAATTTGTCAACATACATCTGCAGTTCTGTAAAGTTTTATGAGTAAAAACATCTATATACCTTTTTGTTTTTGTGCTAAATGTAATGAATATCTAAGTGTATTTTAATTGCAAGTATTCTCAATACCATTAAGCATCAAGTAATTGCGGAGCTGCATACCTGTTTGTGGAACTGCCTGGGTATGGACTGACATCTCTACTGCTTGGAGGTGTGATTCCATCATTATTGTACCTTCTCCCTCTTCCACGTCCACGAGGAACTGGGGATGCACTACTGTCCCGATTACCTTGCAAAACACCAGTCATGTGATGGCTGCATAAAAACAAAACCTAGGTCAATGGTCTTAAAGCTATGTAGATCTTTGCTTTTTTGTAATGTTTTTGAACATTTTCTGAAAACTGCTTCATAAATGATCTTTTAAATCCTTTCCCTGAGCAGACTTGAGCAGATGATAATTGTGATAAATCAAAATGCATATTACATATTAAATCTGGACTTAACTTGTTATCTCGATTCTCAATGGTGAATATTTGTCATTTTATTAAAAATAGCAGCCTCCCCGACAACTCTGTGACAGCTATTAGATTTTTTTTAAATCATCACAAAATGGAAAATATTCTGAACCTAATAGAAAATACATAGAATTGGTCAACTACTTATAGCTAAGAACTCTGACCAGTAGTTTCAAAGGAGAAGATCAAAATTGACAGAAGGAATGATTGAAAATTTTCCCCATTACTAAAGAAGCTATGCTATGCAAGCTGAAAAAACAACACAAAGTCATTAAAATCATTAAACTTAGCAGCAAGCTTTTTGTTATTACTCCAAAATTATATCACTGGTAGAATTTGGTCTTCCTAGTATTTATGGGAGTTGACAAATATTTTTCACAGTTAAGGTCACTACATTCAGGTGAAATTTTGAAAGGTTATTCTAAAAACATACTGAATACCTGCTCCTTTTGGTCAAATATATACTTCCATTTTTTCAAAGGTCAAAAATTCTAATTGTCATGATCTTGCATACCTTCAATTTGTGTCTTGTAATCAAAATAATTACTTTCCATGAAAAAAATAACAGGGTCAAAGGCATTATCATTTTGAGTAACAAAAGGTCAAGGGTACTCATTTTCATCAATTATAAGCTAAGTTATGGTATAAAATGAAATAAACATCATGGGAATGTTTAACATTGTCAGATTTCAATATGCACTTGCCATAAAACAAATCTGGTGCAATTTTCATCTCAACCTTATACTTAATAAGATGTTTTTATAATAGAGCCACATCATGGTGTTGTCCATTCTCAATATACTCTGTATAGCTTGTAAATACTACGTGGACGAAGTATGTAAACAGTGCTATATATTTCATTAAAATAAGATGCCAAATCTTTCCTACTTACCCATTGGATTCTGCTTTGGGTGAGCCTTTAGTGTGATTGCCAACCGGTCTTGAAGTGTTCTTGGACCAAGGTTGTGCAGACATGGGTCTATTGCTTTCCCTAGTATATCTCTTCCCACGTCTAAAGTCTGTCACAAACATATCAATTTTTACTATGCTCACCAAAAATTGGAAAACTGTATATGAGAAATGCTATGAAAAATAAGTATGAAATGTAACAGGTTTTATCAATGTAAAATGGTAAGAAGAACAAGAATATTTAAAGAAACTTTTTCTGCATTCAAACTCTGTTAAATGCAACTCATGTAAACTAACAAGAGAAGATGGAAAATGAAAAGTTCCCAAATATTTACCATATTCCTAGATATATTAATTTTTAATCAGACATATTTGGCATAAACCTGTAAACCCTAGTCTCGTTATAATAATGAAATTTCAAATATATAAATGACAGTAAAAAGTAAATAGTTTAGTTTACAATGTCCGTGTTTGATATTAAAATTGCCCTGTTGCCCTGACACCTACTTTTAACCCGGGGCAGCAACTTTTGAGGTCTTTTACTTGTATTTTCAATCATTTGACTAGTTACAACTGGCTAAGAAAAAACAACAGTTTAGTCCATATTTCAGACACTGTACAATGTTGATTTACTCATTATTTTTCTCATTACCAAAAAAATAATAAATAGATAAATAAATAATATTTAAAATAATGAATAAATCTGAAACATTTTGTGCTCATAATAATAAAAAAAAACAAATATTTCAATAACCTTTCTGAACCACTAAGAATAACCTGATTCTCCTCTCACTCTATTATGGACATTAAAACGTGAACAGTTCATGGTAAAATAGAACAAACCTTGTTGAGCCTCATCTAAACCCAGCATTTCCTCCAGAGAGTCCTGATCAGTGCCCTCAAACTCCTTCACTTGGTCCTTAATTTGCTCCACTTTGTCTAAGGTCACATAGGGCCGGTACCCCTTCCCTATTGTCTTGTCTGATTGCCCTGAACAATACAAAGCAGGCTTCTTACCAACCTTGCCTCCCTCTCTAGATATATTGTCGTTTTTTTCTGTGACCAATGATTAGTTTTGTTAAATTTATTTTGTGAAATATATTATTTAGTATATAAAACTGTTAATGAATTAATAATTGTTTTTAATAAACAAAATATTCAGTGACAAAAGGCAAATAAACACTGATGGAAGATGGCTGATCAACTTCACCATATATTTCCTCAGTTACGAAATGTGGGGCTCACAAAACTGAACAAATGTACAAGGAGATTGCTAGGAGGCTTAGAAGTTACCTTAGAATCAATTAAAATGTGATAGCCAGACAGACATCATGACACGAGAGACCAACGGCCAAAATCTTGATGCTGAGGCAACTAATAAAGTAGAATTAATTAATATTGGCATACCCCATTCACTATTGTCATTTTCTTCATATCCACTTTTGAAAAGCTGCTGTTCTATATCTTCTGGAAAAGATAAGCATACAAAAATTGCAGACAGTTTATAACATAATAATATAAATTACTTGCTAAATATATCAAATTTGCTCCAACTAAGTTGCTATTCTTTCTTAGACAAACTTAGATGAAATGTTTTCATTGAGATAACTACCTCAGCTAATTAATCACTGTATGCTCTAAAAGATTAGTGAAGAATTAATGGAATCTGCACTATAGCAATACCAAAACATATCATATCAATTCTAAAGTACTGAACACAATCTGACTCCGTTATTCATAAAAGATTCAGAAGAGATTCCCAATTCAAGAATGAAAATGCTCAATTCCCACCTTCTTCACTTGATTCTGTTTCTTCTACAGGTTTTGTGGATTTCTCTGGTGCCATTAACTGTTGAAGATTGAATGACGGAACAACGACCTTATTCCCTGTAAAATACAATGTAAGCATATATGTTTTGTAGATAGATATCCTTCACACATATCATTGGGAAATTGATTATATTTCCAATGAAATCCAAAAGGACAATGCCATGTGAACCAATTATGGACCAATCAAATATGGTAGCCTCAATGTAATAAGGGACTCTAAGAGAGCAGTTATTGGCATAAAATGGCAAGAAAAAAAAACAAAAAAAATATAAAAAAAAGAAGAAAAAAACAAAAAAATCAGAATCTGCTCTGGCATTCCTTGACTGCCTTTTGGTTATTCATAATGCCAGATATTCGAAATGAATGCATGTTTCTGGCAAGAATGGCAAAATGTGAAATGAATAGTACTGTCTTTGATAACCCATATTTTCTATGTTGTGAAGTTTGATGAAGTGCATATTCCATATAATCTAATCATGTCAAGCAATTTATAATTACCTTTATCAGGTGACTGCCGTGGTGAATCTAAAGCAGGCTGAACAATAAAACAAATATAATATTAAAGAGACATTATTCTAAGCGTGACAAAATAAATAATGGAAAAAATTCAAAGCTGATGATTTGAAAGATCATGTTCATTTATACAAAATTTTGATTAAAGTTCAAGACCAGAGATAATAAATCTAGCTTTGGATTATGAAATTGTGTCAATATCTCTGCTAAGTATACTTCATAGTCAGAAGTATGTGTCAGGAGCACACAAACTGATGATGTTTTCCTCAACCTGCTCTAAGATTTTGCCTTACATTGATCCCCTATATAATATGTGCTCTGTATCTCAATCTTCTATAAAAATATAACCCCACGGGTTGATAGCTTTGCTGACTTGAAAACACATGAACTGTATAATAAGCAAACTTTTTGTGGGCTCTTCAAGCCAGTCTAGTCACTTTTCATGCATTTATAAGAAATGCACAGTAATCACGCACCTCCTACAGAACACTGGGTGCTTCAGACTTTCATTTCTCTGGCTGCCTAACTTATTCTTTGCTGTTGTCAAGGTCAAAGGTCACATGACTTAAAAGGTATGACAAAGCACAGCTATGACATAAGACATTTCTGTACACTAAGTTTTAATTTCCTCTTATAAGTGGTTGCTGAGATATGTTCTTGACAATATGTGTGACCTCAAGGTCACTGCACTAAGGTCAATGGTGACATCACCAAGATTTGAAGGAATCTGAATCTTCACCTCTCTATCTACATCTATATAAAAAATGAAACATTTTACTGTTAGATTTGGAGATTTTTTTAGGAAATGTTGACAGACAGACAGATGGACAGACATTTTCCCCACTCCTAGTGCTAAAAAGTTATTAAGAAAGGTTGAAAGCACATTATGAAAAAGATAAGATATGTGGTGCATAATAACATAATATTTCAGACCTGAGCCACTCCAGCTTCTATGAGAATCTCAGCTACAGATTTAATCCCAACATCCTCCCTGAAACAAGGATATCCATGTAACAGATTTTTAAAGCAATCTTGAAAATGAATATTTATTATTCTGTTTAAAAACAATTTAAAAATCAAATTTCTTATCTTTCCAAGATTGTTTGAAAAAGAGCGTTATTGGAACATGCATATCATAAATAGGTCATTTTTTGTACTTCAAACAAACAGTATACAGCAGATCATGGGCCATCGAAAATCACAGGCAATGTCAAAATCATACACGTTAATTGTCCATGTTAGAATATATGCTGTATCTCCATACCAATTTTGCACCTGATCTTTATAGTAAATGAGAGAACATCTTACCCACTAAATATTTTAAGTAGCTACAGTTGGAAATAGCACTGAAATTATGATCTAAATTTCCTTTTAAAAATATCCACTTACTCTACCAGTATTTCTACATCCAAAATGCCTTCATTCATTGTGTCGACCTCACAATCTGCAACCTGCATAAACACCTGAGCAGCAAATACGTCCACTGCACGCCTTGTAAATGTACTCGCTATCTGAAACAATATGGTTCGGTTGCAAATTCATAGCTAGTCTTCTTGCTGACACTTAACAAATTTAACATGTTTAGTTTCACTAATATGTATATCTGAATCAGAGTTTTCTGGTTGTGAATATAAAAAAGTTTTTTTTTCAATCTTGACATTATTATATATTTGATGTGTACTTACTGGTAATACTCCAGATAATTTGCATTTCAAAGCATATGGTGGGCTCTTCGCTTCATCAAAGAAGTCAGCTAGATATGATGGTAAATTAACCACAATGTTTTTCACTTCAATAATTTCTGTGGTGCCATAATCTATACAAACAACGTCTACATCTTGATCTTCTCTGAAAAAGAAACAGAAATAATAACAAACTCATCAGATATACAACTAGAAAGGCCAATAAAATATAACATTTCAAAATTATTGGGAGATTTTATTATTATTATTATTATTATTATTATTATTATTATATCTCTAGTCAGATTAATAACATCCATAGGCCTATAACTGAAATTACCGTATTTACTCGTGTATAAGTCGACTCGTGTATAAGACGACCCCCCATAATTGAGGTTATTTTACTTGAAAAAAAAAAAACAATTTCCGAATATAAGACGAGTTGGTTTTTCAAGAGATATCGGCTCTGCTACCATTCAAGCTTAAGCTGAAGCTTGGCGGTCATTTTAAAAGTGAAACATAAATATGCTTAAAATATAAGATATTAGACGTCTTATACACGAGTAAATACGGTAAAATGTAAATACGATGTTCATATTTTCGAAATAACGGATTTCAGAGCTGATCGATTTTGATTGCGTTTTAAATGATAAATAAAGGTATTTACCAAATATTATCACAAATTGTTCGAGAACAGAACAAAACCATCAATCCATTTAAAACGCAATTAAAATCGATCCACGTGTGAAAGCATTTCTGTCAACAAGGAAAACACGACTCAAAGCAGTGGAAACAAAGACGAAATGCAAAACTGTGAACGCTGATAATTGGAATCAGTGAGAACAAAGTCAAAACAAAGCGTTTCGAAATAATAGACATCAGACGTAGCAGATTTATTTTAATTGCGTTTGAAATGGATTGAACACAAATTAATCCATCCATTTAACATGCATTACGCAATACGAGGTCGTCATTTTAAACATAGGCATCAGAGATGCATCAACCCTCAGCCCTGGTAACTCATTGCACAACATTCGCTCCACACAATATTTGTGAACAAAACGTCACTGCACCAAGGCAAATTGATGCAGGGGTAAAAAACCCATAAAATCTACTTCCTTTGATAGCTTAGGTGTGTCAAGTATCATGAAACTGTCATCATTTACTGTAGAATTATTGATATGGGCCTGTGACCTTGAAAAGCAGGTTAAGGTCACCGTCCATCAAACTCATCTGGAGTCTTCCCAGATTCTTATGCGTGTCAATTTTCATGAAGCTGCCATCATTTGTTCTTAAGTTATCACGATGACAAGGATGATTTCACATAATTGTCCCTGTGACCTTGAAATCAGGTGAAGGTCATGTTCCATCAAGAGAAGTCTGAGGTCTTCACCAGATGCTTGTGTGTGTCAAATCTCATAAAGCTGCCATCATTCGTTCTTGAGTTATTGCGATTCTTGGGATTTCACATAATTGTCCCTGTGACCTTGAAAAATAGGTCAAGGTCGCCGTCCACCGAACTAGTCCGAGGTTTTCACCAGATGCTTATGCGTGTAAAGTTTCATGAAGCTGCCATCATTTGTTCTTGAGTTATCACGATGACAAGGATGATTTCACATAATTATCCCTGTGACCTTGAAATCAGGTGAAGGTCATGTTTCAAAGAAAAAATTCTGAGGTCTTCACCAGATGCTTGTGTGTGTCAAATCTCATAAAGCTGCCATCATTCGTTCTTGAGTTATTGCGATTCTTGGGATTTCACATAATTGTCCCTGTGACCTTGAAAAATAGGTCAAGGTCGCCGTCCACCGAACTAGTCCGAGGTTTTCACCAGATGCTTATGCGTGTAAAGTTTCATGAAGCTGCCATCATTTGTTCTTGAGTTATCACGATGACAAGGATGATTTCACATAATTATCCCTGTGACCTTGAAATCAGGTGAAGGTCATGTTTCAAAGAAAAAATTCTGAGGTCTTCACCAGATGCTTGTGTGTGTCAAATCTCATAAAGCTGCCATCATTCGTTCTTGAGTTATTGCGATTCTTGGGATTTCACGTAATTGTCCCTGTGACCTTGAAAAATAGGTCAAGGTCGCTGTCCACCGAACTAGTCCGAGGTTTTAACCAGATGCTTATGCGTGTAAAGTTTCATGAAGCTGCCATCATTTGTTCTTAAGTTATCACGATGACAAGGATGATTTCACATAATTGTCCCTGTGACCTTGAAATCAGGTGAAGGTCATGTTCCATCAAGAGAAGTCTGAGGTCTTCACCAGATGCTTGTGTGTGTCAAATCTCATAAAGCTGCCATCATTCGTTCTTGAGTTATTGCGATTCTTGGGATTTCACATAATTGTCCCTGTGACCTTGAAAAATAGGTCAAGGTCGCCGTCCACCGAACTAGTCCGAGGTTTTCACCAGATGCTTATGCGTGTAAAGTTTCATGAAGCTGCCATCATTTGTTCTTGAGTTATCACGATGACAAGGATGATTTCACATAATTATCTGTGACCTTGAAAAGTAGGTGAAGGTCATGTTTTAAAGAAAAAATTCTGAGGTCTTCACCAGATGCTTGTGTGTGTCAAATCTCATAAAGCTCCCATCATTCGTTCTTGAGTTAATGCGATTCTTGGGATTTCACCTAATTGTCCCTGTGACCTTGAAAAATAGGTCAAGGTCGCTGTCCACCGAACTAGTCCGAGGTTTTCACCAGATGCTTGTGCGTGTTAAGTTTCATGAAGCTGCCATCATTTGTTCTTAAGTTATCATGATGACAAGGATGATTTCACATAATTGTCCCTGTGACCTTGAAATCAGGTGAAGGTCATGCTCCATCAAGAGAAGTCTGAGGTCTTCACCAGATGCTTGTGTGTGTCAAATCTCATAAAGCTGCCATCATTCGTTCTTGAGTTATTGCGATTCTTGGGATTTCACATAATTGTCCGTGACCTTGAAAAATAGGTCAAGGTCGCCATCCATCGAACTCATTCGAGGTTTTCACCAGATGCTTTTGTGTGTCAAGTTTCATGAAGCTGCCATCATTTGTTCTCGAGTTATCGCGATGACAAGATGATTTCACATAATTGTCCCTGTGACCTTGAAAAGTAGGGGAAGGTCATGTTTCATAGAAAAAATTCTGAGGTCTTCACCAGATACTTATGTGTGTCAAATCTCATAAAGCTACCATTATTCGTTCTTGAGTTATTGTGATTCTTGGGATTTCACATAATTGTCCCTGTGACCTTGAAAAATAGGTCAAGGTCGCCGTCCATCGAACTCGTCCGAGGTTTATACCAGATGCATATGTGTGTCAAGTTTCATGAAGCTGCCATCATTTGTTCTCGAGTTATCGCGATGACAAGATGATTTCACATAATTGTCCCTGTGACCTTGAAAAGTAGGTGAAGGTCATGTTTCATAGAAAAAATTCTGAGGTCTTCACCAGATACTTATGTGTGTCAAATCTCATAAAGCTACCATTATTCGTTCTTGAGTTATTGTGATTCTTGGGATTTCACATAATTGTTCCTGTGACCTTGAAAAATAGGTCAAGGTCGCCGTCCATCGAACTCGTCCGAGGTTTTCACCAGATGCATATGTGTGTCAAGTTTCATGAAGCTGCCATCATTTGTTCTTGAGTTATCGCGATGACAAGGATGTTCGCTACAGACATACATACAGACATACATACAGACATACATACATACATACATACCCACGCCAGGAGTACTGCAATACCCTCAGCCTGATTACATCAGGGGCTGAGGGTAACAATAAGCGGGAGTGACGGGGACAAGCTCTTATTTTTGGCGCGAAAACAATTGGAATGTATCAACTCGCATTGAAATATTAATATATTGCGCAATGATGGATCCCTGGCTTCTTAAACTATGAAATAACAGACATTGGACCAAGCGGATCGATTTTAATTGCGTTTTAAATGATAAATAAAGGTATTTACTTATTTAATATGAGCATCAAAACAAAGCGTTTTCATTATTTTTCATTTAAAACGCAATTAAAATCGATCCACGTGTGAAAGCATTTCTGTAAAAAAGGGAAGACACGACTCAAAGCAGTAGAAACAATGACGAAATGCAAAACTGTGAACGCTGATAATTGGAATCAGTGAAAACAAAGTCAAAACAAAGTGTTTAATAGACATCGGACGTAGCGGATCGATTTTAAGTGCAATTAAAACCGTATATAAAACCTCGTCTTATATACGGTCATTTACAGTAGTAGCACAGCATCATCATGTTGATTATTTTTAATATTATGTATAGAATGATATACTCACGTGATCATGGAGACTTTGGCTCTTATCCATTTCTCCCAGTGCTCACTGTAGACAAGAACCATCAATCCATATTCAAGCTCATCAGTTTCATCACATCTCTGAGCATTCTCACAGTACTCTCGACACATTTCTTCATTCATCTCAAGTTTTTTGAACATCTCATCTGCATAACGATATGGAAAATGTATTATCATTTTTTTTATCTAACCATGAGTGTGTATTCTGAGTAATCCATTCGGATATTATTTTCAGTATAGCACATTATTGTCAGAAAAGTCCAAATTTCCAGAGGCAGCGCTCACAAATTTCCAGGAGACTACAATGGGAGCTTTCCTTTTACTCGCTGTGCCACTTCTTGTCAAATCATAAGGTTTATTGAGAGCTGAATAGATGGACAAAGTTTTTTTTAACCTTATTCCACACAAGTGTTAGTCACTGCCATTTGAAGAACAACAGCGCAACTAAAGTTAATGTTAAGTCCAATAAAACATTTCAGTTGTTTAGAATATCTGAAATTCTTTTACGGATCCCATTAGATTAAATATTTGGAGAGACATTTCACCATAACTGGAACAAGGCAACAAATGTTTCCCAGATACTTCCATCAGTTGCTTGTCAAAATGGTGGCAGTGAAATATAGTGAAAAATCTCTGGTAAAAGTAAAATATGTACAACTTATTTTATCAGTGACAAATTATAGCAAATCTAATGGTTAAAATGTGACAGGCAGACGCTGCCTTCCATTGCCCCAATCCAAGGTTCTAGAAAGCTTACTCTTATTTTTACCTACCTGTTCCAACCTGGGCAGTGAAGCTGTGAGGGTCCACTACCTCAGTCACTTTAATTTTGCAGAACCACGTTTCCATGGTTGGTAAATATATAGGTCCTAGTCTATTTAAGCACTCTTGGTAATATGCATTCTGAAAAAAACACAAGGATTTCATTAAAAAGATGTTTGATATTGTGAAAGAACCCAGGTATTACATATTTTCTTTCTGTCACTGATATATTTTCCCCATAATAAAAAAAATAATTACAATAAAAATAGAAAGCACGTAGAGTTTCTCCACAAAGCCCTTAATATCATTTCACTATCTGATTTTAAGAGAATGAAATATTACAATAATAAATGTCACTATACCATATGGCTATGCATTTGTTTTTCATTTCCCTGAACTTGATAGAGTTAATAAGTGTGGTGTATGAGATATAAACCATACCATCCATGCAACATATTGTCTGACTATGACAAACCAGATATTTGTGTCACAATCATTACATCACTGTCACTCTGAAATATAGTGATAAAGACAATTGTTTTGGTAGGCAATGTTTGCCTTTCTGACAGCCTCCATTTTTTCATAATATGCCACAAATACTATCAGATTTCTCTATATTAATTGTGATTAAAAATACCTCAAATCATATCATATTACATCATAGCTTCTCCACTCAGTAAGAATAGAAGCCTAATATCTTTTGATCACTAATACAACTAGACAAGGTCACAGGACCTAGACTGTCCATATTTTGCCACATACAAGGTATGGGTGACAAAATAATGCCATGCAACAACTGGGAGGCCAAATGAGTGAAGCAATTATCAATACTCCTTTTTATATAGTAGTCTAAACATGATTACATTTGCACCAAATATTTCAAGATAAGATTGCCATTGTTTTTTTTTTGTACATTACTGGTAAGTGCAAAATTGTTCCACACTATCACTGATCACAAATTGGCAGCCTATAAGATATCTCAATCTTTGTCAATCTTGAAAAAAATATGAAACTTCTCTCTGTTGGGCAGAGTACATGGGACTTATTTCTTATTGGAATTACATGTCATTCATATATGGTCAATACTTTAAAGAAATTAACCCACTTTGAAGAGTTTCTACAGATACAAGGCAGGCAATGATTGGCAATCAGTAGGGACACAAGCAGTGGCTAAGTTGGTTAGAATACAAGCTTATTAGGATGATTAGCACAAGTTCCTCTGTGGTGATCCAAAGGTTGTGGGTTCGATTCATGACCATGTTGACATTAATTCATGATACATTTTCTCATATCAGCTGAGGCCCATGCTTGAAAGGTTAACCTGTTGTCCTTGTAAATCTGTGATTGTGTGGATTCAGTGATGATTCTGGTAAAGTGAGTCAATGGGGGAATCCCCCCACCAGGTAGAAAACAATGGGGGATTTTGAGAATCCAATGGGGGCAGTGGCGAGCGCGGAGCGTGAGCGTCGAAGGCGCAAATAATAATAATAATAATAATAATAATAATAATAATAATAATAATAATAATAACAATATTTATAATAATAATGATTTGTATAGCGCTATATCAGACTAGGTCTGCTCATGGCGTGATATTCAGCTTATAAAACCTACATACCAACCTACATACCTACCTACATACCAACCTATATATCCACCTACATATCTACCTACATACTAAACTACATACATACCTACCTACATATCTACCTACATACTAAACTACATACCTACCTACATACCTACCTACATATCTACCTAAATATCTACATACATACCTACATACATACCTACATATATATTTCTGATCATTTCTCAATCGAAAATTAATCAAATATTCATTTAAAAAAAGCTAAGAATATCCAAAGTTGTAAAATTGATTTGTATAGCGCTATATCAGACTAGGTCTGCTCATGGAATGATATTCAGCTTATAAAACCTACATACCAACCTACATACCTCTATATGTACCTACATACCTACATATCTACCTACATATCTACCTACATATCTACATACATACTAAACTACATACATACCTACCTACATACCTACCTACATATCTACCTACATACTAAACTACATACCTACCTACATATCTACCTAAATATCTACCTAAATATCTTCATACATACCTACCTACATATATATTTCTGATCATTTCTCAATTGAAAATTAATCAAATATTCATTTAAAGAAAGCTCAGAATACCCAAAGTTGTAAAATTGTCGTCTGCTCTTCTCAGGCTTTTTGACTGGTACGTGCCGTTTTTAATATGAATTTGAACTAGAAATAATGATAGGGGACCAGACTACGAACCACATTTGATTTATGTGTAAAGTCGTGCACGTTTTTTTAATTGTTAAATGAGTACGAATCCCGAAAACGTGCTCGACTTTTGAACAGGAATGAACACGGCGGAAATAATCAGGCGGGGACAAACGTAATGACCCGGATATAGCTCAAACTTTACAAAATGGCGGCAACCGAAAATCTCAGAAAAACGAACCAATAAAACGTATTTGTACCGACTACAATGAGAAACTGCGCAGGTAAAGAATGGCGGACAATTTGGCCGCCGTTTTCAGTCATTATCGGCGGACAATGTGAAAACACTGGCAGTTGCTGATGCGCATTATGGACGCGTTGGTCGACATTTGATTGCGGGAACAGGCTAAAATGATGGGGGAATCGCACGCTGCGCGGCCCCAAAAACATCTCTGGGATTGTCATGTTAATTCAGTAAGGCAACACTAGTATATCTTATACAGGTAGGTCCTGTCATTAAATAACTGAAATAATGTTTAAAGTGACATAACAACCCATGCAAACAATTAAATTAACCAGTGAGAGGCTATTTAAGCAACTGTGATTTAGCTAATTCAATGGATCTACCATAGGCCAATTGCGGGTCGCCATACTGCCCCATTGAAAACAACACGCCGGAACTGCACAATTACAATCGGAAGTGCACAAAAAACTCTCTAAAATCTAATCATTAAAAAAAACAAGATGGTAACCCGCAATCGGCCTATCAACTGCTTTGAAGCTTACAGCAAATTTCCAGGCTACCCAAAAAAGAAAAAAAACATGAGCAGCTATGCACTTGCTTTGTTAGGAGCTATTTGGCGCCTCGTGACTGAAATGTAGGTCAATAGGCCTGCTAATATATTTTTCTCCCTGAAACAATGAAACCTGAAGGCCATCCGAATTCTCTTACCTGAAAGTGCCCAATTATCGCCGCTCATAGGTGGCGCTACAAATTTTGTGTGAGCCAACATTGACATGTGATAAGAAGAAAATCACTTTTTTGCAGATATCTTGAAAACTATACCCAGTGTTCGCCAAAACTTTTTGACCCACATCAGACAATATGTCTGATGTTCAGCCAGCCAACATCAGACAATTGTCTTCAACATCAGACATTTCAATGCATGCTTTTTCTTTTTAATTTTGCGGCTTTTTCGCGCTTTCAGCTTATAAAACCTACATGCCAACCTACATACCAACCTACATATCTACCTACATACTAACCTACATACCTACCTAACTACATATCTACCTACATACCATCCTACATATCTACCTTCATACACACATACTTTTTCTTGTTTATATATGTATGTAATGAAGAGGAAAAAGGCATACGGGTTGCCCAGTACTTTGCGCTCGCTAGTACTTTGCGCTCAGGGCCTTGCACATCCTGTTGGTGAAGTTGTATATCCATAATTAAACATATTTGACTTGTTTACAAATTGAGGGCAGCCATTGTTGTTAAACAATCCCAAGATCCACGACATGTCGAAGAACAAGGGATCATCATTTTTTTCCAAAAGTTATTAACTGTCATTGATTAAATCTTTGCTAATAACTTCCAAGAATGTAGGTATATTTTAACTATGACAGGCGGAATAATTTCTTCTGAAATTTGACATGTAACTTCCCAAATATATCCTCGTAATTTTAGAACAATTTCAAATCCTATACAAAATTTTAATTCGGCAGTATTTAGATGCAAAAAAACGAGCGCAAAGTGCTTCACTGTGCTAAGATTGTGGCCTCAAAAAGACCTGATAATTAATTGGTGCTCCCTCTTCATCAACGGGACACGGCAGATGTAAGACATGGCTGACTTTTTAAGCTTGAACCCAAGATGAAATGGTACAAATTTGAATGTTTTATTTGGCTTTCTCATTGATATATTGTTCATTGGGTCATCATTGTGAGCGCAAAGTGCTCTGCAACCCGTATTGCTATCCATAACGCAGCCATATTCCACATTTGATAAGTATGAAGCTCTGGAGGTATCATTCGTGCTTTGTACTTCGCCCCTAACTTCGCCCTTCTACTTCGCTATTTTCGCCCTTCTACTTCGCTATCTTCATCCTTTGCCTTCGTTATCTTCGCCCTTCGCTATCTTAGCCTTTCTTATCTTCGCACTTCGTATTGCATTGCCCAGTAGCCAATCAGTGAGCAGCTTACTGTAGTATATAAAGTTTGCTAAAGGCAAAGGGAGAAGATCAGAAGACGAAGGCCGAAAATAACAAAGCAGAAATGCGAAAATAGCGAAGTAGAAATGCGAATACAGCAAAGTAGAAATGCGAATATGGCGATGTAGAAGTACGAATATAGTGAAACTTTAAAAGCGAAGTGCGAGTAGCGAAGTAGAAGGGCGAAAAAGCAAAGTGGAAATGTGAATACAGCAAAGTAGAAATGCGAATATGGCGAAGTAGAAGAACGAATATAGCGAAGCTTGAAAAACGAAGTGCGAGGCACGAATGATACCTCCAGAGCTTCATAGATAAGAGCTTGACACATCATCCTGGAGGTATCATTCGTGCCTCGCACTTCGTTTTTCAAGCTTCGCTATATTCGTTCTTCTACTTCGCCATATTCGCATTTCTACTTCGCTGTATTCGCATTTCCACTTTGCTTTTTCGCCCTTCTACTTCGCTATTTTCGCATTTCTACTTTGTTATTTTCGGCCTTCGTCTTCTAATCTTCTCCCTTTGCCTTTAGCAAACTTTATATACTACAGTAAGCTGCTCACTGATTGGCTACTTGGCAATGCAATACGAAGTGCGAAGATAAGAAAGGCTAAGGGTGAAGATAGCGAAGTAGAAGGGCGAAAATAGCGAAGTAGAAGGGCGAAGTACAGTGTTCGCCAAAAGTCGTTGGCCCGTCGGACAAAGCCGGTCTTTATATCACATTGTCCGCCGATAATTACTGAAAACGGCGGCCAAATTGTCCGCCATTCTCTACCTGCGCAGTTTCTCATTGTAGTCTTCACAAAAATACGTTTTATTAGTTCGTTTTCGGAGATTTTCGGTTGCCGCCATTTTGTAAAGTTTGAGCTATATCCGGGTCATTACGTTTGTTCCCGCCTGATTATTTCCGCCGTGTTCACTCCTGTTCAAAAGTTGAGCACGTTTTTCGGGATTCGTACTCATTTAACAATTAAAAAACTGTGCACGACTTTACACATAAATCAAATGTGGTTCGTAATCTGGTCCCCTATCATTATTTCTAGTTCAAATTCATATTTAAAAAACGACACATACCAGTCAAAAAGCCTGAGAAGAGCAGACAACAATTTTACAACTTGGGGTATTCTTTACTTTCTTTAAATGAATATTTAATTAATTTTCGATTGACAAATGATCCGAAATATGTGTGTATGTAGGTAGATATGTAGGTAGGTAGGTATGTAGGATGGTATGTAGGTAGATATGTAGGTAGGTATGAAGGTAGATATGTAGGTAGGTATGTAGATATGTAGGTTAGTATGTAGGTAGATATGTAGGAAGGTATGTAGGTTGGTATGTAGGTAGGTAGGTAGGTATATAGGTAGATATGTAGGTTGGTATGTAGGTTTTATAACTGAATTTCTGTCACAAGCGCGAAAAAGCCGCAAAATTAAAAAGAAAAAGCATGCATTGAAATGTCTGATGTTGAAGACAAATGTCTGATGTTGGCTGGCTGAACATCAGACATATTGTCTGATGTGGGTCAAAAAGTTTTGGCGAACACTGGAAGTACGAAGCACGAATGATACCTCCAGAGCTTCATAAATGTCAACAACAATTTTGGAAACTGACATTATAATTTAAAATTAATTTCAGAACAAGTTCAGATATCACTGAATAAAAAATATCTTAACAAATCCCGGGATTCACCGTTGAAACCTGGAATTCCAGCTTTCGCCGCCCAGCTGTAGTATAGCAACCATATACCGAAATCATGGGCCAGAGGCCCATGTACGGTATAGACTGGACCCTCTATTTTTTCTGGTGATCTAGAAGCAAAATCTGGAATTGGGCATTTTTGCAAAGTCTGCATGTACCTGTATCATATTTTTAGTTATTAATTTAAAATGGGCTAAAATTGTCTCTATTTCTTTCCTACCTTCTAGAGTTGGTATCTGTTAAAGGTTGAAAATAATCTTATTTCATTTGAGCAACCCTGGCAAAGTAAAGTTGGCAGCCATGTTACATTGTTTACTATTACAAGTGGGTCAATCTCACTATATTTTTTCTCGAAAACAATATTTTTTTTGATAAGGTTGCCTTCAAATAGTTTTTTTTAAATAACAATTACATGTTGCAGACAAATAAATGTATATGATTTATAATAATTAAAAAAAGTAGGTGTGTCTTTCTTTTGTCTTAGGCTTGACCCCTTTGTGATCCTTTTGTCTCAGGCAACCCACTTTTCATGGTTGACTACTTCTATACCATAATGCACCATTCATTATGGCAGTAGATGGATACAATTTTCTTAATCCAGAGGATATTCCAATTATTATATATATTTACTTCACCAATACCTATGGATATCAGTGAAATAAAAAGGTGTGAAGACATGGAATGAAGTGCCCAAAAGATTGGACTCAAAACTGCAGGTGTGACATTGTTTTCACAGTTTAAAATTAGCGCCTTCATTCCCGAGGCGCACCCCCGTGAAATTAGTACACAAGTCGTCAGTACCCTTCTCCCAGGTCGGGGACCTGCAAGGAGGAAAGGGTACTGATTGCCGTACTACCCAGCTGTTACCCTGGCTTGGCCGCTTGCTGCAAAATTTGTCACTTTCCCTCCCGGAAACAGAGCGCTGACTCATCCTTATTTTCTTCGAATTTCGTCATGAAAATATTAACACTTTGCATCACATATCAGACAACTACTATGAACACCCATACTTTGGTACATACTTTGGTCAATACTTAGCAAAATCCTCGTAGTTCGACACTCGAAATTGAAAATCAACTTTTATAGAAGTTTTTGTTGGGGTCATGGTGGAGTCATTTGGCAAACACAGCTTTGTTCACTTGCTGACGGTGAAAACATGATGCGGGTGTGTTGAAATTATCTGTGGAACAGAAAGTTCTTGTGTCTTGTGTTGAGAAATCTTTTGTGAGGAAAATTTTTCAAAACACGGCTTACCTCTCTGTGTTGTCTTCGAAGTCTGACTGTATCACACTCCCATCAGTTGATGAGCACTACTCAAATGGTGGAGAGTGATGTAGTTCCGGGAAACAACCCGCCCTCTACTGGAATTTATAGGCAACATGTTATTTGGAAGGTGCGACATCTGGTTGCAATTTGCAAAAAAAAAAAAAACAATTTATAGCTGCCCAAGAACAATAATCAAAACTTCAAGCCTTAGAATTACAAATATAAGTGAGTTGCATGGATGACATTTCCATATTTGAATCATTTATTTGAACATTTAACTCAAATCTCAAAGAAATAAATCTATGCAATCTGTTTCCCCACAAGTCTCAAAGTAGTTATTTATTTGGACCAGAAGATAAGAGACAAACTGTTTTATTCACCCTTTTGACATGGCATTGAAATGAGCTCCTTTCTAATGATATTTATGTAGTTTGTTTTGCCATGAAAGTTTTGGAAACTATCAAGGAAATCCGTTGTGTTTTGCACTATAGCCCGAATCACCCCAATAAATGTATATATCAACCAAGCATACCTTTTCTAAAAGATTATGTAAAACACAAATTAAAAGGGATGCAGATCGCTCACTGGCTTCATGCAAGCTTATAATATATTATCCTTAACAAAACTGAGTTATTAATTAGAAGTCATAGTTCCAGAGATATTGCAGTCAATATCCTGGAACTCATAGGCTAGCACTTTAACTTGGTAATTCATGGACACAAAGAGCAGAATTATTATATACATTGGACTGGACGAAAAAAAGACAAATCTTTTTACTAGCCCTTTTGGCATGGCATTAAAATTAGCTCCTTTCTGATCAAATTTATGTTGTGACTTTACCATGAAAGTTTTGAGACTATCAAGGACATCCATTGTGTTTTGTACCATACCTTCAGTGACCTCAATAAAGTCATTGAGCACTTATACAGTGTCCATTCAAACATGAAATTTACCTTCAAGTCAGACCCTGACCATAAGCGAATTCCATCATGCAAGTAAGAATCAGTGAGGATAATATTATCTCCACTGATCTGTTCACTAAAGCAACAAAAAGAGCACATACCCCGGTAATTCCCCTTTCTATGCCCCCCAGCAACAAAACGCACACAGAATTCCCCCTTGTATATCCCTTGACATTACATAACCTTATGTAACTGGCTACCAAAGATCAAAAGATCCACCTTGTGTGTCCCAGATGTTACATAATTATATAGAATGTATTGCAAGGTTCTGGTGCTAATAAACCAATTTGATCTTGAACTGATTTGATAGGTCAAAAATGTCAGACGGCTGCTTTTAAGTTGTTCTAGAAGTTTCAAGGCAAACAGAATAACTGTCAAAGTTTTATTGCACTTAAAACAATTGGTATTTGCCTTATTTGAGAGGTCAACAAGTTCATGGAAATATTAGCATTGAATTCATCAGTTAATGCTGTGGAGGAAAGACTTGGTCAGGTTTAAAAAAAAAAAAAAAGATCATTGGTCTAGATTTTATCTGGTGTACAACTAAACATGCAGATGGAATCTGTTTTAGTGTCCCTCAAACAACAAAGTGTATTATTTAGGAAAATGAGATTCTTTATCCAAAAGATTTTTATTAAGTGATGCTGGCCAAATTTTGTCAATTTTATCTCCTGTTGAAAATTAAATTTTGACTTTTGAATAAACATAGTTTATGGGCAAAAACCTTATATACAGTTTATGGGCAAAAACCTGATATAAAGGGTAAAGTTTCGAGAGACTTCATTGACAGAATAAAATTATATATTATGAATCAAATATACCAAACGATGCTGAAAAATCTCACCTTTTGGTACCTGCAATTGTTTTTTGAGCACTTGGTAAAGCTTTAAGACAATTTTAGAATATGTAAATTTGATCCATTTGACAGTTCATATCATTTTTAGCACAAAAATAATTTATGGCCACATAAATGTAGGAGTTGAGTTGAGCATGGGAATATTTTTTTTTATTTCTCTAAAATAAAAATAATGCACATGAAGACATTTCTATGAATTAAAAATCCACTCACTAACTTCATTTCATTTATTACTTTATAACAAAAGTTTACAACATATTTTCAAATATGCACATATATATATGCAAAATACTTCTATCTGATTGATAAACTATTTTATAGTTTTGGACTCCAAAAAATAATAGCTCACTACGTTTTAAACTGGGAAAAAATCAATGGTATTTAAATCATTAACAATTTAATTTTTTACCATCCACTGGATGTTAAATATCTGATGGTATTGTTGAAGATATTGATAAACATCACAATTTATTTTTTGCTTTGTTTTAAGAGCATCAAGGATTAGGATCTGAACTTTGCAAACACATACTGTCCATTATTAGTGAATGATTGTTCTATTTTAAATAGAGACTGCATGTGATATGTTTTACTGAGTGATGTCATGAAATTTGGTTGTTAGAGTTGTATTAAGCACCAAATGTTGTGAGCATGTTGTATGTGGATCTCCTGGAGAGAATATTGGTATGAATCTATGATCATCATCCATTACTTGCTGAGATCATTCAGGAACTCCACTATTGTTCTTGTTGGACGGCCTGAGAATATAAAATTATTAAATCCATTATCAATCTCTAATTATGTAGATTTGCGATGTATAAACATTAGCATACTAAATATTTACTGTTTCCAAGAAACATTTATCTAACATAAATTTTGTAAATAAACATAGGCCACCAACCTTAGAGCTATGTGATCATTGCTGTTTTGTAACGTTTGTGAATATGTGATTTCATTTTGAAATGGTGTTTGCCTTTAATGAAAATGCTACAGATATTGGAGGGCTTTCAACCTACCTGACATGCCCTTTGGTAAATAGGGAACTTCTGATTTATTTGTCATCACGCCAGCAATATCAATATGCATCCACTTGTCATGAGTCACAAATTCCTGTAATTAACAAATAGCATTATGTTAAGAACACTTTTCATTGAATCTCGAGATTCATTACAATATGCAAAGTAAAACATATTTTTTCCTTTCATACCGATGTATATTGTATATGTCTAGTTCTTACAATCAAATACATAAGATCTATATCAGAAGAAAAACTCAATGTTTTGATTACACATTTTATTGTGACAGAAGGAATGAGCATGTTCATAATTTTAAAGAAAATTGCAGGAAGTCAAAGTAATAATTACAACCTTTATCTATGAACAATCTATTATCAAATATACTTTAATTTGTGGATTGGGATGGACAGGTGACCATATGCAGGGTTGGGAAGACCTGACTACATAAACGCTATTATCATTAATCTATAAAAATACTCCATATTCTTAAAAATCAGCAGGGTGTGCAACTAATATTACATAATTTTATACCTGGCAAGCATGAATGTAAGGGCAAGCAAATACCAACCATGACTGTAAGGTGCAAAACAAAATACATGTGCAGCCTAAAACTACTAATAGAGAGAATTTTACTTTTCTAATACATTTAGTTCTTAAGGAGAGGATTTCTAATTTGATTTATTTGTAGCCTCTGTTCCTCTAACTCTGCAAGAGACATGTTATTTAGGGGACATAGAGCATTCTTAATGCCTTAAAGTCTAAATATCTGATTAACACAATGCAAATATTATCCCCGATAACATGAATTCAGAAGGTATATATATTTCAATTATATGATGAAAATCTGTATAATATTAATGATTTAAAATGTTAAGCACTCATTACCATGAATGGCAACACATAAACAATGCATTGCTGCATAAGAGGTGTAAAACTGTAAACTGTTGTGGCTGTCTGTTATGTTTGAGATGTTTTGAGAGTTGCAAGGGATTAAGCATTGTTATATGACATATTATCCTCAACATGTGCCTACCCTGAGGAAAGCAGCAGCTGTACATGACCCTCCCTCTCTGCCTGCACTGCCCACATTGGCAAGCTCCCCTGTGTCCCCGTCAGTCACCTGACTCGTGTACAGATTATATAGAGGCATACGCCACATGCGGTCACCAGTCCATGTCCCAGCCTGAAAACCAAAAGGTCAAAGAGGTCAAATCAAGAGTGAAAGTAGTTTAAGCTACCTTAAGGAAGGCTGCGGCAGTGCATGAGCCTGCCTTCCTGGGAGCACTATTGATGGTGCTATTGTTGAGATCAGCCAGAGGCGACACCTTCACCAAATCTGTGTAGTATTTGAATAATGGCATCTGCCACATGCGATCCCCGGTGTGACTGCCGGCCTACATATATAAATTTACAACTTTATCCTTTGACTCACACATGTCATTCATAAACTGCATCTGCATCAATTTTTAATGTTTAAAGCTTTATTTTCATTCATTTATCAATTCAATGTTGCTAAGGATTTCCTTCCATTATACACAATTTGTTTCACATATTGCAATTGCAGGTTTCCATCTTGTTTTTTTAATGATTAGTTTATACATCCTATATTATAGAATAAGATTCTAAATCTACATTTTAAAGTAAGCTATATACCTTGTGTATGGCTTGCCACATAGCTGGTGAGTTGGTGAAAACACCTGAAGCAGCTGCTCCCAGAGCTACCCCAATGGCCCCGGTCAACGTAGCCATGTCTATGATACCCGTTGGTTTAAACGTCTGGGCATAACAAAGGGCATCACAGAGGACGAGTCTGCCCTCAGCATCTGTGTTATCTATTTGTATTGTTTTACCATTCATAGCAGTCACAACATCACCCGGCTTGTTGGCGCTGCCATTTGGAAGATTCTCACTCAATGGAATGAATGCTGCAAAATAATAAATAAATAAATAAAAAAATAAAAAAATAAAATAAAAATTAAGGTTTTAACTCTTTGTCACCACAGAATTTGTTGGATTACTTTCATCACCACTACACTGTATACAACTACCTTTTTACTTTGGACTGCAAACTTCATATGTAATGAAGTCAAAAGTTATAAAAATAGCATAATCAACTCTAATTATTTCCACACTAATTCATTGTGATCCTTTCTTGCACTGTGTGGTACATACCCATAATGTTGATGGGGAGTTGCAGCCTGGCTGCAGTGTATACAGAGCTCAGCACACAGGCGCCACCACCCATATCCGCCCTCATCTCATCCATCTTAGCTGACGGCTTCAATGATATGCCACCACTGCAATACATATATACTCCCCATAGTACTATTACATACCATGTATGGTGTTTGACAGACACCGTGTGTGGTATTTGAAAGGTATTAAGTATGGTATTTGACATGTCATACTGTCGTCCATACTATATGTCAAATACCATACACTATGTTCATACTTCAATTTCATTGAGCACAAACTTTGAAGGCTCTTCCAAACATTCTTATTTTTCTGGAACCAAAATCATGGTATATAGCGACCTTTTACTCAATAATTCAATTGAATATCAATCAAATTTAGTAAACTAGCTCTTTTTAATCACATTATGAATTTATGTTTTACATTAAGTAAAAAAATTGGATGTTAAATCATGGTTCCTTTATTCCTTATGAATATATTTGGGAATATATAATTCAGGCCATTATTTTCCACATTATGAATGATCATTACCTGTCAAAGGTGATACCTTTGCCTACCAGGGCAAAAGGTGCATCTCCTTCTTTACCTCCTTTGTATTCCACTTCCACAAACTTGGGAGGCTCATCTGAGCCTTTGGATACACTCAAAAAGGACTCCATTTTCTTTGCTTTGGCCCATTCCTTGTCTCTGTAAACATGGATAAAATACTTATTTTGTTGCAGAAATTAAACTTCAAGATCGATACCAGAGATGCCGATGCACTCTGCCCTTAGCACCAGTAACACCACCCAGTGACTTTAAGGGTATCCATGATCTAAAGCATTTGTTGTTTCCAGTTGAGGAACCATATTTGAGGTTTGACTATTTTGACAAGGGTTATTATTCAGATATTTCTGATAAGGATAAATATCAAATAAATAATCTCACTAAGAACATTCAATCAAGATCATGAACATATTTATTTCTTTGAAGTTTCAACTAGCAGATACATGCTAAGTTGATGATTCTGCTGAAAGTTGAAATTAGGTAATGTCAAATTTTTTCTATGACCTTGAAATACAGGTCAAGGTGACCAATGAGCAAACTGATCTAAGCAAACTGAAAGTATCAACACACCAAGTTTCGGGATTCTATAAGAAAGTAATGGCAGGATATAATCCAAAATGAATTTGACACAACACAGAACTTCACAAAGAATGCCCAACTACCAAAATCCTCAGCACTGATGATTATCAGTGCTGAGAATAATACAAAAATCTGAAAAGTTTTCTGACAGTTTTACAGACCTGACTCTCACTTCACACTTGGCCAACTTGCCCAGTTTCTCTACAGCAATCTCAGCAAATCTGGTGGGAGTCATGTGGTTAGCTGGAGTTTCCATAAGATATCTTGCCAGGTTCTGGCCTTCCCCAAGAAGCACACCCCTGTCCCATGCTGACTTCTCACTGCAATATAATTTGCATGCATGCATGTTAATAACTATCAAGATGTATTTTATGTGGAAGACAATGACTGTAAGACCTGCTATTATACAATTCAAGAAATCATGATCTTGCATGTAATCACTTTAATTATGATTATTCAATTAATTATAACAGTTCACATTAGCGGTGACGATATATGATAATTTAACACATAACTAAAATTATAGGCCAATTACCGGTAATAGTGGCAGTGAAATGCTTCCAAATCCTTTATTTAATCATGGCACCAGCATCTAAATATGAAACTCTCTCATTTCTATGGACTGTGGCTAGAGACTGGCCTCTGCTCATCTGAGAGGAACTTATGTAATGAAGCACTTCATATTCTAAAGATAGCCTGACATAATTTTGGCATGGGACTGTTACCTTTCTGAGTAGCAGGATACCCTTGGTGGTGGTTTTTTCTTGGCCTTGAGTTCATCATAGACAGATGTACAAAGTGTTGCAGCCTCAGCAGCAGCTGAAAGTTATACATCAATTCTGTAGCAACCAAACAACCTACCGGTAGTTAAAGCTTTACGAAGAGTTTATACTCTGCAATGATTTTACAAAATAATCAACTTTTTTATGGTGATGCATTCCCGAATACAATTCAGCTCATGTTTTTTTAATGTATTTCTATTATATTTTCATATATTTTTCATGTTGTCAAAGCAGCTTCTAAATGATATCATCAAAAACAGCATTTAAATGTATTGCCTTAGTGCTATACAATCTTTGTCTAACCATAGTAGGACAATCATGAAGCTCTCGTTTAAACTGGTTCGACTCGCTTTTATAAACAGGTTTGACTCAGTTTATGCTATGGTTTTTGACTAATGTCACTGATTAATAAGGACTGTTCTAAATATAGAACAGGGAAACCTCAAACAACCAGAAAATTAAATTATGACATATTTCCAGTTGGTGCCCGGATGTATGGTCGGAATTCCGGCTCCGGCCATGCGAGCACATGCAAGCACCCTTACTCTCTCCTATGTGGGACCATTATTAGTGTCTATCTTAGTGCTTATTGATTTTGATACCTTCAGCATCACCACAAGGATCAACACTAATATCCATCACTCCTTCCTCCTGCAGCTTCTTCACCCCAGCTGGATAAAATACAAAACACATTTTTTTTATTAAAAAATAATATTTAATTTTTGACAGGGCTCTCACAATTTGAATGGCTCAAGTCCACAATTTGTACAAGATTTCCACTCAGGACAATTACATTTACAATAAAAAGTTCTGGGTTGGCAATTATGCTATGAATATTTGAAAATAAACTTCAGAACCATGTGACACCTAACTTTACAATGTCAAACTGTACTAATAAATGTACCGATGACTTTAAAGTAGATTATGTCAATCAATGAGAGACTGTCTTTTAAATACACTGGAAACTACTGGCCTATGATAAAAAAACAGTGAAAAATAGGAGATAATATTTTTCCCGAAATCTGGGCTTGTAGAATTTTAAACCAATGGCCAATACTGACCCAGAGGCTCAAAAAACCTAAAAGGGCTATGAGGCCAAAGTTAATGTCAAGCCCTGTAACATATGTATTAGGAATGCATGAGTTGTACATACTTGCGACAGCTGAACGCACATTCTCCCTGAATTCATTGACTTCTTCCATCATATTATATCCAGCCGTCTTCTTGCCCAGGCTGACCACAGCCACACTGCTGTAGTCCTTGTCTAGCCCATAGAACACTCGACATTTGCCCTTCTTCTCACTCAAACCTGACCTGATATTGCATAAATTCAAAACAAGTTCAGATATTTCAATTAATACTGTCAATAGAGAGAGACTGTTCTTCTGGATTACATTATCAATATCACGAATGTCTTAGAAGTTCAAGTCTAAACCTTCATTCACAAGGAATGCATCAAAGACAAATATCAAAGAATAATGACAGGACTAAGTCTGAAAGCACATTTCCTTGTCTTCTTTAAAACATAACCCAATGGGTTGATAGCTCTGCTGATTTAAATGGAAATAAATGCACTGTGTAACTTGCAAACTTTCTGTTCGCTCTGCAGGCCAGTCCAGTTGCTTTTCACCTATTTATAGGATATGCACAGTAATCATACACCTCCCTGGTTGCATACCTTATTCCTTGCTGTTACAAAATCACAACTACAATAGGGTTCCAGTCCAACCGTAGCTTGCAACAATTGATTCATATTCTTTGAAATGTCTGATGTTGAAGATAAATTTGTGATGTTGGTTGGCTGAATGGTGGACATATTGTCTGATGTAGCTCAAAATCTTGGCGAACACTGACAATACTGAGATATGCTCGGTACAAAATTTGTGACCTCAAGGTCACTAGACTAAGGCCAATGGTGACATCACTAAGAATCTGAATCTTCACCTCTATATATACCTCTATATAAAATATATATTACCGGTAGTTTTAGAGAAGATTTTTAAAGAAATGTTGAAAGACGGACGGACAGACAGACATTTTTCCACTCCCAAAGCTCTGAGAGCTTAAGTCTCAGCAGAGCTTAAAAAAACCAAATGGAATCCTTTCTTGCCCAATATAATAATAAGGAATATGGGAATTCTCAGGAAAATATCACACCTACATGTATGATAAAGCTTTACATTTTAAGGAAAAATAGGATTGCTGTTTAATGTGCTGATGTTAAAATCTTAATATAGTGTGATTGCAGTCTACCATCTAATTTTTACAATGATTGGATTTTAAAGAATCTTTCATGCACTTCCAAATGTTATTTGCATATATTGAATATTGCTTTCAATGAGGCAAGAGGGTGACCTGCAATTAGCCAACAGGATTGTCTTCAGAGTCACAAGATCCCAAGGGAAATTGTTATCAGACAGGTAAAATCCTAAATAATAAACCTATAAAAAAGCATTTAAGGAGAAATGATATTTGAAGTCTTACAGGTGTATAAGATTTTGAAGTTCACTGCTTTGGAAGCCCTCTGCTGCGGAGGTCAATGCAATCTGTCCATTCTTCTCTGCCTCATACAGACCCAACACTAGTCCTTTCCTCTGAAACAAATAAATTATTTAATTTGTATCACATTTGCCATTTTGCCATTTTGAGCAATATATATATATAAGCTGCTTTGTGATATATAGTTGTGAAACACAAAAGCTGATATTCATTTTCATAAATTGGAAAAATTACCAAAATTACTCAGGTTGGGTTCACTTTTATATATTATATAGGAAAAACAAGCAGAAATCAATATTTGGAAATTGGAACAATATTTGCAATGATATTTTCTCTAAAGTTTGAACAGGTTATACCTGTGACTCTGACAATATTTAATCTCCAGATTAGAACAGTTATCACTAAAACATGTCTAGACCCAGAGTGTGAAGACAAACAAATAATTAAAATTCAGTACTGCACTTCAGTCACTTTACAAGAAAATGATAAACATTGTCTATGATTGCTCTGCTTTGGTGGGATAGAATCAACATCCACAATAGGATTACAAGGCCTTATCAATAATATGAACAATGTGATTACGAAGCCTTATCAATGTCTACAATTTATGAGGCCTTAAAAAATCTTTAGAATAATGTTATCTCACTCTGTCTGATCAAATGTGGTGAGTCAAACAATTTGGGATGTGCCTCATATAAAATTTGCACAATTCAGGCATTGCTTTGACACAATTATAAAATAGCATTAATTAAAATATATAAAAACAAACTACAATTGTGATATTAAAAACCTGTTGAAGTGTGACTAAAAAAACCCCCACACTTTGGACTTATATCTGTATTGCTGTGATCTTTAAGAAAATAAAGCATTCACAAGGGAAGTTGTTGATGTGTTCCTCATGAGCTAGACCATGATCCAAGGTCAGAAAAGTGCATCTAAATGAATAACCATGGATATTTACTAATAACTGTATAACATCCAGATATAATCTTCTTTGATCTGTACAGGACCAGATTCCCAATATTTTGGAAGTTGTGACCTATAAGTGGGTCACTGTGACCTAGTTGCATAAATTAATGTAGACTTGTGAACAAACATATTGTGTTTGATAAATATAGTGGAAATAAATGTTATTTGTAGTGTTTTGCAAAATATCACAAAGAGCCAATTTTGACAATAAGCTCCTGTGACCTTGAAAACTCCCCAAGGTCCCCCAATATCAAACTTATCCAAGCTCCTCATAGGTTGATCACATCTACCACGTTATATTCCAGGAGGGCATGTGTGCAATATCTGAGCTAAATGTAAAACAGTTGTGGCTGTATCATGCACCCAAGTCATTTACCACAATGGTCGCCATAATTAACCAATCACAGCCAATATCTAATCTGATCAGACGAAAGTCCCCAGGAGTGTATGTGTGCAATATCTAAGGTAAAATGTCAAAATGTGGCTGTATCGTTCACACAAGTAATTTACCACGGATGCATGCAGGCATGCACGCAGCTCAATTTCATACCCCCAGCTTTCGCATTGCGAAGAATGCGGGGGACAAAAAAATCCAACAGGCTGTGTACTTTGTTCAGAGCCATGTTCCAAAAATTAGTTTTTCTTGTCCTGAGTCTGATTTCATGTTTTATTAAAAAAACAAGTTAATAAAATAAAGCTTTTATCATCTTGGCTCTGACTCAAATTAAGTTTTGCATCCTGTGAAACAATCTTGCACAAGAATAATTGTGTATAAATATGAAATAATTCCACAAAACAGGAAGTAATTAACAATAAGCAGAACTGAATGAATATGCAATAATTTATCTAAACCAAAAATATCTGGTTACATTGCTGTATAAATTGAAAACCTAACCAACCTGATCTGCCATCTTGACCAAAGAGAAATGTACTAGAGACTAATGTACACAAGGCTATATAATATACAGAATGTTATCTGTAGATTGCTTTCTACCTTATCAACTATGACAATGAACTATGACAATGATCTTGATAAATTAAGGGCTTAACACTGAAATTAGGTACATGATGGATACCCGTTCTGTTCAAATGATTATACACCATCAGGGCACAGCTGATAAGTTTGTTTTATTTTTTTGGTGACACATGAAACTCTTTTTCTTTAAATATGAGATTGACTGTTACCTTCCTTTATTTATACTGTGAGGCTCCATACTGGGACTGGAATGGTGTTCAGAATAGTACCATTTTTGCACACTTCTCAATCCTAAATATCTCCAAGTTATTTTTCGCTCGCGTTTGTTTTGCCTTTAGGGCTAGATGTTCGAGGTTTCAAGATGATTAAGCCGTAAGTCAATGGAGCCTACCCCGATTATCGGTCCATGGCGGCCATGTTTTGGCTCAATAATTCTGATTACACCGTCAGATGTCGCTTTTGTTTGAGAAGTGATTTGTGAGTGCGTAGTAGAGTAAGAAGATTTTGGCTTGGGTTTTTTGCCTTGGGATTTTGCAAACTTACGCGAGCTTGATTTTTTAAAATCAACACTTGTTTAAAGTCCCACCCCTTGTCCCAATCATTTTGAATTTTGCAGAAAAAAATTTATGCAAATTCTGATTGATTAATAATCACGATCCAGCTCACGTAATTTCAGAAAGCAAGAAATGGCGATGTTTACTTATAAATCAGAGACAATTTATTGGTGCTTTAGCATTATTTAATGTAAATATATGGCAGCAGATGATAATTATTAATAATTGCAGGTCAGTTAGCGGACAGTTTGTCTCAGGTGTGGTCTGTCTTGGGTGCAGTTTGACTCTATATTATGTGGGTCAGACAGAACCAATGACGGTCTGGCAGATCCAGTAATTCTGCAAGACCAGCAGTTAGACAGAGCAAACTACAATTTCTTAAAGTCTGCGGAATCACCATCATTTTCAACTGTTTTATACAGATGGCTGTCATTGCACCAACTGACCATGATTTCGTCATATTGGGCGCATGCATAAGTACCAGCTTGTGACAAAAACATTAATATGAGAACAACTGTGTCACTTCTTTGCCTATTTTCATCATTGACGATTTAAAATTTGACCTTTAGGCTTTTCTCTTCAATTATGTAAGTTTGATGTTTGATATATCAATTCTTATCTTTCAAAACACAAAAGATGAGACCTTGACTTGTCAATCTTGTAAGAAAATACCATACAACTATTGCTTTATAATTGTCAATTGTCACTAGTGGTATAGTACATATAGGCTTGTTGTATTCAGCAAAGTGAAAGGACGAAGTAGAAGCAGAGACATTTAAAACAGAGAAGTTCTGCATCATCGCTCAGGTGAACCGATCTCGTGGCAGCGCCACCTTTGCACCTTCTTGTTTCCCACATTTGCATGTGACCATTTGGCCAGCTTGTCAAGGGAATTTTCACTGTATTTTGAACAAATGGACCATGTTATCGTCTTTGGATCATCATGCTGACATTAAGTGGATGTAGTAGATTATAAAGGTACTGTTCTATTGCATTTAGATGGAGAACTGTATTGAAATTTGTGCAAAAATGATTGCGCAAGACCATGTGAGAATTGGATGGTGCACCGTGCTGATACCTAGTGATAGACCTGCTCTTTCCAATCTCTGTTTAAATATCTCTGGTAGAAATTTGGGGCGAAGTGTGAAGCACGAATGATACCTTAGGAACTTCATAACAAGGTGCACAATCAACTGCTTTTGTTTAATTGGATAATTCTCCTTCCCAAAAGTGCCCAATTATCGCCCGTTCATAGGTGGCACTGCCAATTTTGTGTGAGTCAGTAATTCTTCCTATCTGCTCTACCATATACGCTGCATTTTCAGAGCAATGCGATCGTATTTGACCCAATTCTTTGCACACGGCACATCCGGGAACAGAAGCGACACCCTGTTTGGGGCATTGTTGCCTCTCCCTTTCATCTTTCCATTGTTGTTTTTGTCAGTTTTGCCTCCGCAATGTTGACATAAATTACGTAGATTGCAATATACTTATAAAAAGATTACACAACAAACACGCTTTAACGCTGACATTAACGTGTCAATGTACGATGTTAGTCTGAAGTTTCCCTCCCATCTTGAAGCAAGGTGGGCGGAAGTTTACAAAGCAACATCTTTCCCGTCAGGCATCGCTCTCTCGCGCCAATTTTGTCATTTTTTCACGGACCAGCTAAAAAGCCGGGAGAGCAGATAGCGAGAATTGACAGCTTATAAGAAGATATCACAATTGTGAAGATATCTTAAAAATTACACCTCTTATCAAAAAACAAAAAACAGTTTTGAAATCAGTAAGACAATATGAAGATAATGCAGAACTTTCTGAAAATATAACATTGAGATCAATAAAACTTAAAGCATTCATGAAACCTGAATTTCAGACACATTTTCTTAACAAAACATGAATGTTTATACCCTAAACAGTGCTTTTATGCAGAAGTACCCAAAATATTCCCTGTTAACAACTTTCTGTGGCACTTGAAAGTTGATCATTTGTCTGCTGAAACCTACACCAGCAATTGAACACTTTGTCAACAAACTTTGTTTAGCTGGTCTGTGATCTCGTGTATGAGACTAATGAGTTACCAGTTGGGCACCTGTCCAGCTTGGGAAACCGGGTGGAGATGTTTTGTACAATTTATTGCCAGGAGTATACTTCAGAACAACATAAGATTATTTTAATATTATTTGAATCAATGAAATAATTGTCATGGTTGTGACAAATATTTTATGGTTGTGACAAATAACTTACGGTTGTGAAAGATATATCATTTATGGGAAAAGTATACTATTTATTTGAAAAGCATGTATGTCTTATGCATGTGAAAACCTTTCTGTCAAAAAGGGAAGACATGACTCAAAGGCTGCATGGAATCCTCCATAACTTAAAGGCCGAGATATGGAAGTGACATTTAACCCTTTGATCACTGGTTTGGCCTTAAAACACAAGGACTTTGAATGGCAAAACTGTGAATGCTGATAATTGGCATCAGTGAAATTTATGATTTGACCCTCTTTGATGAAATTCGGGGTTTTTCACACCACTGAATGGGAAGACATCAAAGGCTGCATGGATCCCACCTTAAAGGCTGGGCTTTATAGAATTTTTTTTTTACTTTTTTTTTGCAAACGTATATAATATAAAAAATAATGATTTTTCTTCATTTATAACTTCATAAATATTCATCCGTTTTTAATAATTTTACCACCAAAAGAAAGCCAGGAAAAGGCACTATCATCATGATAAGTATTATCTTCCAATTCATTCTCTAAATATTGTAAAAAATGGCAGAAAATGTGTTGCTCCAATTTTGACAATTGGTAAACAACACCTCTTGTGACTTACGGAGCCCCCTGACAGTTCAAAGGTCAAGGTCACACAACACACTTCCTGTCCAGTACTGGCAGTACTTGGTGGTCACAAAAAATCAGAATTCTCAGAGCAGATGTTCTTTTGTGGATTTCAGACAGATAGCTTGTATGTATGTCAATTTTAAGATCATATATTGTTTTCAGATACCTAAAACCACTGTAAAATTGCCTGGAACCTTCCAGGTTTCATGAATGCTTTAAGTGTCTTTGTGCGAGGTGGTCACACCAAGGTGACGAATTGTTTGTTTGTAACCTTTGTGTCATCTGAAATTTTTGCTCTGAGCTCTCAGGTGTGATGTCTTCCTGACAGCACCGTCCTGATTAACGATCATTTATGATAATAAATATTGTAAAGAGCAGTACAAAACCAACATATTCAGATTCCTTGTGGAATTGTAATACAATTACAACAAGTGTTGATTTTAACAAGAAAAAGTGGTGATCCACATGTAACACGGATGAGAAAAAAATTCACAAATTAACCAAACTGTCAACAAACAGAACAAAAATTAAATGAAAAAAAAACAAAAATGACAACAAAACAAAAATTAAAATAAACAAACAAAAAAACACAAAATCAAATATTATCTTTATTCATCTTTTAAAAACATTTAATTTGGTATATAAACAACTACTATAGCACAAATTTATGCAAAGATGTGCCTTTTCAGGCTCGATTACGTAAGTTGCCCTAATATCGCTCAGGCGCTAACGCAAATCATCGATCAGACTTTTGCATGTCATTTCTGTTCTAATTGTCCGATTTACACCAAATTTGAACTAAACTGACTGAAAATTCCTTGTTCTAGTGATTGGGAAGTATTTCCAAACAATTTAAAGGGATAATTTATGCAACGGTGGGCGAGCATGACAACATTGTTTTGAACGTTCTGCTTTGTTTACATCAAGCACTTCTTTTCTTTTGTTCACTTCTTTTAAATATGTATTCATACGCCGGGGCGCATGCGCAAATTGGAATCTATCGCATGCACACAACGAACACTCCACAGTGGTGTCAGTTGCTTCAACAATAATGACCACAGAAAAAACCGAATTACAACCCACAGAATATGAATACACACTTCCCATGATCGTACCGATCACAGAATAACACAGATAGTCCCTTTTTGATATATCCACTGTCGGCAGTGGATATAAAAAAAGGACCATCCATGTTACAAATAAATCATGCTCGTGCATTTGAGATTAAAAATTTGACTGGGTTCCATCTCAATCAAACTTCAAGATAAATCATATTTGGTGTAGGAGGCCATTTAAAAACAATTCTCAGCAAAATCTTGAAGAATACGTGAATTAAACAAGATTTTTACTCTTCCTGCAAATCCAAATCACTTTTCACATATACATGTTACATATGCATAGTTGCCATCTGATGGTGTAAACAGGAAATACTCTTGGCAGGATGTACATGAATTAGAGATGTAGATGTACAGGGCCAAAACATGGCCGCCATGGACCGATTAGTAAGCTCCATAGACTTGCAGCTTAATCATGTTGAAACCTCAAACATCTAGCCCTGAAGGCAAAGCAAACGCGATGAACAAGAAAAAGTGGTGATCCACATGTAACACGGATGAGAACAGTGAAGAATACGTGAATCTATCGGCAATCATTGTCAAAAAAGGAACCATCTCAGGCCTTGACATTAACATTTGTGATCCACTTGCCCACCGGGCAAGTAAATTTTAAAATCTACTTGCCCTGAATTCCAATTCACTTGCCCTGAATTTTTGTCCCAATATTTGAATACGGTATAGGACTAAAGCTTATAGGATTTTTACATTCAAACATTGGCTAATTATTAGAAAAAATGCCCATATAACCCATAGAATACACAATATTTGGCTTGAAAAAGTTGAAATGAATAGTACATGTTTTTATTTAAAATAGCATGCAGTGACCTCAAGTTTGTTACAATTTTTTGTGCATATGCATAAGTTCCAAATTTTTACGAAAACATAAAAATTGGCAATGCTCAGTCAATTCTTGACCAATTTATATCATTGATAACTCTTATTTTAGTTCCTTGGATATAAAAACAATAGGAATAGGGCCTTTTCTAACTCAGCAGTTCAATTTTTAAGCAGAGAAATACATGAAGACTTTGAGCTTGTGAGTAAAAGTGTCACCCTGAATTGTCAATCTTGTAAGAATATAACCTACAATTATCACTTTATAAGATTAAGTAATGCCAAGTGTTACTGATGGATAAACCCCACTGTTACTCATCATACTTAAAATCAACTGTACAGGTTTCCTGGATAATATAATGATTGACAAAGACCAAGATGTGCGAAATTGATAAGCTCTACCTCCTGATACAGTGCTTTGTGTGAAATACCATCTTGAGGAATATATATATTTAGCAGCATGCCATAACTTTATCTTGGTCAGGGTTTGGGAGGCAGGGGTAATACCAAGGGCAAAGGAGCTTGGACACAAAGTTATCTCTAATCAGGTGTCATCTCTGTGATGTGGTCAGCAGCTCTCTCTGTTCTCTGTGGGGTACTTTGATTGGGGACAGATTACAGTACTTGACCACCGGGCAAGTGGAACAGATGTATCAAGTTGCCCGGACTTGCCCGACAGGTGTGAAATATACCTCCGGGCAAGCGGGCAACTGGCTAATGTCGAGGCCTGCATCTGTGTTACAAAAAAATGTTTGTTAAATTTTGTGGATTCTAGTGGTAATAAATGGGAAATCAGTGAGAGATGGGAAGTTGGTGAGAGTTTTACAGTACTGTTTGACTCACCGGAATGTGTGGCGACACCTAGTGGCCAACAGTGTATTATGCATCATAGTATGCGATTGGAAAGGCAATATATTATACAGTGACCGGCAGCCAAATCCGGACACTTTCATGTTTTTCACTCCTGATTTTCACAAAATCTGTCAAAACTGCGTAAAAACTACTCACATCGATAGTAGATCGTTAACTACATATGCGTGTAGAATAAAATTGATACATGTTCAATATGTACAGAATTATCGGGAAATTCACACATTCAGCAAACCTGCAGATTGTCCGAGTTTCCATTGAGTTATACGGTAATCTTGGTCACGTCACCACTTCTGACGTCATTTGACAGTGACACAAACATTCGTGGCGTGAAAACAAATAAACACTTTTAACATTTTGAAAGTCAGTGGGAATACAAGATAACATGTGAGAGACAACATTCAGCTCAATTGCAACTACAGTGACCGGCAGCCAGATCCGGACATTTTCATGTTTTTCACTCTCGATTTTCACAAAACATTTCAATACTTTGTAAAAACTGCTCACATCGATAGAAGACAGTCTACTTCAAAGGCATGTGAAGTAAAAATGATATCCTTTCAATATTTACAGAATTAGCATGAAATTCACACATTCAGCAAACCTGCAGATTGTCTGAGTTTCCATTGAGTTATATGGTGATGTTGGTTACGTCACCACTTCTGACGTCATTTGACAGTGACTCAATCATTCGTGCCGTGAAAACAAATAAACACTTTTAAAGTTTTGAAAGGAATGGGAATTACAAGATGACGTGTGAGGCACAATATTCAGCTCAATTGCAATTAGTACAGCACAGTTTTACTCGATATTTGACCGAGTTAAAAATGTCCGAGTTTAATCTGCCGGTTTCGGACAGTTGCCGGTCACTGTAGTACAGCAAGATATGCTAGATGTTTGACTGTGTTAAAAATGTCTGAGTTTCATCTGCCGGTTTCGGACAGTTGCCGGTCACTGTATAATGAATGTCAAAGACCAAATGCACGAAATGGGTGATGGTTAGCCCTATAATAGTTGCACAACTTCATAAGTGAGAGACAGCTGCACAAATGAGAGATGGTATCCCTTCCGGCTTCCTGACACAGTGAGTGTGAGGGTGACAGATAACACTAGTAACACTTACAGGGAGCCGGCAAATGACCGCGGTCATTAATTCACACCATGCAAGTTATTATCACTTGAAACAATTTTAATATTTTTACACGAAATGTAAAGTATAAATCCCTTAATTTTCACACTGGTAAAAACTCTTTCTCTCATTTACCTGCGTAGCCATTGTAACATAACCACGAGAATACACTTCACAAGAAGACCAAAGTTTTCCTCCCGACCGGAAAAGTTGCCTGATGCGGATCGTTACACCGGCCATACTGGAGGACAAATTAACGTTATGATAAATCAAATAAATTAGATTATATTTTTATTTGTTCAAATTAACATTTAAAATTTTATTTCAAGTCAATATTTAATGATGATTAATATGCTTAACGAAGTTACAAGGGTTAAATCATCGTCGATTCAAATGATATCCTTGTCCAATATTCGTCTTGACACACGTCGGGCAGCTTCCTGTGTCAACTAAAAATTTTCGAGTTGTGTTTTCTTCATCTTGGGAGTTTTATTTTCTTTATTCAAATGTTTACTCTTCAAAACAATTTGCCATTCCACCAATTGATGGACACATTTTTATGGTAAGATACACAACAGTTAAATAATCCTTAACCCAATGTTAGAACTTTCGAAATGTTTTCTAGTCTTTATCAATTTTATGTCTGTGCCAGAATTAGCCTTGCTTGAAATGAAAGACGAGTTGTGCAGGAGGTCTTGAACACTTCTGTGTATTGTGTCAATTAACAGGATTAATAATGCATATATCTTTGGTGTCTCTCTGTTTTACCAACAAAATGAGTAATTCCTGAGTACCACAGGGTAAGACATCAAACTTCACCTACTTTTTAAAATAGGATGTCAATTCTTTCATTGAAAACTGATAAATCTTCTTATGCATGTCATGCACAAAATAGGAATCTTGCACAATGTAGGAATAATTCCTACATTGTGCAGGACCAAGTAGGAATTCCTACATTGTGCAAATAAGTAGGAATATCAGAGTCAAGAATCCAAATGTCAGGAACAAGAATGAGGAGGTTTAGGCAATATGAACATAGGACTGTTATAATAATAATGATGATATGAGCATGCACCGATATTAGTTGTGTGCATAAAAAACATGATTTTATCAGTGATATGTACATTTCTCATTGGCAAATAGGTAGATATCTGGGTGTGGGCTTGTAAATGTAGATCTACAATTACGATACAAATATTCCAAACAAACAAAATGTTTGTACCTTTTTTGTCAAAGTAAAATGACAATCAACATTTCTATTTCCAAAAATGTCATATCTCTATTATAATGTACTAGTCAATCAAAATTTGTAACCATATTCTTTAATGCCAACAATGTCCAAATAAGCCAGAGGAAGTGTCTGTAATTTTTCTAAATACAAAATTTAATAGAAAACTAATAAACATTGTAATTATATTAGCCACATCCAGCCATATCAGTTATTGATATATCTTAAAATTCCTACTTATTTGCACAAAGTAGGAATTCCTACTTTGGGCAGTTGCACAATGTAGGAATTCCTACTGGGCCCTGATTCCGACTGGGTGCAAGACAATCACACAACATCAACCCCATCTTAGGATATCCAAGAAGCCATTTTGTTGTGCCACCTGACATGGGAAACCCTGAACATGTCATGGGGTAAGACTGGGTGTTCCCCAAAATCTAAATCAATCAACCAATCAGTATTGGTTTCAAATCAGTCTGATGTCATACATCACATGACATTGTTCATCTGATGGGAGGGGTTGAAATCTTTAGCTTGTGCAGCTTTCTCTCGCGTGCACAGCTATCTCTCATGTATGCAGCAGTCTGTCACTTATGCAGCTATCTCTCACATATCACTATCAGCTATCTAACATATACGGATTGCTCAGATATGTTTAAAACATCAAATATAAAAATATAAATGATAAAAATATCAATATCCCTCCAAAGCCCAGGACTTCACAAGAATTTCATTGATTTGTTCACATGACCTTAATCCTTATTCACAAGTAGTACATGCAAATTGAACAGGTAAATCATTCAAAATGTCAAATTTTCAAATCAATTATATCAAACTAAAAAAAAGGCCTTGACATAAAGAGAAAAATGTCGGTTGCCCAGTTGGGCCACCAGAGCATGAGAAGTGGTGGCCCGAAGTTTCTATACCAAAAAACATCGTCAAAATAGACTTGAAATCCACTGTTTCCAGAAACATCACATACTGCCCATCCAATTTAACTCACAATTCCAGTAGACTTGACTTCTGGCAACTAACAATCAAACAATTATGTACCGTTTAAATCAACATAAGCTGTCGGCCCTGTTTGAAAATATAACAGATAACACCCGGATTTGCATTTACAGATATTATGACTGGGAAAGACAATGACATTTGTCATAACTACAACAGTCAATCGCCGGAGGTCGAGTTTATTTACTTGGGAAACTTAATTATGATGGGCAGTGTGTGGTGTTTCTAGAAACAGTGGATTTCAAGTCTATTTTGCCGATGCCTTTGGATATAAGGATAATAGGATGTGTGATACAATAAAGAGCATTGTACATAAAACTGTATAGTCGGGGATACTTGTCCCAATGAAATGTCTATTGATCATGATATGATATCTATCAATGATTAGAATAATAAAATCAAGATAGTTTGGGCCACTAAAAGACCAAAAATATGGTTGTCTAACTGGGCCACTACAACAGAGCATTCACTGGCCTGAACAGAGGAACTGGTGGCCCCGGGCCACCGGGCCAGTGTGTATGTCAAGCCCTGCATGGCCAGGGCCCGATTTTTCCATCGTACTTCAATTTGAAGTACGTGCTCAGATCCTAATTTCATGCTCAGATTTGAAGTTTTGCTCAGATTCTGAGTATATACACAAATCCGATTTTTCCATCATGCTTGGAAAACACAGACTTGAAGTTTTTGCTCAGATTTTAAGTTCATGCTCACGTTCTGAGTATTTACTCAAATCCAAGATTTTTGGATTTTTCCAATGTGCTCAGACATTTTTCTTGCTCAGATTCGGAGTTTTCATGCTCAGATTCTGAGACAACTCAGAGGCTGGCTTCAAGGTGAAGTCAATGCTCCAAAGTATGATTTTTTACAAAATATTGAATAATTTATGTTAAATTAAAGGATTAGATAAGGTTTAATTGAATAAAAGCACATGCAGATGCATTCCCAGTCACTGGAAAAGTTGTTACGTTACATAAAGTGATCCCCCATTCCCAGCCCCTGTTATAGAGCATCACATCGTTGGATTTCATCGATACGATACGATACGTATCAATGATTTATCAATATTCAATACATATCGATATTACTGAACTGAAATAGAAGAATAATTGCCTTTATTGGTCCAAGTACAAGCTCCCCAAACGGCGATATATTTAATATCTTCGGCTTATAATACACACAGAAATATTCTACCACGTATCAACAACTGTCCGCCTCCAATTAATAAGTGTATATCATGCACAAATCGGAGAAAATGTGAAATTAACAATGCTTAAATTCGGCTCATTCCCAAGGGACCAGTCAATACATCTGGAAGAACTTCCTGTTCATTTTGACTGGTCGCCACTCAATGGTAAACAATAAATTTCATACAGAATGACAATTAAAAAGTGATGATATTGGTGTCACTTTGTTTCAAAACCAGTAGCATTTGGCCCCCAAAATGTAATAGATGTATTTAAAAAGTAATCAGGCATAATTATGTGTATTTTAGGGACAATGGTGTGAATATGTTTTGCTAAATATGTACATGAATAGGAGAGCATATTTGACAGCTTGATAATTGAGTAAAAACAATTTCAGAATTCTTCACATTAATAACTTGCTGAGTAATTAATGTGTATGGAGATTAAAATGTCCTTCCTACTTTGCATAATAGTTATATATGGGTGACAGAATATTAAAAGATATGATAAATACTTATAAAGTTAAAGCCATGTCAAAGATCTCAGTTGATCTACAATTGTAGACCTATACAGGCCTTGGGTGATAGATTTGATAGATTTGAAATTGTTATAAATATAATTCTATAACCAACTATTTGTGTATGAATTTTAACTTTTTATTAATGTGTAGGTTTAATGCTATCAAAACATCTTCAGAAAAAAAACAAAACATAAAAACTTCCTACCAAGGACAGATACAACAATTAAAAATTAATAGTCGTCAAATTTATTTTTAGTTAATGGAACTGGCTCTGACACACATTTTTTTGCGTAAATTAGGCAGAAAATGGAGTTTTTTTTCTCAATGTATTGGAAGTTTCCTATTGATATTATTTTATTGATAAAAGGGCATATCTTAATCATGAACTCATATCAAAAGTAAGTCAAACTTCCTTCAAAGGACAGGTGTGAAAGCCTTCCCCAGGATACACCCCAGCAAACATACATTTTCAACACATTTCATGTTGTTACATAAATTCATAATTCTATCATTAATATCTTTTACACAATTTGTTATTTGTTGTAATCATAGATTTGTTCAAATGACAGTCACACGTCAAACTCCAGACACATTGTACATGGCCTGACAGTCACACGTCAAACCCCAGACACATTATATATGGCCTGACAGTCACACGTCAAACCCCAGACACATTATATATGGCCTGATAGTCACACATCAAACTCCAGACACATTTTATATGGCCTGACAGTCACACGTTAAACTCCAGACACATTGTACATGACCTGACAGTCACATGTCAAACTCCAGACACATTATACATGACCTGACAGTCACACATCAAACTCTAGACACATTGTACATAACCTGACAGTCACACGTCAAACTCCAGACACATTGTACATGACCTGACAGTCACACGTCAAACTCCAGACACATTGTACATGACCTGACAGTCACATGTCAAACTCCAGACACATTGTACATGACCTGACAGTCACACGTCAAACTCCAGACACATTGTACATGGCCTGACAGTTACACGTCTAACTCCAGACACATTGTACATGGCCTGACAGTCACACGTCAAACTCAGACACAAATTGGAATGCCTTGGGGCTACTCAGACTTGTTTAATATTGCATTGATTGCTACCAAATTTGACAGATTCTATATTTTTTTTATAAAATCTTGGACAAGTTTAACAATCCATATTCCCTATATTTATATATATATATATATATATATATATATATATATATATATATATATATATATATATATATATATATATATATATATATATATATATATATATATATATATATATATATATATATATATATATATATATATATATATATATATATATATATATATATATATATATATATATATATATATATATATATATATATATATATATATATATTTATTTATTCTATGATCACTGTGTATTCTGTGCTGTGATTGGTCAATTCCTGGTCACATGAGCTTCTCTAAATTGTTTTGTTGAGCAGATGCATTATATTGCACGTCAATATACTTTCCACTGCACTGATGGGGAATTCCATGGCGGGAAATGTTGGGGAAGCCCTATAATGACGTCACCAGCTTGCTCTGAGTGACCTGCAGACTGGGAAGTAGACGACAGCAATCAAGTTGATACAGACAAACTCGTCCCTTTCAGTTCTCATTTTTAGAATTAAACCAACAATGGCAGTAATTAACACAGTGATCATAGAATAAAACAAATATGGACCTGGGTGGAGTGCAATATGACTTTTTATGGACCTTGGGAAAGTTATATTGCACGAGGCGATATACCATGTTGTTCAGTGAAAAAATACTTTCAGAAAATGCAATTTGTATTCCTCCAATATATGTGCCATGATGAATCAAGTATGCAGTCTGGAGCTGGTCACAGCTTTCTGTCTGGCTCTATGGCTCCAGAGTGTCAATGGGGTTAGAACCAACCCCAGTGTCAAAAAAACCGAGTCACAGAAGATTCCATGAGTTCTGTTTGGATGAAGTGCCAGCTAGGCTGAGTGGGAGTGAGGCAGAAAGTTGGGCAACTGAACAGTCAACAAACAACAGATATGAAAATTACTTACAATTCAGCAACCAGTTTCCATCAATGAAGTGGATGTAGCTGACAGTAAACTGTGACTGTTAATCAACATAGATATAAAAACCAGTATTGCCCGGTTCTAGGACTCATGACTCACGACCAACCTGTAACGGATCATCAAGTTGCACTTTTTTTCATATTATATCATTATCTCGATTTATTTGACAAGCTGTAGACAAATATCATGATATTAAGATCTGAAAAATCAATGTTAAATTTCTAAGAAAAAAAGATTTGCCCAAATCTTTTTCATCAACCAGACAATGCTAAGCCTTTAACCTTTTAAAAAGTTGGAAAGTTCCAAATAACTGACAATATTTCACATTTTTATATTTCTCATTTTCATATTCCAGATTGCATGATGATCAGTTCTTGAAGAGAGACGGTTGCAACAGGGATATGGCACAGATCCATTGGGCAGGTGGTCGTCTTTGGCAGAGGTTTCGCTCCTGGTTAAGTGAGGAGTGGTTCATATTCAAACTGAGCTTCTGGAGTCTGACCTACAATAGCTTGACATCTTGGAATGTGTGCATTGATACTGCCCTAGAGCCACTTTTTTGGTTTGTGGATCACTTTATAAGATATCTTGGCCCGGTGAGTTCAAGGCTTATGTAATTAACATTAGTTTATGTGATATGAATTACCTTGCACTGTATCTCAATCTCAAAAATATAATGATTTTTGGTTTGTTGTTTATGTTTGAAGTATGATTAGACACTCGCCATAAATTTCAAGTTTTTGGAGACACTGAATAAAACAACTATTAGAAAATATCAAATAGAAATAAGTGTGAAGAATCAAATAAAAATGAATAACATTAAATAAACCATGTATATTTTGAGAAAATAATGGCCATTTGTCATGGAATATGATATATTTTGGATATGTTTTTCATTTCAGGTATTTGTGGTGGTAGTTGTTTGTTTGGTGTTTTCTGTTATCATCATATTTTATGTGTGCCTGCTTCCTGAGAAATATGCAGAGAGCTATTTCTGGACAGTATATCACTTGGTATTTGGACACTGGATGCTCTATAATACCGTATATCATTACTTCAAGGCTGCCTTTATTGATCCAGGACATCCACCAGAGGTCAGTTCTCAGTCTCTGTTGGGGTGCATGCCATTGAAGCCAGTGGTTCAGCCAAAATCCACCCTGCACTGGCGGGTTCCAATTGTTTGTACCCTCGCTTCTTTCCATGCTTTACTCATGTTGTTTTGATTAAATAATAGTATTTTAGGTTTCATAAACATAATGCTTAAAAAATCCTATTCAAGTTCTAATATAATGACATTTAAGAACTTTTACATTGGTAGACCTTGGTGCATAAGAGCTGGAGTTGTATTGATGTGTGCATAATGCTATAAAAACCTATTGTTTGAGACAATAGAAAAGTTATTTACAGTTGTATTGTACATCAATATTTCATTTAGTATTCATAAAATAAATATCAACACATCAATGGGCAATTTTATAAATAACTTGATCAAAAATGGTTTTCCACAAAGACTTCAATGATGTATTGGAGAGCAGATGTAGTCCTGTCATGGTACATGTTGGTTGTGTAAAATAAAAATAAAGACATTTGTTATGGCTAAGATTGTAGTTGAGAGAGTGCTGTAAAAAGATTGAAATATATTTCAAGATAAAAAATATTGTAAAATTTGCTGTAACAGAGCTAAAGCAAATATGATTTATATCCCTTTTATCATTTTTAAAGAGGTGAACACTTCAGGTGCAATATGTGCTGGTCTAAATCCAGCTAAGATCAGGAAAAACATTACTCCAGCTTCACAAAACTGGGTTATCACATCCTTAAATAGTATTGTTAACACATGAACTTCAAGAAATTAGGACACAAAATTAGTAAATATGTCAACTTTAGAAGTTGAGAAAAAAAGATTGCCAAGGTTACCTTAAAATTAGCCATCCATCCTTAAGTTTTCGTTCCACAATAATTAGATTGAATTTCACATCAATGTTCTGACAAAAGCGAGTTCCAAGTTTCATGTAGGGCTGAACCCTGTGTTGCCATTTTTTACATACATATATTAGGCAGTAAATTGACAGTCATAATAAAAGTAATTAACCATGTAGTTTTAGAGGCTGTTATTAGTAAAGATGCAAGGCAAAATATAGATTATATGATTGTACAGTCATGTAAATGTTGGATGATCTTTTCGTCAAATTTGGAAATGTGTGGCCATAATTTTTAGAAAATATACAATTTTTGCATTTTTAAGCATCAACAAAAATACAGAACTACATGTATTTAACGTTAGGGGGAACAGGGACACTTCCAACAGAGGATCACAACTGTATGAGATGTGTTGTTGACTGTTGCTAAGATACCAGGAAAGCATGATGTCACTATTTCATTGATAAATAGCCACAGCACCATTATCATTGTCATTGATCATTCAACTACATGAAATAGTGCACCATTATAACCCACCAAAACCAACTAAATAAGTACCATATCTCAGTTCAAAGGGGATCAATGTTTGTTAATATACATTAAAACATCATGTATTGATCTTTCATGACTAATCCATTATGAAATTTTGGTTAATGGTCTATATTTTGAAATATCTGACTTTCTTTACAGTCAAGTTCAAAATAACCAACTGGTGTCAAAAATTTACAAATATTTGAATTATTTTATTTACAAAAACACAAATTACTTGAGTTAAAAGGCATTTTTTAATAAATCTGTCTATTTAAACCAAAAAGCATCATTCTGGCTAAAGATAATATTAATGCCTTAGATATGCAGATTGGCAATGCAGTTATTGTCAAATATGTTTTCAAAGTTACATCTTTCCTTTCTCTAAATTTAAGCAAAATACCCAGCTTTTTCCATTTTTTACTTCAACTTCAAATCTAAAATTATCAAAATTGATAAAATGTATAGAGCAAATTAAAAACCACATCAAAAGAAAGATCCCTTCTTCAGCCTTTTACACATTAATAACTGCAATTGTTTTTGTAGTTACCGGTATTTTTATGCCAAGCAAATATCTTGCACTGTGTCATTTTTGGGGGTTCACTGTTTCCCCTCATGTTAACCTCATTAGTAAAGGGAATAATGATGATTTGTTGCTTTTGTATTTCAGAAAATTCCTGAAGTGGTGTCAATTTGCAAGAAATGTATAGCTCCCAAACCACCACGTGCACATCACTGCAGTGTATGTGACAAATGTGTGCTCAAAATGGATCACCACTGCCGTATCCTTAATATTTACAGTTAAATGCACTTTTGAAATATTAAATTTGTTATGATTAAGTCAAGTACAGTTAATGTAAATTCCTGTTGTAACACAATCAATCCCTATGTATATTCTGCTATTTAAATTAATGTTTTACAAATGTCCATTTTTCTTTCTCATATCTACATTGTGAGCACACTTAAATAGTGTGCTCACAATGTGTACCACATGCACACATCTGCTAATTTGAAAAGATATTGCAAAAAATCCTTATCTTATATATCAGCATGGCTTAATAATTGTGTGGGTCACAACAACCATCGGCATTTCTTCTTATTCTGTGCCTATATGTGGGCAGGAACAATCTATGTTAGTATTAGTGCATATCCAGCATTCAAGGAGCATTTCATAGGAAGTCCAGTAAGTATTCAAGACTTGAGAAAATATTTAGCTCCTCTCGCCAGGGCAGTGCAGGAGCTATGGTATTTGGCTTCACCTGTGTACATGTATGTGTGCGTGTATGTGAGTTAGAGACTCCACATTTTGACCACATTCCATGAAGGTTCAAATACGTTGATCTCAATTGTTTTTCAAGGTCACAGGCTTCAAATTGTTAACAAAAGCTTTGACATTTTGCAATGTGATTTAGCCTATTTGATTACTCCAACATGATATTCTCAAACATGACCTTGTTGCCAAGGTCACAGATTTTAAAATGTCATTAACTACTTTTGGTGTATCCTAAACTTTTTTTTTAGACACAGATATACTGTAATCTGCCAAATAACAGATGACTGACCTCCTAACCTACTTCTAAATCTTGAGTGCTAAAAATTAGCTACTGACTGAGGATCATGTGGCCTACTGCCTCTGGTTTTGGAAGATGGGCTGTGGTCTTGATAAAGACACTGGCCAACTGACATACTTTTGAATAATGAGGGCTGAAATAGTCATTGCCTTTAGAAGCAAGACCACATTATAAATGGCTGCTGGTTGAGAAAGCATAGCTGTATTCAATGTGAAGGCATTATTTAAAGAGATACTTTCTAGTAAAATAAATTATATAAATTACATGATTAAATGATCATATATTTGTAAATACATTGAAATTCACAGACAAAATAATTTTATCAGTAACCATGGAAACACAAACCAACACTTAAAACTCATCTTGCAACCCCCACAAAATATGATCATTTATTGCATTCACTGTCAATGACGTCATCGTGGGGGATTTAATGCAAGTGCAATTCAAGCTGCTCTTCAATGATCTTCAATTTTTATCAAATTAGTCATAACTTTGTCATAATACTAGTCTGATTGACATGCTTTTTAGCTCTGCTGAGACTTTAGCTTTCAGAGCTTTAGGAGGGGGGATGTCTGTCCATCTGTCAACATTTCTTTAAAAATCTTCTTCTACAAAACTACCAGTACTATATCTTTCATATTTTATATAGAGGTAGATATATAGGTGAAGATTCAGATTCCTTCAAATCTTAGTGATGTCACCATTGACCTTAGTGCAGTGACCTTGAGGTCACAAATTTTGTACTGAGCATATCTCAGCAAACACTTATTAGAGGAAATTAAATCTTGGTATGCAGAAAGGTCTTATGTTTAAGCTGTGCCTTATCATACAATTTTAGTCATATGACCTTTGACCTTGACACATTGACCTTGCATTCAATATTTGTGTGCATGCAAAATCTCACAACCATTAAACGTGAATAAACATATATCAATGGCCTTTGAGCTATGCTTATCATTGCTTTTTTGTAATGTTTTTGAACATTTCTACCTAAATGATCATTTAAATACTTTTCAAGAGCAGACTTGAGCAGATGATGATTTTGACTAATCAAAATGCATGTTACATATCAAATTTGGCCCCAACTTGTTATCTTGATTCTCATTGTCTATGTTATTCAAAATGGCAGCCTCCTTGACTTTTGAAAAAATCACAAATTTTGTGCATGAAATATTGCATTGGTAACAAGATAATGATTTACAAAATATTAATGAATATCTCATCAAAACTGAATTAGGATCTTGTATGGAAATCATAACCTGGTTGTTTGTTGCACTTTATCTCAGTTCATCAGTTTTCATTCAAGTCAGCAGAGCTATCAACCCATGGGGTTATGTTTACACCAAAATATCACATTTTTATGTTCTTTCCGCCACATAAAACCATTCTGCAGTGGGTCATGTTTTAAGACTGAAAATCGTAGCATCGCTGTTGCCTTTGTTTAGTTAATTAGTTATGTAAGTAGTTAATTCCCCTACGAGATGATGTCATACTTTTTTAACATGCACATGCATTCCAAATATCAGATTTCTCCAAAAAAATAATGTTTCAATAATGCAGTCATATTAACAGAGCCCACAGATCAATGTGCGTTATAATTATCTTCCAAACTCCAAAAGTATATCAGAGATGTGAAAGTATCCCTTTAAGCATGGTGAAATAAGTAATTTGATTTTAAAGGATGTAAAGATCCTTAAAGCATTCATGAAACCACATAGGTCACAACCAATTTTACAGAGGTTTTTTATGTTACTGTATCAGCTTAAATGATATGTTGCCATGAAACTGATGCAAGCAAGCTATCTCACTAAAATCAACCAAAATACACCGACCATGATTATTGTGTTTTGATGAAAGTGCCAAGTACTGGCTGTACTCTTTTGAACACCAGGTGGCTACATGTATACCATGTGACCTCTATTGTGGCTTGTCGGGGTGTTAGGCATCTACCACTGGACAAACATTAATGGATAAACAGGGCCTTGTAAGCCAAATCACTCCATTGTCCCAATCTAAAGGTGCTCTTCTGTTTGCAAGACTTGACTAAGCAGGTGTTTGCACAGGATCACTGGTCAACTGAACAAAGTTTGTTGACAAAGTGTCCAATGGATGATTTGGATTTCATCAGAAGACTCATCCACTTATAAATGACACAAAAATTTATGTAGGGGAAATATGATGGGTAATAATGGAGAAAATGGCAAGGATCCTGAAGATGATCTTGACAATGATCAGATGGGTAATAACTTTTGATTGTAAAAAAATATTTATATTATGCAAGAAAAAGTGCTTGAAAACCTCATTTCATGAATGCTTTAACCAAAAAATTCAATTATAAGTTTTATGATATTAGTTTGTAAAGCAAAAGACTGTACTATTTTCAAAGTTGCAGATATTATATTTTCAAATTGCTAACATGGCCAAAATCTGGCTGAGTGATTGAAACCTAGTTAGATCCAAATTTCAGAATTTGGCTGAGGGTATTAAGTGCTTTTCATTAATCATAACAATACTGATTTCTAGGCTTATTCAGTTAACACAAAAAAAATTAACTTAAACTTATAATTTAATTCAGCTGTTTTTTTATTCATGTTTAAAACATTTTGGTTGGTCAAATAGATTAGTATTAACATTGATGTGACAGCATGTGTAGGTGTGTGCTTTCTTTGCAGGATGTTACAATGTCAGGCTATTTTTACCCGCTCCATATAATAAGTGAGAAATTCTGGAAATATAGAGTAAGTTGGAACAATTACTTTTTTTGAAAGTAGAAAATTATTTTTCGTGTACCCTCATTTTTCTGGTTTTCAAAGCATGTTAATATGGTCTTTAAGTCAGTTCATATGTATGACCATTATTCAAAAAAAAGTCAGGATTCTGAGGGATACAAGTTTAGTTTAAGTCTTATGTATTTTTCTCTTTTTATCACACATGTAGACTTGTATAGGAATTATGGATATAATTTATTGTATGCAAAATTTTATTTTTTTATTCACAAGAATGTGTCAAGACCTATTTTTTTTATTTATTCTCTTGACATCAGTTTTTGAAAATATATTTATCAATCATATTTTTATTTTATAAAAGAATCAGAACTGAAATTACTAAACTTTTTGTATCTTAGGTGTTTGAGATATATGTGACAATGTTTTAAAGTATGCTTCTGATTAACATTTGATGGACAAATAGTATTATCCCAATTCAATATTTGACTCATAAATGTAGTTTTAAATGAAAATAACTGAATATATATAATTGCCATTGTGATATACCACTATACCAATCTCAATAACTTTGCATGTACATTTATTATATTAAATGTCTTTTTTCAAAAGCAGATATTCACAATCCTTCAGAAGCAACATGTTAAAATTAAGGTAATTTTTGTAGATGAAGAGCACAGGAGTTTTACAGCATTATCCTAATGGCACAGTGGAGGTGTATCCAACGCGGGACTATGGCGGGATACACTTCCACCATTTTATCCTGTATGAGTTTCTATTGTGCAGCGCTGTGGCCCTGGCACTGGGACTTCTCACATTGTGGCATGCAAGGATGATTTCAAGAGGGGAAACCAGCATAGAAATACACATCAACAAGAAAGAAAAAAGAAGAATGAGAAAAAAAGGATTGGTAAGTTGGATTTTTTAAAGGTCTTATTTATTAGAAAACAATATCAGTCAGCATTAAGAGTCATGGCATGGACAGTTTTGCTTTATTCATTTATTGATTTATCTATTCATAGCAGATTGTTAAAAAAAAGAAAGCTTAAATTAATATTTGGTTATTATCTTATTTTGTGAATTTACTTTGTCTTTCAGGTTTTTAAAAATCCATACAGCTTTGGAGTAAAAAGAAACTGGGAGATATTTTTAGGTCTTACAGATGGAAGAACATTTTGGAAACATGTGCTATTTCCATCAAATCATAAACCAGAAAGTGATGGATTGACTTGGGAATTATCTACAAAGGAAGATAATGGCCTGTTATTGTTATGACAAAAAAAGTTGCATGATAGTAAGAGGTGCCACAAGCAAAAGGTGCAAAATGTGTGATATAAATGAAAAAAAGATTCCATTTTATTATTTGGCATCATTGTAATCAAATATTAGTGTGAATAATGTGATGTACACAATCATGTAGTATAATTTTTATGTATAAATGATGTACATATATGAGATGGGTGATAAAGAGGGTTACAGATTTAAAAGTGACAAATCAGATTTTCCCGATTGGAAATATTTCATAAATTGTTATCTCTAAATCTGTTGGCATGATTCTCATGAAATCAGCATTTATTTTAAGTGTCTCTGTCAAGGAAATATACTGCCTTCACCTTCGTTCTCTATTTCCTGTATTTCTACAACAGAGCAGTGCCGTGCTGCCACCACATGGAAAAAGATTACCCACAAGGAAGATCCCCACCAGGGGTACATTGTTCAGAAATGATGTTTCTGACTTTTGTTTGCAAGTTATATAAGGTTGCATGAAATGAGGGACATTGAGGGGATTGATCCTTTGGTCCTTGGCTACTGATTGCTGGTTACATAAGCTTACATATGTAACATTAATCAAGGGACATGGGAATGATCCTTTGATCTTTTGAGTATCTAGGTGACTGTGACTAAGAAGGGCAGTGATCAGATCCCATCCTTTATTTTTTCTATTAATCTATTTTGAACCAGTGCTAAAACTAACCACTGACTTAGCTGCTGCTGGTATTTTAGTGTTGTATAATCTGTGAAGGCATTATTTAAGCAGCAGCTTACACAGTGTCCCCTTTCATGGAAATTTGAGTGGTGTAATATTAGACACACAGTAGACTATGTTTGTTGTTATCTGTATTTAGGCCCTTGGCATGGGGGATGGGATAGAGGTCTTGATGTTTAAGTGTCTATGAATTAGATCAGAGAGCAGAGTGCAAGTGCACTTAACAGCATGCTGCACAAAGTTAAGACCTACAATATCAGCCAGTAGCACAAAGTAAAGACCTACAAAATCAACCAATGCAATGTATGTAGTATTGAGGAATCTGGCTGTAGTACATGTATACTTTAGTTGTTGACACCACAGATTATTATAGTACCAACTATGACATTTGTCACAAGGTATCTAGTTTAATCAGATCTCATCTCAACTCCTGGTGAATATCTTGTTGTGTAATTGTGATTCTTGTGAAAAAGTCTGGAATTGTAGAGCATTTACATGTTGGTGCCCAAAATGATGATATCATTTAAAAATTCTATTTCATAAAGTTGTTCCCAAGTTTGATATTTTCATCTATTTTGCCACAGTAATGCTCACTTTGTATGAGTTAAAAAGATACATTGCTGAACCCTATAATTAGAACTTACATGTACACAGCATTTCATCATTCTCTTACATATTTCTATTGAATTTCACATATCCGATCTCTGCAGGGTTTTTTTGTCATTAAATTGAGCTGCATGGGTGCGTCCGTCCGTGGTAAATTACTTGTGTGCACGATACAGAAACAACAGTTTGACAATTACTTTAGATATTGCACACATACACACCTGATCTGATTAGAGAATGGGTCTGATTGGTCAATTTCTCTTACCATGACAACCATGTCGCTAACTTGGCTTGTGTGCATAATACAGCCAGGATGGTTTGACATTTAGCTTAGATATTGCATACATACACTCTTGGGAACCTTCCTCTGATCTGATTAGATATTGGCTGTGATTGGTTGTCATTTTTGTTGCCATGGTGACCATGTGATGACTTGTGTGCATGATACAGCCACAACTGTTTTACATTTAGTTCAGATATTGCTCACATGCCCTCCTGGAATATAACGTGGTAGATGTGATCAACCTATGAGGGGCTTGGATAGGTTTGATATTGGGTGACCTTGGGGTCCTTTCAAGGTCACAGGAGCTGATTGTCAAAATCTGCTATTTGTGATATTTTGCAAAACACTACAAATAACATTTATTTCCACTATATTTATCAAACACAATATGTTTGTTAATAAGTCTCCATTAATTTATGTAACTAGGTCACATTGACCCACTTATAGGTCACAACTTCCAATATAATCTGGTCCTGTACTAGTAATTAAATATCCATGGTTATTCATTTAGATGCATTTTTTGACCTTCACAGGAACCAATTTTCAAAATGTGATACTTGGGATTTTTTGCAAAACACTAAATAACATTTGTTCCTACTACATTTATCTTACATTATATAATTTTTCACAATATTTAGAATGATTTATGTAACCAGGTCACAGTCACCTACATAAAGATCATATAGGTCACAACTCCCAAAATATTGAGAATCTAATCTTTTTCAAATCAAAGGAGATTAGAACTTGACATTATGCAGATATTAGTAAATATCCATGGTTATTTATTCAGTTACACCTTTTGTTACCTTGGGTCAAGGCTTGTGTCAACTTCAAGATCATGACCTGCAGAGTAGCAATTTCACTTGTTGTTACTGTTGTTATTGTTGGATTTATTTTCCCCATTTGACACCACGGCGGGGTAACCCTTTTCAGACTTTCCCCCAACCACAAACATCTATTGTGTCCAAAGCGCAGGGAATGCTCTTGTTTATCCTGACAGGAGACAAAAACACTAAATATTGAAAAAGGGAGTGTTAAAACTTGAATTTATTTATTAATTCTATCATACTGTCATGATCATGACAAGGGGCAGAAGCATTCATACATCTGTGATGCCTAGGAATCAGTTTTTTTATTAATAAAAGTTATTTGTGAGAATAAATGTAATAAAATAAAATTTACAAAATATCCAAATGTTGATATTTTTGTATCAAACGTGAATTTAAGCCCAATTAATAGAGATATTAAACAAAGATATATTTCAAATAATATCTAGCAGACTGTCAACATAAATAGATATTTAGGGACAGACCATTATTCATTCGGGGTCGGTGGGGGTGGAGGAAAGTTGAAAAAAATATCGGTGAGACCACTTGATGGAGAATAAAACTTGAGAATGCCAACCCCAAGAAAAAAATAATTTGAGACTCCCATATCTGCAGAAAAAAAATGGACTTTTTGGGAAATAATTTGCCTCGCTTCATTTGCCACTACACTAGTAACAATCTACCCAAAATATGTTTAGGTAGCTAGTTTTGAGGCATCAGCAACAAATACAATTTACAACATAGCTGTTAGGGTGACATACAATCTCTAAGAGCAATAATGTTATATTGCTGTCCAATACAATCTTTTGCAAATGTCTTTTTATCCTTTATATTACTTAACATTTACTATTGGGCAAAACATAGACTTATATAGTCCAGATTTCTTAACCTAGCATATCTAAACAATGCTTAATGGATTGTACCTAGTGTAGTGGCAAATTTGTTTAATAAAACATATTCAACAGTTATATTATTTTCTGGGGTTGAATGCAGATTTTAAACAATACATACACCTGAAAAATGTTTAAATTGAGCAGCTTTAAAGCCAAACATTTATGGTAACCAGGCAGAGAAATGCTTTGAAGTCAATTCATTAAAGTTTAACAATCATAATTATTTATTGAAGATTTTAATCTCCCAACGGCTGAGTGGTATACGGGGCCATTGTATCAGTCTCTGTCTGTGTGTATGGGATGGTGGGTCTGTCTGTCAACAAATTTTGACATTTTATCAGCAATCTACATGATCTAAGATACAGGCTTCACATTTTTTTTGCCACATGCATCCCATGAAGGCCTAAATAGGAAGACATTGACTTAATCAAAGGCTTTAAATTGTAACTAAAATCTTATATTGTAACCAAATTATTTTACATTTTGCTATAACTTGGCCTACTGACCCTCCGATAATTAAAATGTCTGCTGACCCACTCTTTTTCTGAATGGGCACACACTTTAGTTGGCTCTTATCATGCATATATCAGGCCTTACACTCCAGTGACATTTATTCCAATTTCAAAAATTTGCTCCAATTTCCATGATGATGGATTTCTCTTACAAAATCAATTGTCAATATATATATATATATATATATATATATATATATATATATATATATATATATATATATATATATATATATATATATATATATATATATACGATATTCATAAAGACAATGTGCCCTGCATCTGCTGAATTATTAAAATAAAATAAAAATATTTTAGGAATGTTTCTTTTTAACTTCTAAATATGTGTAGATCATATATGTTTTGCATCTAATTTTATTGTTACCAAACAGAAACTGAAATTGAACTTCGGTGCATGAAAATTTACAGTGAGTAAACTTGGGTGTAAGAATACTTGATATGGGGTGTGTGATCAGACCACTTTGCCGCTGTGGTCATACAGTTTGCCCATCAAGTGTGCTATTTATATCGTGAGCCACAAAAGTGAACTGACAGCACCCATCAGTTGAGAATTCAGGTCATGCTTCCAATTATAGTGTGCCAGTCAGGACAGCGTCATCACTCTGTCACCCCACTGAGAGAGGGGTATTACCCCAACTTACAGCCACCCTGAGACACACTCACACTGTCCCAGCCAATGGCTGAGTGTCCTGCCTGGGTAGTAACCCTAGGCAACCAGGGATGCTGCCCTTGTAAGACACACTAACGCATGCGCACTGACAACAACTTGTTGCTGTGATTAAGGGATCTTATCCATTCTGACCGAATTATCCCTTGTTTTACACACATGTTGGTCAAGATTATGATCTTGACAAAATCTGGGCATTCACCACAAGTATATCTATAAATAACAAATTCAAAGTCTTGGTTAAATGGCCATGACAAGCACTTCCTTGTGCAGGGAGGGCAGGGATTGACCCCTAAAATGATGGAGGGATCAAGATTCTAAATTATGGGGGGTAAAATGTATCGGATAGCTTAGACCTTTGAAATATTACTTTCAATAACACATTTGAAGCTAGTGGTAACCATCTTTTTGTCCAATGTTTTTGAAGAGAGCAGGAAGAGAGGGGTTTGTGAGACCAGGTTAGGGGAGATTCGAGTCAATTTGTGACCAACGTTGTCACATGTTGTGCAATATAACTTCTTTTTTTTCAATCCCCCACAAATAAAATTTGGTATCCCTATAGAAAAGGCTACAGAGGGTGTATTTAGTACAACATATGCAAATTTCTTAGCATTCTTCCCCTCACAAAGGGCTTATAACTTAAAGTGTGAATTTTAGTGAAATTCTTTGCAAAACCTTGAGAGGGAATTCCCTTCTTAAAGCCCACTTAGAATGGGTTGTATGTCTAATAATTAATACATCAGGTCAACAACATGTCAAGATACTCTCAAAAACAAAGTTTGTGAAGATATCTTTTTGAAGAGAGCGGGAAGAGAGGCTTGTGTAAATATTTTTGGATTTTTTGTATAAAATTTGCTTCTTCACATTAAGACTACAAGATACTTTTATAATTAAAAGTGCACTCAAAATATTTTAATTTTGTATATTATGAATTGTACATTTAGTTGTGATTGTAAAGAACTTGACATACTGTGCTTTACTTAAATAGTATTTTCTTGAGTGAAGTTTCTGTGAGAGCAGGTTTTGAACAAAAGTGGTGTCCCTCTGAGGTGGGTGAGGCCAGGGTCCAGATAAGCCGTGTAATAGAATATAGAGGAGCGGGGAATGAATGGGCAGCTGATGCTATAATTGGAACATGACGTATTCCCGGGTTGTATGCCCAACTGCATAGCAGTCCTACACGTCTTGGTTATGTACATCTGATCAATTATATAGGGTCTTTTCTAAGTGTGTAATCACAATGACAAGGTGGTGTGGGTCACAGAAGGTTTGGTTATGGTATGGTCTTATCAGTCTATATTATTACATGCATTATATAACTTTAAATGCAGTGCTTGACAACTAATTCTAGGTAATGAATTCATTATCTGATGACTTTATTGCCTCATTCTGTAGACTGCAAGTCAAATCCACATTCAATTGATGGGATAGATATACATATTGTTGGAAAGATGGGAGTGATGATGAATTCCTTGGGCCTTTGGCCATGGATGCTATGATCACACTCCAAATAAAAATGATGCCAAAAAAAAAGGGGGGTTATAAATTAGGTTCCCGTTCAAATAGGTTTTACAGACACTTACTGGAGTACATCAGCTAAAACAATATATAGATATGAAAGGCAAATATCTTAATTGTTAATTTATGATACTTAGACATATTTATCAAAATCACTGTTTAATCCCTTTAAATCACTGCATTAAGGTTGGGTGGGTATATAACAGATATGAACTACTTTTTATTCACTTTTAATGGTTGAGATGTTGCATGTACATAAATTTTGAATTCAAGTCACTGTGTCAAGGTCAAAGGTCACATGACTAAAAAAAAGTATGACGAGGCCTGCTATGACCCAAAACATTTCTGTATACCAAGTATCAATTTCCTCCCATAAGTGGTTGCTGAGATATGCTCCATACAATATTTGTGACCTTGGGGTCACTGCACGAAGGTAATGGAAATATCACTAAGATTTGAAGGAATCTTAATATTTACCTCAATATCCAACTCTGTAGTAAACATCTTCCTCTGTATAAATTTGAAACATATATTACTGGTAGTTTTGGAGAAGATTTTTAAAGAACATTTTGAGATGGACGAACAGACAGACATTTTCCCACTCCTAAATCTCTGTGACTTCAAAGAAGTCAGCAAAGCTTAAGTAAAGTAAGGATATACATGTATCAATAGTACCTTTCCATTCAAAACAAAGCTGTTTTAAATGGGTCTTGTCATACAGAAAATGCATCCCAAAAGCTCCAGTGACACATGTGCATGTGTTACCCAACAATGTCACAATTTTAGAACAATTGGTAGTGTTAATTGGCATTATGAATATAAATTTAGCTGGTGTGATGGTTCCTAAAATAAAATCTTGGCCAATGATTTTTTGGGAAATATACTTTTCTGATCAAAGAAATGAATGATCTAGAAATAATTTGTTCAACAAAGAAGTTTCATCATTCATTTGGCCCTCTAATCTTGTTTTTTTCAGCAAGTATGAAAAGGTCAAATAAATTACCCTACTTTGCCTAATTAATGTTTGCATTTAACTGGCACCAATCTCAAAATACTTGACTTCTCTTATTACCAATAGTTTAATTGGTATTAAAAAGGATTCTGTGCCTTTAGAAATATGTTTTGGAACATAAACACGCAATTTGTAATAATGGTTGGACAGTGCTACCAAATTTTATTTTAAAGTTTTACACATTGAAGTATTTATATCTATGAGAAATACTGCCAACGATGAAGCATTGTTATCATATCCAATATTTCTTGTTTGTTTAATGCATTATCTGATGAAGAACAGTTGAGATTTGCCACATCTTTCACAATATCATGATAAGAAAGGTGATGATGAAGTTAAATATTTTTTTGATAAATATATAATTATGAAGATCACTTTGCATCGCATTAAGCAGAAGTCCATTTTATTCTGTAAAACCTATGATCTACCATCAGGTAGACCAATGTTTGATGTAGTCCTTTCTAAAAAGGCCAGAGGTCCCTGTGGATAGGCAGGTCCCTGTGAGAGAGGAGGTGGCATGCTTTGTGTTGGAGTCTGAGGTCCCACTGACTGTGCACCAGTTAAGGATGGTCCTTGGGAGGAGGACACCTGCATTGGGTGTGGCTGCTGCTGCTGCTGCTGCTGGGGGTGAGGCATACTTTGCTGGCTGGGTCCTGCTGCACCCCCGCTGTGAGAATGACCTCCTCTCTGTGAGGTCAACATTGTCTGCCAATTCTGAAGCTTCTCCTGGTTCTTTTGTATTAACATCTCTTTCCTCAAAAGTTCATTCCTCAACTCAGTAATATCCTGGAGACAGATGACAGAAAACTATTTTACATGACCACATTACACAGCAAGGTATTGTAATGGCATCAATAAAAATGCATTTTTTACTGAGTGTTACATTTTACATAGGTGAGTCAAATGGACAATTTTGATCATTCTATTTCTTTATAACTTAATATACAGAGAAAAATCTCAATTATCCAATTATATTCAAGTTATTATTCATTTTAGCTGTGTAAGGTTTTGTCACAGTTTGATTAATCCTACCTCTTTTATGATGTACTCTGGAACATGTACAGATAGCAGCAGCCTTTTCTGTAGAAAGAAACATTCCATCTGTTTTGCAACATCTAGGAATTTCTGGATAGATTGTTCAACACCTGTGAAATAAAAATGAACTTAATATCATATATTAATATCAAAATTAATTTTGGGTTGTTTTTTGTAATCGAATGGGGGTGAAGCTCAGTTAAGGTAAGCATACTTAATGATACTTTGGAACAAAAAGATTATTTAAACAAAACAAATCCTTGATGAAAGCTCAGTTAAACTTTAAATATAAGGTCAAAAGTGTGGTAAACCTACTTCCACCATTTTTAAAATCTCACTACTTAAAGGAATTGCATGCTGGTGCAATTATAAAAATGAACTTACTTGTTTTTACTTCATCTTGATCATTTATGTTAAAGTACTCTTGATTTGTAAGAGCTGAAATGCAGTTCTGGAAAGAAAAATAAGTTTAAGTAAATATGTGCTCTTCAAGAATGTTAGTTGATACAGAAGGCCATAAATAATCCATGCAGCTTATGTTTAGTTATAGTTTTGATGTAAAGAACAAACAGAAGTACTGACGATGATGTTGTGACATCAAGAAAAGTCAAGTCATTTTATGTATGGTCGTAGGGGCCAACTTCACTGGCCTGTTCATTTATAATTACTTACCTAATAATATGCACTAGCAAATATATCTATATTGATTATATGATGCATGATATTGTTATTTAAGTTTATCATTGAGTTACTGTCTGCAAAATAATGCAGACAGAAAAATCATAAATTTAAACAATCCACACATAGAAAAAAGAACATTTCATGTGATGGGTTATTCAAGACAACACACTGACCAAAAAAGGGATTTCAAGATTTGTTTCATCCTCGAGATTTCATAGTTGTTTAATTTATTTCTTCAACAATATTGAAAAATATTGTTCAAAATATCTTAAGTTGATACTTTTTTTAATTTTTGAAGGCGAGGCATTCACAATGGTAGGGCTGTTAACTTAAAAATCATTTTAATTGCCAATGCCATCAGCAAGATCACAAAGAAACAAATGATTTTTAAGAAAAATTTATGTATTTATCTTTATCAGAAAAAAGTTATGACATTTTTTGTCCATGAAATAAATGACTTTTTTCCGAGGACCTATTTTCAGTGGAATTTTCTCACAATCTACATCAGAAACATATAGCTTTTATTCTTGAACATAGTAGATATGTTATTTTATTAGTTTTTTATTTATTACTTTAAAAAATATGGTTATAATCTAAATATTTTTCAATTTCAGTATTTTCTCGATAAAGCACATATTCTTCATCACTCCTGCATTCAATATGCTGTAAAAACAGGACCAACAATGGAGGGCTCATTTGAAAGCGTTGCAAAAGCTCTGTTTTCTCATATTATGAATTCATTTATTCAATTTAAAAATTGTTTTGAATAGAATTTCTGAAAGAAAGTCAGTCCAGAAATGAAGAAAATAACACGTTGGCTTGGTTGTCACCGTGACAAACCCCATATTTGAACTGTAATAACATTAGGAAGAGCAAGCTAAGTTTTAAAGGGATTAAAGGGATTAAGCACAGATTTTGAAAAAAAACGTTTAAAATTCACACATTAGTAATAAATGTACTTGTCTTTCATGTCTATAATTTTTTTTGAAAAATGCATCCCCATCATTGTATGTAAAACCTATTTGAACAACAGCTTAACATATAGGCCCCTAATGAAAGCACACTCCTTTATTGGCGTCATTTTTATGTGGAGTGTCATCATAGAGGCACTGAAAGGTAAAATGACGTCATAAGAGTATGGCAATATGCTTATGACGTCATGAAATGTATTGTCCTTTGAATAGTACCAAAATGACGTCAAACAGTGCTACCCTACTTAGAGCCTCAATTGAGGTCAAATAAAGTTCACGCTACCCGTGTTTACCCGTCACGTGCAGCTTTTGACTCAGACAGACCTCTGCTGGGAGTGCAACTGCTATGTCTCATAGCAACATATCTTATTACTCTATTATAATTTCAATCTCTCATTATGCTCATATGTGGCTAAGCTTTCAAAAACACCAAATTGTAGAATTGGTGCTTAATCCCTTTAAGCACCGATTTTGAAAAAAAACGTTTAAAATTCACATATTGGTGATAAATGTATTTGTCTTTCATGTCTATAAACTTTTTGAAAAATGCATCCCCATTATTGTCTGTAAAACATTTTTGAACAAGACCCTAATATATAGGCCCCTAATGAAAGCACACTCCTTTCTTGGCATCATTTTTATGTGGAGTGTCATCATAGAGGCACTGATAGGTAAAATGACATCATAAGAGTATGGCAATATGCTTATGACGTCATGAAATATATTGTCTTTTGAAAGGTACCAAAATGACGTCAAACAGTGCTACCCTACTATGAGCCTTAATTGAGGTCAAATAAAGTTCACGCTACCCGTGTTTACCTGTCACGTGCAGCCATGGGCTGAGTAAATCTTATACAAACTGTGCAACTTCTATGTCTTGTAGCAATTTTTCTTGTTGCTCGTTGTCAGACTTTAATACGTCATGGTGTTCATATGTATATATACTGTTGCAAAACCAAGAAAACAGGATTGGTGCTCAATACAATTAAGGAATTAGAAAACTGCCCTCTGGTGTTATTTGTTGACACTAAAGTAGCCCTCAGCTCAGCTTTATTTTGCCAGTTTGTGTGATGGATTGCAGCATATACTCATTATAAATAGTATAATCCCCATTTATTTGTTGTTAGAATTACTTATGTATAAATTCTTTCCAACGATATGCATACATTTCTGTATTAGGGCTTTGTTTTCAACCATCGGGAATTCTCCCTATTAATCTGCTCTCCCATCCACTGCATTTTCACAGTGCTATGATCGTATTTGACCCAATTCTTTGCATGCGGCACATCCGGAACAGCGTTGACGGCTTGTTTGAGACATTGTCGCCTCTGCCTTTCAGTTTTGCATCGTTGTTATTCCCAGTTTTACCCCTGTAATAGTGGTGTATTACGCAGATTACAATATATTTATATAAAGAGTGCGTAACAAAAATGCAATAGCACAAATATTGGCTTGTTAATGAAAAATATGAATCTGAAATTTCCCTCCCATCTTGGAGAAAGGCGGGCGGAAGTTTACAATGCAACTTTTTTCCCGTCATGCATTGCTCTCTTGCGCCAATTCCGTCAATTTTTCACGGACCAGCTAAAAATCTGGGAGAGCAGATAGCGAGAATTTGACCTAATTATTAACCATTACTAGTTATTGAATCAGTGGACGTCCCGCTAGGTTTTGTACAAAGGGGCCAACATGGGTGAAATCCAGACATTGATTAGACTACATGTGCGACAGCTACAAAAGTTGAGAAACAGTTAACGTTAGGGGGATCAGGGACACTTCATAGAGATGATCACAACCGTATTCATGAAATGTGTTGTTGATTGTTGCTAAGATACCAAAAAAAGCATGACATCACTATTTACATACATATATAAAAAAAACGAGATTTGAAAAAAAAAAAGTTTCTGTGTGAGGTATGGGCTGCAATAAAATTTGCCACTGATAAGAGCGTGCAATCTCGCTGTTGCGTTTTTACGTTGCCCCCTGGTGGACGCTAAAACAGTCCCCACTTCACTTTTATTTTGCAAGTTTATGCGATGGTTTGAGCAATATGTACATTAGGAATGGAGTAGTTTTCACCCGATTTTTGTCAGAATTATGTTAGATATATAATATTACCCACAAGATGCCTATATTTCTGTATTAGAGCTTTGTTTTCAACCATCGGCAATTTGACCTAATTATTGACCTAATTATTGAGCCAGTGGAGGCCCCACAAGGTTTTGCACAAAGGGGCCTTCACAGATAAAATTCAAAACATTAATCAGACAGCTACACGAGTGTGAGACAGCTGCACAAGTGAGAGATAGTTACAGACAGCTGCATAAGTGAGAGACAGCTGCATAGGTGACAGATAGTTACAAACAGTATATGACAATTACAACAATGAGATATAAATAGCTGCATCAGTGAGAGACAGCTGCACATGTGAGAGATAACTGCACATGTGAGAGACAGCTGCATATGTGAGACAGCTGCAGAGTTGAGAGATAGTTACAGTAAGAGACAGTTACAACAATGAGAGATAGACGGCTGCACCAGTGAGAGATAGCTGCACAAGTGAGAGATAGTTACAACAGTGAGAGATAGCTGCATAAGAGAGAGATAGCTACAGAAGGGAGAGACAGCTGCATAAGTGAGAGATAGTTACAACAATGAGACAGTAACAACAGAGAGATAGCTGCACATGTGATAGATAGCTGCACAAGTGAGAGATAGCTGCATAGGTGAGACAGCTGCACAGTTGAGAGATAGTTACAGTAAGTGAGAGACAGCTGCATAGGTGAGAGATAGTTACAGCAGCGAGAGATAGCTGGACAAGTGAGAGATAGTTACAACAGCGAGACATTAATAACAGAGAGATAGCTGCACAAGTGAGAGACAGCTGCATAGGTGAGAGATAGTTACATCAGCGAGAGATAGCTGGACAAGTGAGAGATAGTTACAACAGTGAGAGACAGCTGCATAAGAGAAAGATAACTGCAGAAGAGAGAGACAGCTGCATCAGTGAGAGATAATTACAACAATGAGACAGTAACAATGGAGAGATATCTGCACATGTGAGAGACAGCTGCATCAGTGAAAGATAACTGCACAAGTAAGAGACAGCTGCATAGGTGAGAGATAGTTACAAACAGTATGTGGCATTTACAACAATGAGAGATAAATAGCTGCATCAGTGAGAGATAGTTGCACAAGTGAGAGATAATTACAACAGTGAGAGACAGCTGCATAAGTGAGAGACAGCTGCACATGTGAGAGATAACTGCACAAGTGAGACAGCTACATAGGTGAGAGATAGTTACAGTAAGAGACATTTACAACAATGAGAGATAGACAGCTGCATCAGTGAGAGATAGCTGCGCAAGTGAGAGATAGTTACAGAAGTGAGAGATATCTGCACAAGTGAGAGATAGATACAACAGTGAGAGACAGCTGCATAAGTGAGAAATAGCTGCAGAAGGGAGAGACAGTTGCATAAGCGAGAGATAGTTACAACAATGAGAAACAGTAGCAAAGAGATAGCTGCACATGTGAGAGATAACTGCACAAGTGAGAGACAGCTGCATAGGTGAGACAGCTGCACAGTAGAGAGATAATTACAGTAAGAGACAGTAACAACAATGAGAGATAGACAGCTGCATCAGTGAGAGATAGCTGCACAAGTGAGATATAGTTACAGCAGTGAGAGATGCATAAGAGAGAGATAGATACAACAGTGAGAGACAGCTATAGCAGTGAGAGACAGCTATAGCAGCGAGAGATAGCTGTACAAGGTAGAAACAGCTGCATTTATGTAAGTGAGAGATAGCTACAACAGTAAGGGACAGTATCCTTTCCCAGCTGAAGGCACTTGTTCATTGAGAAATAGCCACTGCACCATTATGACGTCTTTTATCCTTCTGCTACATGAAATAGTGCACCATTATAACGCTTTCCAGACACTCCGCACCCTTCACACAACCGCACCCGAGTCAAACCGCACCCGAGACAATCCGCACCCAACACTGACTGTACCCTGACTGACCTGCAATTATCATTATGTATCATCCGCCAGCATATATTAACATTTAATTATGCTAAAACATTGTTAAATCGTCTTTTATTTACAAGTAACCAAAGCTTAAGTCGACATTTCTTGCTTTCTGAAATCTCGTGAGCTGGAACGTTAACTTCAAAATGGCGGGAAGTAATGCTGAGCGGGATCCATTCTTGGCACAAATAAACAAGATGAAAAGTTTTGTTTGATGTTTCATACAATTTGAGTAAGTTTTCTCAAGGTTTTGTCTTCTTGGCATTGATTATAGTTCACGTTTGCTTCACCTTTGTTATGACATTTCCTCTGCGACTTTTAAAATGGCAGAGCAACATCCGTACATGTGATGATCCCTGCAAAATCTCGCCAAATATTACGTTTCCAAAATGAATTAAAACAGATTTTACACAAGGAAGAGAAAATAGCTTGATTATATTGAGTAAATTTGGTTGGGTCGGTCTGTCTCAGGTGCGTTGTAGTTTTGGGTGCGGAATGACGGGTGCGGTGTGGCAGGGTGCGGAGTGTCCTGATACCATTATAACCTACCAAAACCAACTTTGAGAAGTTACAAGTTCCCCTAAACCCCTATCGGATGGGAAGGACAGCAAAGTCCATCACCGACAATGGACTGGAAGGACGTTGATGTCCCCATTGTTCTGACGTCATTTGCAACATTCTGAAGGGCTGCAACTTGATACAATGTAACCTTCTCGAAACAGCCTTCTTGAAAGAGATTTCATGAGTTTTGAGTCGTTACAGAGTGACTGAGGCCGGCTTCTCTGAATGCTAGACGATCCGCCTCACGCTACCAGCGACTCATTACCTGTCCGCCTCACGACCTGTCCGCCTCACTACTCGTGCGCCTCACTGGTTCATATTAACTTATAATTAAGTCCAAAATCACCTATTATATTTTTACATTTTAAACAACCACTTGTTGAGAATATTTACAGCTTTGTCAAATGTAGATGTGTTTTAAAAAAAAGTAAGTTCCAATACGTCAATTCTATATTTTGTTCCGCCGAATTCGCCGAGGGTATTCAACGGGCGGAGGTGGAGAAACGGGATAACCCGGGCTAACTTGCCGGACCCAATCGTGTGTCTTTGAATGACGATGTTTTACTTACCTCTTCTTGAGAATACAGCTTTATATGAAAAGGATTCGTATTCTTTGTGAAATGTAGATGTGTTTTTAAAAAAATTCGGTGTATTACAAGCAATGTGAGGCGGACAGGTAGTGAGGCGGATAGGTCGTGAGGCGGAACGTCTGAGGCGGAATGCCGTGAGTCAGAACGTCCAGCACCCGGCTTCTCTCGGGGGCCGACTTCACTTGGCCGAGTTCACCTACCTACTGCGGGGCTGACTTCACTGGCAGACTGCCTTAATCATGAACTTTTGACCCTGGCCCAGCACTTCATTAAGCATATTGAATATCCATGGTTATAAATTTTATCAATTTAGTACGTAGATACACTAGTCCCGGAAAAACTGGTTTGTCCTGCCAATAGGCCCCCTGCCAGTCTCTCCGACCAATGATTAAATATAGTGGAGTTGTACAGATCTGGTTCCGGTAAAGTTGTACAGTTCCGGTGTGTACTTTTCAATGGGAAAAAAAAAGAGAACCAGTTAACCGTAGCCCTCCGTGCTCGGCGAGTCTTCCTCCGTGCTCCGTGGGCTGTCACGGAGGAGAAAATTTCTTCTCGGCCGAGGAAAATTGCATCAATTGGCCGCTTGGTGTCACCACCTCACTACAGTATATTCGTATGTAGTTTATTTCCACGGAGGAGAAAACTGCTTCTCCGTCGGAAGGAGAATGCATTGATTGGCCGCTTGGTGTCACCACCTTATATTTTGTAGATTGAAGATTTCACATTAATATCTCAGTCAATACATGCTTACAGAAATGATTTACAGTGACCGGCAACTGTCCGAAACCGGCAGATGAAACTCGGACATTTTTAACTCGGCCAAATATCGAGTAAAACTGTTCTGTACTAATTGCAATTGAGCTGTATATTGTACCTCACACGTCATCTTGTTAGTCCTATTCCTTTCAAAACGTTAAAAGTGTTTATTTGTTTTCACGGCACGAATGTTTGTGTCACTGTCAAATGACATCAGAAGTGGTGACGTGACCATCATTAAAACTCCACAGACCGTTAAAGTCGAAGATCTTCTTTTGGCGTGAGCAGTTTTTACACAGTTTTTAAAGGGTTTGTGAAATTCGGGAGTGAAAAACATGAAAGTGTTTGGATTATGCTGCCGGTCACTGTAAATATATCTGAGATCGTGAGAACAAGAGGAAGACAGTTAGACCTATATATGTATTTTGTAGATTTTATTTTGTGTTTGGCCCGAAAATGACTGCCGTAATTGTGAACTAAATAAAAAGATATTAATTATAGTTTTGAAGATTTGATACAATGGTTAACACACGTCTGACGGGCAAAATTGCTAAAGACTACCGCCAGATGTCACGACCTCTCAATGCAGTTCCAATATTGACCACCAAGCCCTCTAGTGGACTTTGTATGCGATGGAATAAACTTTCAGGGAGACATCTGGCGGTTGAATTGTCCATACAAGCGAGGAGTTTATCAAATTTTATCAAAAAGTTGTTAAAATTGACTTTTTAAGCATCCTTTTCCTTCTAAATCGATGTCACAGCTAGGTAAGATGTTCATATTAACTACAATAGGACACAGAATTGTTGTGGAATTAAATAAAATGAGCCACGGAGCAAGATTTGGAAGGAGCTGCATAAACTCCACGGAGGAGCAGTCCACGGAGCACGGAGGAAGATTCGCCGAGCGCCGAGGTCTGCAGTTAACTATTGTTGAAAAAACAACAACATGGAGACCGGCAATCGGCCTATCAACAAAATTTAGTATTCGGGCGATAATTTGGCGTTTTAACACAATTTCAATCCCTCTGCTAGGATTGTCGCTTATTCCGTGTGTTAAGAAAAATTAAGAGAAATGCTACAATAATTTATGATCTACTACTCAATCATGACACAACAAAGAGATAAATTTGTGATTGTTTGATATCATATTTACCTGAAATGAGGTTTCAAAATCGTCAACAAGATGTGAATTGGAGGCTGCCATTTTCAGTGTTTGTGGAACAATGGATAAATAAGAACAGTGGCCGAAGTTGATTGGGGCTGCTTCGGGGCCCGAAACGTCACAGGGCGACCCGATGTTGGTTGATTGGAAAGGAATGTTGATTGCGCATGTCCGGAAGCTCCCGATCGGCTCATTTGACAGCGAATCAGAAAGATGGCGGCGAATTTTGAAAGGTTAGTATTTTAAAAATGAAATGAATGAAATATCTCCATGTATGTGCTTCTTGTTTAAAATTTCGTGATGCACATGAGGTGATCAAAAGTGTTGGGACAAAAAATGACCATATTGTAGGTGTTGTCATACTTGAATTATCACCCTAGCAGTTAAAATATCTGCCGGTGTGGTGAGTTGAGCATGTGAGTGGGGCCAGTGGTAGTTTAAGAGAAACGGCATTTGGTCCTCCTTGTTCTCTTCTAGATGGGCTGGTCGGAGCAATATGACCGTTTCAGTGTCACCCCATTCACGCATGAAGAGATTCCAAACCACACACCTATACCCAAAGACATCGTCAAGAAAGACTTGAAATCCACTTTCCATAAACATCATGCACTGCCCATCCAATTTAACTCACGACTCTATAGGCCGATTGCGGGTTACCGTCTTGTTTTTTTTAATGATTAGATTTTAGAGAGTTTTTTGTGCACTTCCGATTGTAATTGTGCAGTTCCGGCATGTTGTTTTCAATGGGGCAGTATGGCGACCCGCAATCGGCCTATTCTCTCCATCGGTAACTCACCTAATATCGCTCATTATGCCTACCACTTGGCGGAGCCACCGGCAGTGAGTGGAAACCACACAAGTGGAGCACAAGCTGTCAAGCTATGGAGTTGAGCAAATCTGTCATAAACATGACCATTTAGCATCGCACATTATTCTAAATTATATTTGTAAAATACCAAAAATTGTGCATCTCGCCTCAAGCATATTATAGGGGATTTTTTTGTAACACGGATGGTTCCTTTTTTGACAATGATTGCCGACAGGCAATCATTGTCAAAAATAGGAACTATCTGTGTTATTCTGTGATCGGTACGATCATGGGAAATGCGTATTCATTTCCTGTGGTTTGTGATTCGGTTTTTTCTGTGGTCATTATTGTTAAAGCAACTGACGCCACTGTGGAGTGTTCGTCTGTGTGCATGCAAGTTTCCAATTTGCGCATGCGCCCCGGCGTATGAATACTTATATAAAAGAAGTGAACAGAAGAAAAGAAGTGCGTCATGTAAACAAAGCAGACCGTTCAAAACGATGTCATCGTGTCGCTCATCGTTTTATAAAATTATCTTTTTAAATTGCCTGGAAATGCTTCCCAATCGATAGAACAAGGAACTATCAGTAAGTTTAGTTCAAATTTGGTGTAAATCGGACAATTAGAAGTCAGATGACATGCTAAAGTCTGATCATTGAGAACCGCATTAGCTTCCAGCCATTCATGGCACGTGCAACATATCTGCGTTATGTAATCGCCTCGTGCACGTGCCAACCATTGACATGACGTCATTGACCAGCACGTGCATTGAAAAAAAAAACTGATGCGGTTCTCTATGAGTCTGATCGATGATTTGGGGTTAGTGCCTGAGCGATATTAGGGCAAATTACATAATCGAACCTGAAAAGGCACATCTTTGCATAAAGTTGTGCTAAAAAAATCGTTCATATACCAAATTAAATAATTTTAAAAGATGAATCAAGATAATATTTCATTTTGTGGTTTTGTTTGGTTTATTTTAATTTTTGTTTTGTTTGTTGTAATTTTTGTTTTGTTTATTTTAATTTTTTTTCTGTTTGTTGACAGTTTTGGTTAGTTTTTTTTTTTTTTTCTCATCTGTGTTACATGTGGATCACCACTTTTTCTTGTTGCAATATTCCATGTCTTAACAATTTGTAAAGAAAAGATATGAAATCCCACCAAAATAAATGGAACAAGTTCATAAGATCTAAATCATTTAATAGCAAAATCTCTCTTCAAATATATATTTGCCCAACTTTGTCAATTGCAAAATACATATATAACTGTCTTCCTCTTATTCTAACGATTTCAAACATATATAAATCATTTATGTGAGTGTATTATAAGCTGAGATATTAAAGTGAGATCTTCAAAACTATAATACAGCACACTAGGCTTACTTATATTATCGCCCACCATTAGTTCCACTGATGGCCACCAGGTGTCATAATGATCAGACATGGCCGCCATGGTGAAACCTTGGAGGTGAAACCAATCTCTGTACAAAAGATTTATATTTTATGGCATATCTTCACCAAAAATGCATCTTTTGGCACACTTTTTTTCCCAATAATATTTTAAAATGCATACAATGCCCTTATCAGTTTTCTCATTTCTACCACAAAAAATACAAATCAAGAGTTAAACATGAATATCCAATAGAAAAAGACTTGCTCATCTGGTATCCAATAGAAAAAAAAATTGCTATGGGAACAAGTATTGCTCATATTTTTATTATAAATTCCTTGTAATCTTGTTACTTTGTATTATTATCTATTCTGCAAGCAACAAGCAATGTCAAGTAAAAGTTACAAAAGTGGTGGAAAGAACTGTGTGGCATTTGGATGAGGGAACACCTACATTAAAACTAAAGGTTTTGGTATTTCTTACCGCAGCTTCCCAGTCAACACAGCTCAACGAGAGAGCCTGTGCTATTTTATGTAATATGAGTCCAAGTATTGTAACAACTAATTATGATCAGTGATGTATACTTAATATTGTCAATAAAGTGAAAAGTATCATACTTGTGTGAAAATATCTCATGCGTGTGAAAGCATTTCTCTCATAAAGGGAAGACATGACTCAAAGCTATGGAAACAATGACGGAATGCTCTTTGATCACAGGTTTGACTTTGAACACAAGGATTTTGAAGAGCAATACTGTGAATGCTGATAATTGGCATTTTGGCCTTTGATCAGTCATCAGGGGCCCACCACTATATGATATGCAAAAAGAGCCAATAAGCACACATTTCTGGCTGGCAGCTTGTAACTAATGCATTTCATTTCCAGCTGGTATGTTTATCAGCTGGTAACTTTTTTTGTATCAACCAGCTGGCTCAAAATACATTTGACATTTCAAAATGGCCTAGCTGACAGGCAGATGAGTTTAATTGGCTGGCTGGTAAATAAAGGCTTGAGATTTTAAAACAAACTGGCAATTTCACCATTGAAAACCGCAAAATAAAAAATAAATTATATTATATGAACATTATTTGACAAAGATTGTTCAAACCTAATGATATTTCTACTGTAATTATAAGTTTTTAACATTTAATTATTTATTAAAGAAATTGGCTCATTACCAGCTGTTAAAAGAAATTTAGCATTGACAAACATCAATGAACAAAGTTAGCAGCTGTTAATTCCATACACATTCTGAGCTGGTAAGTTTAACAGCTGGTAAAAAATAACAGCTGACTGCCAAAATCCCAAAGTGTAGCTGGCTGGTATTTAAAAAAAATATTTCCTTCCAGAAAATACTAAAAATGCATATTGGATAAACAATTTTTTAGCTGAATGATATGTTGTTCACAACATTCTATAACATACTCTGCCCAAGTTTCACATCTCTATCTTAATTTTTAACGAAGTTGGTAGTGGGCCCCTAAGTCATGGAATCCACTCCCTAAATAACTAGCCCTTTCCAAGGATTTTTTTTCAAACATAGAAATTTAATGACTTAACACAGAAAACATAAATGAAATCTTCATATTGGTCTTCTATTTGAGCGACATGCACATCAGAACATATAGAATTGAGTTGTTTTTTGCAAACATGGAAAATAAAAAGAATAATGACTTTATACAGAAACCATGTGTGAAATCTTCATATTGGGCTTCTATTTGAGCGATATGCACATCAGTAAATCACGCATATCTCAATAATATTCAAATTTGCAGTTTTCACCATGTGCGATGTGACTTCAATATGGCGGGGCATGCGCAGTTCATATGTGACGTAAGAGTTTCAAGCTGTATTGATATATCATTCACAATTACGGCAGTCATTTTCAAGACTGTCTTTCTCTTGTTCTCACAATTTCATACATGTATAAATCATTCATTTCTGTACCTATAATATGAGCCGAGATATTAATATGTAATATTTAAAACTATTGACTTCTAGTCTTAATGTTCACAATTACGGCAATCATTTTTGGGGCCAAAACAAAGTAAAATATACAAAATACATATATAACTGTCTTCCTCTTGTTCTCACGATTTCAGACATATTTAAATCATTCTGTAAGTGTAATATTAGCCAAGATATTAATGTGGAATCTATATAGACTATTCTTTTGATGTGTAGGCTATTCATTTGATATATAAACTCTTCTTTTACATTGTTTTTTCGTTTGTTGCAGGTCAAAAAAAATGCTGAAACGAGAGTTTGTTCCATGCTCATCAAACATCTTTAAAATATTTTACCTTATCAATAAAACTTTTTAATGATTTATTTTTTATTTGTACTATGGTTAAGATCAAAAGGCAAGAAATGCCTTTTGTGTTCAGTGGTGAAGCCACCCCTAAGATACCTTGCTTGTTTGGATAATTCCAGAAACCAAAACTAAGACAGATTGCAAACGTGCTGAAAATGTTGAAGCCACCCCCAAGATAGAACCTGTTGAAGCCACCCCTAAAGCCACCTTCAAAATCCATGTGATGTAAGGCCAAATCTGTGATTAAAGGTTATTCTGTCATTGTTTCCACAGCTCAGCCCACACAGTCTTTGATGTCTTCCCATTTGACAATAATATTCAGCAAAAAAAATCTGTTATTGTCAGATAAGTAAGATATTTTTCACATAAGTAAGATATTTTTCACAAAAGTAAGATATTTTTCACATGAGTAAGATATTTTTCACATGTGATTAATATTTTTCAGAAAATGACTGCCGTAATTATGAATGATATAACATATTTCATTAATCACTCAACAAATGATATACTTATCTAAATTATTTGAACAGTTCTGGAATCGTGAGAAAGAAAGAAATAACCATTTTATTTTTTTTTAATTGTATATTAATACATTGGGGAATATGACAGTCATAGAAAACGAATTAGTATTTCTGAAATCGTGAGAACAAGAAGACAATTATATATGATTTATGTAATTTTTATTGATATTTCATCCTGGTTCACATTTATATCTCTGCCAATAACACACTTACAGAAATGGTTTAAATATGTCTAAAATCGTGAGAACAAGAGGAAGACAGTTAAATATGTATTTTGTAGATTGTACTATGCTTTGGCCCCGAAAATGACTGCCGTAATTGTGACCTATAGGGCTAACGACCGTCAGTTTCGCTCATTTTGGTCTTTGTCAATAAATAAATAACCTCACTTAGCATGAACAGTTATCTACATGTGTGCTGTAGTGGGGTATATCCATCAGTAAAACTTGTCATTACTTTATCTCATAAAGTGATGTACATATGTTATATTCTGACAAGATTGACAAGTCAGAGTCACAAATGACATGAGCAACCATAGGCTAGCCTTCGCGCACTGATCTCTCTTCAATGCTGAAAGACGAAAATTAATATATCATACATCAGACTTACATATTTGAAGAGAAGAGCTCAAAAGCTAAATTTTGAGTTGTCAATGAAGAATATTGGTCAAGAATTGACAGAGTAGCACCAATGTTTATCTTTTTGTTAGAATCTGGCACTCGTGCACGTGCTCATTGTGACGCAATCGGGGTCAATGGGTGCAATTTTCATAACAATTTAGTTTTACTGTTCATATAAACTTTTCTATGTCAAAAAGTCCATTGTTCCATTTGTTTTATGTATACAATACAATTTCATAATTATCAGCCAATCCTATGGTTGCGCGAATCCTATGGTTGTTAGCTCTATAAAAAGATATTATTTATAGTTTTGAAGATTTCACATTAATAGTATACAATGGTTAACACACGTTCACAAGTTTCTTTCCACTCAATAGCCACGCTGTCTTCTGAGCATGCGCAGTGGCCACACATGACGTCAGACCGATGGGAGCAATTAGAACTTGACTTCAAGCAACTAACAATCAAACAATTATGTTTCCTTTAAGTAAACATATGATAACAGCCCTGTTTGAAAATATTTCTTCATCTCGGCATCATTTCGCCATTGTTTACGAGTTTGCGCAATCAGGTGAAAATGGGTCAGTTTATTCACGGGAGTGACAGCACCAATCTGTAAGCATCACAACGTTGTGTTCCTTCTGATGTCATATGAAGATTCTCCCTTTGCGTTTCCATGACGTCATCACTTGGACTCTCCTAAATGCCATTTCACGTTGTCAGGTTTAATATCGGGTAAAAAACTGGAGAAAAAACACTACAGAATGCACACGGATTTGCATTTTTAGACATTATGACTGGGAAAGATGATGACATTGGTCATAACTGCAATGGTTAATCGCCGGAAGTCGAGTATAATTAGTGGGGAAACTTCAATATGATAGGCAGTGCGCGGTGTTTCTAGAAACAGTGGATTTCAAGTCTATTTTGCCAATGGCTTTGGGTATAGTGTGACATTCTCTTGACAGATATGAGGTGACAAATTAAAAAGTAGATTTTCTGGTACTTAATAGTAGTCACCTGACTTATTTGTGTCTTGGTATAAGATTATGGAAGCTTGATATTAGCAGAAAATGAAACATATCTAAGGGTGCACACGATTGAAGTCGGCGAAATCCGCCGCGGCAACCCTATCGTTAGTATGTCAGAAAGGTAAAGAAATTCTCAGTACAGTTGGGACAGGTTGTAACTTTCATGTGTGGTTCAGTATATTGCATGTTATGTGTGCATGTACTTGTTTTCCCTCCCAATGTGGACGATATGGGAAATGACAGGTATGTTTCAATACAAAACAGTGACAATATATGAAGTCTACATATATGAAGTCTAACCATCAAGAATTTGTGAGAGATAGCTGCACAAGCACAAGACAGCTGCATAAGTGAGAGAAATCTGTACAAATGAGTCAGCTGCACAAATGAGTCAGCTGCACAAGAGCTACAAAAGTAAACATTTTGGGTGCCCTGTAGATTTCTTATATTGTCACTGTCTTGTATTAAAAATGTAAGATGCACAGTTTCCTGCCCCATATCTTGATAATTTTTTAATATTTTTGCACAAAACCAACAAATGTGATTAATATAACAAGCCGTTATGATTCATTGTTGATAATGTTCAATTCTATTAAATATCTTTGTCAAAATGGAAATGTTCGTGTCTCTCACAGCCGAGCATTTTGTGGATTTTCTTTTTCAATATTCTAATCAGTTTTATTTTACACAACTATTTGAACTTCTTTGCAGATTGAAGGGATGAACGTTTTGACCACCACGACTCGGCCATCGATGGGAAAGAAGTTCACAATCCAGTGACAAGAATGCATTGACAAGAATATGCATTTCTGTATAAAAAGGTAGGAAAGCGCACAAAAATACATGGAACAATTGCATGTTATCATATAATATTTAATATCAAAATCTGAGACAAATCCATGCAGTCATTCACTGATAAAAAAATAATCTTCACTTTCTGTTCTAGCTACCAAGTAATTTTCATTTATTTTATATTTGCTCTGCTCTGTTGGTTCCCGGTGAAAATTAAAACAAAATATGATAATATTTTGAAAGAAATAACAAAGCGGGCCTTCGAGGCCAGACATATATTTTAATTCTTTTCATCTCTGTCAAAATTGAAATGTTTGTGCCTCTCATTTTGTGGATTTTCTTTTTTCAATATTCTTGTCAGTTTTATTTTACACAACTATTTGAACATCTTTGCAGATTGGCGGGATGAATGTTTTGACCACCACGACTCGGCCATCGATAAGAAAGAAAGAAGTACACAATCCAGTGACAAGAAGTATTGAATTTTGAAGAAAGAAGTCCCACCAAATGGAACATTTAATATCAAAGTATAAGACAAATCCCAGCAGATATTGTTACATAAGAAAAAGAATGTTCGTCTTCTGATCCATCTACTATGATAGTACCTTTCATTAATTTTATATTTATCCTGCTTTTACCCCCCAGCCAATTGGCCTTGTTTGTGGGTTATTGAAATACCTTTTGCCATAATTGAAATATTGTACATCTCAACAGTTTGGCCATCAAGAAAAGCAAGAAGATCAAGAGTTAATGACAAAAGGGCTTTAAATTTTAAGATAAAGAATTATACAAAAGATGTATTATTTATCAGTTAAAACAATATATTTAAAAAAAGCTCTTTCTGACTGAATATCTCAACCAAAAAACTGTCTTTCTGTTTGTCAACATTGTTGAGACAACAGATTGCATCATTTTCATATGATACTTGTATCTCACATGAGGTGAAACGAGGTAAACAGCTTTTTGTGAATGTAAGTTTTAGGGTGTATCGTGAGATGTGGTTCAGAACCATGCTTTAGCTGGGCACACCCATTACTTCGTATAATCTCATGTTAGATACACACTCTCATATCATATGAAAAACGTTGAGGGGTAAATTTTTGTAGAAAATGTTAACTTTTTGTTTAACAATTGTCAACTAGCAGTGATAAAGATATACAAGTTCTCTCTAATGGAGTTGATCTCGAGAGAAAAACCTACCACTGTGACAACAAAAACTCTCCTTGTCTGGTTGGAGGATTGATATGCAACTTGTTACCATTGTTTCTTTCTGAATGGAATAAAGAATGTGAAGTGTTATGATTTGTTATTTTATCTATTTTATCATTGACCTGCTGATCACATTTCTTTTGTGTCACCCATCAATCCATGAACATGAAGCACACACAGTTGACATGACTTGATGATTTCTATCATGGCTGTCATAATCAAATTCTGACAACTCCACATTTTGAATATTTTGAAAATGTTTTTTTTTTTAATAAAAAATAAGGGTTAAGTACAGACAATGTACTGAAATGTGGACTTGTACATACTGTGGAGAGCAATGTTCCCTTGTGTGAATGTAAATACATATAATCAGATCTGCGAGATATGTTTTATGTGAAGTCATGAGAAATATTGCATTGCACTGGATACATTTGGATTGACAACACTGCAAATCAAAAGGTTCTATGGAGTTGATCACAGGAGAAAAACCTACCAGTGTGACAACTTAATTTCCCCTTGTGGTTGTTAGATTGATAAAATTGTTATCCTTGTTACTACATGAATGGAATAAGAAAAATAAAGAAAAATGTAAAGTGCTGTTATGATTTTTTTTATTTATTTCATTTACAAGCTTAATTTGACAATGTTCATGGCATGAGCCTATGGATTTCATATGAGACTATTTGAGGTAATGGGTGTGCCCAGCTGAAGCATGGTTTCGAACCACATCTCACGATACACCCTTGGGCTCACACTCAAAAAAAGCTGTTTACCTCATTTTAGCTCATATGAAAAAAATAGTGTCATGCTAAACAGTTTCAATTTTCTTAATAAACATAATGGCATACATGCTGGCAACATCCAAGCAGTTAAACTGCTTTTTTTCTGATAATATTGTTTTCCAATTGCAAAATAAATATTTCAAAACTATAAAACTTTATGCATGTTAAATCTCTGATATTGTCTAAATGCTGGTCTGGCGCCTTCTTGTCGCTGTATAACTTCTTTCTTCACATCGGCCTTATATTGGCATTTGAGGTATTCTTCTTCCATTCTGCAAAAAAAAAAATGTCAATATGTTTAATTTAGAATGTCAAATATTGAAAAGGAAAAAATCGACAAAATGCTTGGCTGTGAAGAGCGGATATGATTAGATGATAAGAGGCACAACCATTTCAGTTTTGACAAGGTTATAACAATAACCAATTGACCTGAGGGGTAAAAGGGAATTGAACACAAAACAATTGACAAAGCTGTACAAATTTATATTTGAGGCAAAGATTTTGATATTAAATGCAATAAGATCTTGCACATTTCATCCATGTATTTTGGTGGGATTCCTTACCTTCTTTATGGAGAAATGAAGCCTTCTCATCACCGGATTGTATACTTCTCTATTTCTTATCGATGGCCGAGCCGTGGCAGTCAGAGCATTCATCCCACCGGTCTACAAAAATGCTGGGCTGTAAAGAGCTAAGATGCCAAGAGGCACAAACATTTCAGTTTTGAGAAAGTTATAACAATACACTGCAGGACCATTTGGCCTGAGGGGTAAAAGAGAATTGAACATAAAGTAATTGACAAAGTCGGACAAGTGTATATTTGAAGAAAAGATTTATATATTTAAATGCTATATAATATTAAGCATTTGTTCTATGTATTTTGGTGCGATTTCTTAACTTTTTTTATACAGAAATGCATTATTGTCACCGGATTGTGAACTTCTTTCTTTCTTACCGATGACTGCGCCGTGGTGGTCAAATCATTCATCCTGCCAATCTACAGAGATGTTCAAATAGTTGTGTAAAAATTACTCTGTAGCTAGAACAGAAAGTGAACATTATTATATGATAATATGCAATTGTTCCATGTATTATACATGTTCTACCAGTCACACGGCAAACCCCTGACCCATTAGACAGTCACACGGCAAACCCCAGACCCATTATACAGTCACTAGGCAAACCCCAGACCCATTATACATGTTCTACCAGTTCCACGGCAAACCCCTGACCCATTAGACAGTCACACGGCAAACCCCAGACCCATTATACATATTCTACCAGTCACACGGCAAACCCCTGACCCATTAGACAGTCACATGGCAAACCCCAGACCCATTATACAGTCACACGGCAAACCCCAGACCTATTATACAGTCACACGGCAAACCCCTGACCCATTATACAGTCACTAGGCAAACCCCAGACCCATTATACATGTTCTACCAGTCACACGGCAAACCCCTGACCCATCATACAGTCACACGGCAAACCCCAGACCCATTATACATGTTCTACCAGTCACACGGCAAACCCCTGACCCATTAGACAGTCACACGGCAAACCCCAGACCCATTATACAGTCACACGGCAAACCCCAGACCTATTATACAGTCACACGGCAAACCCCTGACCCATTATACAGTCACTAGGCAAACCCCAGACCCATTATACATGTTCTACCAGTCACACTGCAAACCCCAGACCCATTATACATGTTGTACCAGTCACACGGCAAACCCCTGACCCATTAGACAGTCACAAAGCAAACCCCAGACCCATTATACATATTCTACCAGTCACACGGCAAACCCCTGACCCATTAGACAGTCACATGGCAAACCCCAGACCCATTATACAGTCACACGGCAAACCCCTGACCCATTATACAGTCACACGGCAAACCCCTGACCCATTATACAGTCACTAGGCAAACCCCAGACCCATTATACATATTCTACCAGTCACACGGCAAACCCCTGACCCATTAGACAGTCACATGGCAAACCCCAGACCCATTATACAGTCACACGGCAAACCCCAGACCCATTATACAGTCACACGGCAAACCCCTGACCCATTATACAGTCACTAGGCAAACCCCAGACCCATTATACATGTTCTACCAGTCACACGGCAAACCCCTGACCCATTAGACAGTCACACGGCAAACCCCAGACCCATTATACAGTCACACGGCAAACCCCAGACCCATTATACAGTCACACGGCAAACCCCTGACCCATTATACAGTCACTAGGCAAACCCCAGACCCATTATACATGTTCTACCAGTCACACGGCAAACCCCTGACCCATTAGACAGTCACACGGCAAACCCCAGACCCATTATACAGTCACTAGGCAAACCCCAGACCCATTATACATGTTCTACCAGTTCCACGGCAAACCCCTGACCCATTAGACAGTCACACGGCAAACCCCAGACCCATTATACATATTCTACCAGTCACACGGCAAACCCCTGACCCATTAGACAGTCACATGTCAAACCCCAGACCCATTAGACAGTCACACGGCAAACCCCAGACCTATTATACAGTCACACGGCAAACCCCTGACCCATTATACAGTCACTAGGCAAACCCCAGACCCATTATACATGTTCTACCAGTCACACTGCAAACCCCAGACCCATTATACATGTTGTACCAGTCACACGGCAAACCCCTGACCCATTAGACAGTCACAAAGCAAACCCCAGACCCATTATACATATTCTACCAGTCACACGGCAAACCCCTGACCCATTAGACAGTCACATGGCAAACCCCAGACCCATTATACAGTCACACGGCAAACCCCTGACCCATTATACAGTCACACGGCAAACCCCTGACCCATTATACAGTCACTAGGCAAACCCCAGACCCATTATACATACTCTACCAGTCACACGGCAAACCCCTGACCCATTAGACAGTCACATGGCAAACCCCAGACCCATTATACAGTCACACGGCAAACCCCTGACCCATTATACAGTCACACGGCAAACCCCTGACCCATTATACAGTCACTAGGCAAACCCCAGACCCATTATACATGTTCTACCAGTTCCACGGCAAACCCCAGACCCATTAGACAGTCACACGGCAAACCTCTGACCCATCATACAGTCACAAGGCAAACCCCAGACCCATTATACATGTTCTACCAGTCACACTGCAAACCCCAGACCCATTATACATGTTGTACCAGTCACACGGCAAACCCCTTACCCATAGTACAGTCACACGGCAAACCCCTGGCCCATTATACAGTCACACGGCAAACCCGACCCATTATACAGTCACGCGGCAAACCCCTGACCCATCATACAGTCACGCGGCAAACCCCAGACCCATTATAAAGTCACACGGCAAACCCTAGACCCATTATACAGTCACGCGGCAAACCCCTGACCCATCATACAGTCACACGGCAAACCCCAGACCCATTATACAGTCACATGGCAAACCCTAGACCCATTATACAGTCACGCGGCAAACCCCTGACCCATCATACAGTCACACGGCAAACCCCAGACCCATTATACAGTGAAATGGTCGTATCGTAAAATTCTTACAAGATTTCAAGCCAGAGTCAGGTGTTTACATACAATCTTGGCCTTCTGTGCCAAAAGATGAAAAGTTTCACCGGAATGGTGGCTACTTGGTCACATGACCCCTAGTCGCGTGATCATTGACGTTGTAGATTTGCTGGGCAAAATGCATATCCTACAGATCCATTATAAATGTTCAAAGTCGTATATTATATCTAATATTTGAAACATATATTACTGGTAGTTTGGGAGAAGATTTTAAAATAAAATGTTGACAGACGGACGGACATTTTTCTCACTCTCAAAACTCTGCAACTTTTAGACCTACACTGGCTGTAGCACTGTGTCTGTAGCAGACAGGAGCCAACGTATGTGCTCAATTTTTGCATTGGGAGCTATCATATGACAATTAAACTAAACAATAATAACAGCACTTACAGTGTTGCAACAACTGCATCATCAAAAAAACTCAAATCATCCTCTTCAAACAAGAAATCGTTCACAAATTGGTGTGTTGCAGCACAGACCGCTGCTACTGCCGCCATGTTTGCTGAGGTTCCAAGCTGTCAAACGGTGGTTGATTCAGGATATCATCGGGCGACCCGATTTGGGTCAGTCACGTGGTTCGGGCCCCGAATTTGCTCCCAATCAACTTCTCCCAGTGCTATGATTTTCAAAGACGGGCACAGCAATATACAGGTTTAGGGCCCAATTTCCGTTTCCGGTTGACCTCTTTCTCGTGACATCCAAGACCAGGAAAATATTTTGGAAATGACATTCTCATAATATTTGTATTTCAAGGACAAAAACAACTGGATTAACCATCCATTGTATTATACAATGTGACGAAGTAATAACAGATATGAGTGAAATATAGCTTAGAATTGATATATTTCACATTAGCAGCGTTAAAACCATATTCAAGATGCCAATTCGCCTGTCAATCAGGGAGAGTGAATCATCCGCCTGGCCAGCACCCAGTTCACACACACCAGTCTCGGATACATCTGGTAGCAGCAGGGCTGAGAGGAACGGCACACCATCCGCAGACAGGCCCTCAGAGAGACAGTCCGCCGAGAGACAGTCCTCTGCGTCACGCAGTCATTCCAGGTCTCCCCACAGACATCGCCATGGTCACAGGAGGAGAAGATTCCGCTTCAAGCACAAGGAGCGGAATTTCTTGGCTGCGATGTGCAGTATGGTTGTTATAGTGGTTCTCTGCACTGCTATGGCAGAGCCAAATTGGTTTAACGTCCGCGGGGGTGGCTGTAGAGACAAGGATGATAGGCCTGTCCATACAATGGGCGTTTATCAGTTCTTTTATCTTGGACAATTTGAAGTTTCAAATGAAAAAGATGTTCCTGTCAAAACACAATCTAATACAAAAGATGCAAAGGGAAATGAGAAGGTTCCTTTGGCATATCATTATGGTCCTAATGCTGGTGACGGTGAGTATTTAATATATCAAGGAAAAATAATTAACAATAACATGCAGACTTCAAGCCTAAGATATATATTAGTTTGGTTTATATATGTGGAAACCTCTTTTGTTATTTCAGTGTTGAAGGACTGTGTGACACCACGAGTTGTTCAAGTGATGCGATCCATCATTGCATTATGTTTCATTGGGATAACATTCAGCTTGATGGGCTTTTTCCTAGATCTGACAGGTCCAACTAGCCATTCCTTAAAAATTCTCAGGAGAAATGCAGTCTTCAGTATTCTTACAGGTGAGTGCACACAAAAGAAATATAATAAAGATTTTCTGTGATTTCGAAGTTTCCCCAGAACACAGATATTAGAAAATGTCTGGTTGAGACATAAAAAGTGATTGAAGAATGATATTTATCTTGGATAATATCAGTGACTTGTTTTGTGTTGCCCAAATGCTTTTGATAAACATCAATTTTAACGTAAATATCAACTTCCATATTGATGAATAATAGTGTTTAATGTTACTTGCAGTGGTGGTATGTGTTACAATTAACGGATTTAGCTTCCTGGTAACACAGCTACTGGAAGGCTTGCAAAACAACACCAAGGTTCACCGCTACAGCAAAGTGGAGATCCGTTTTGATGTGAGTTTCTACCTTATAGCTGCGGCAGGAGGTATGTCTGTGATATCTGCAGCATGCAACCTACTACGGAGATACCCACCATATGATCACAGTAGTGAACAGAGAGAGAATTTGCTTGATGATTATGACGGCATGGACTTTGGGCTTCCATCGGGCCAGTCAGGCCCAGATTTTTACTCACCCATGTCATTTATGCCTCCGCCTCCTCCATATTCTCCTTGACATTACCTTGTCATGAGATGAATAAATTTACTCACATAATTCTGAAATAGTCTTTCAAAATATTTTTTGTACTCAATTTTAAGGCATACAATACATCAAGGTATGAGTCAAAACTTAAATTTAAGCATTCAAGACATTCAAGAACTTAGAGTATGCTTATATTTAAGAGTTTCAGTAATGTATGATTACTCAAAATGAATTTTACATTATTTTAGGGGAATGGCATCAATATAAAAATGATTATGAATTTGTTATCAGTTAACTAGTTGCTAATTGTGATTGAAACTTTAATTGTGGCATTGGTAATAAGGCCTATTAAAGTAAAGAGTATTATTCCATATTATTTTATGTTTCACATATGGTTTTCTTTTTTTGTTATTTTGCCTTAGCTCAGGTTTGCTCAGACTACACTCGCTGATACCTTTTCTGTTGTAATAATTATACATTGGCAAGGGTCACAGTTATTTATTTTTGAGGTGGTGCTTGAAATGTCTTTTATGTATAGAGGGGAATGTGGTGACTTGCCGGGCCTAATTCCAGTAGTCACCCCACTAAAAAGATTTGATAACACAACATTTGGGGTTTATGTTGATTTAGGTGACATTACATTCTACTTTTGTTGCTTCAAACCCAACCAAGTGTCATTTGAGAAATGTTACTAAATTAAATATCTATGGCTTGAAAAATCTTTACATATTAAACAAAATGTCCATTAAACATTTGGACAACACAATTTGTAAACAAGAATAAAGTTGTTTTCTCTTGCTCAGGATGAATACGATAAATGAATTTGAAATTGGTTTGAATCTAAACACCATATTTATTTGGGGGGTTTTTAGTGTGAAATTGTACGTTTCTTTGTTCCAATTATTAGGCCATAAGCCTTGTTCAAAGTCTGAATAAAAACACTGATATTTAGAGCCATGAAGTATCTACTTTACACAGCTAACATTAATTAGAATTTTTGGTTCACAAACATGTATTTAAAAAAGAATCTCAAGTTAAAAATACAGATCTGTCATGTAAATGGTAACTAATTGCTATGTTAAAGGTTTATAAACGCTGCTAAATGGGTTAACTGTTTTAATTAGAATGGAACAGATTAAAAATGTGGCACTTTTTAATTATATGTGAATTTTTTGACAAAGGCCGCATTTATAAGAATAATTGTTTACGTGTCCTATCTAATCATGTCAGCAGCAGATATTGATTAAAATTGGATTGGTAATCCTGTCAGTATGTCATTTATAGGATAATAATTATGAAGTAAATTTCATGTATTGAATAGTTACATACATATTTGCTTTTAAAAATTTAGAGTTACGTGAACATGGGGAAAAAAAGAATCTCAGAAATGTTCTGTTTGAACACACGTATGACTTTAATTTGAAATCCATTGCTTTAAAACATTACTGTGTACATTTTGTAAATATTAATGAGAGCTGTATAAAGAATGATATATATATATATATATATATATATATATATATATATATATAAATATATATATATATATATATATATATATATATATATATATATATATATATATATATATATATATATATATATATATATATATATATATATATATATATATATATTGATGTGTACATATGAATTTGCTTTTATTTTCACCAATCTCTATGCCCAATAAATATCAGAATAAATGTCACGAAGTGAACTCAAGATAACTTAATATTATATTTAGAATTCATAGATATGACATCCATTATACAGGTAAAGAAGATAGAGGACACTTTTTGTAAAATATGATTTTCATTGCAATAAAAAGGGGGAAAAATCTTGTTATATACTACAACTAATATAACATTAGTATTTGTTTAGATTGTATCATGTTTGAATTATGTATAAAATATCCCAGCTTATAACACCAAAACATATTTGCAGTTGTGAGTAATGTATTTACATTCATAACTTTTCGCAGTTTCATATGAATGAATGTGCAAAAAAAAATCAACATGCTGCTTTGGCTTTAAATATTTTCATCACATTCTCCAGGTAAAGAAATTATTTCCAAGTTATATAAAACCCAGGAAAGGTAGGAAAAGTTAATATATAGCCCTCCTTATGAAGGGAGTTTCTTGACAGATAAAAAGGTGTGAAATATATATTGTGACAAAATCAATGTGACACTTGATGAAATGTATATATTTTGTAAATTTTATGCCCTATATTAGGTGATAATAAATAATGACAACAATAAATATATTATTTTGTTTCTCAACTTTGTATGCCAAGTTGTACACTGCTTAAAGTATTATATTCTTTGCATTGAAATTCTTCAATGTTTATGTATTCACAAACATCATGCTCAGCATTAAAGTTCTACATGATGCAAGCTTCTCTGTCTGATCAAAGTTTTTATTTTGGCACTATTCAGTGACAGTGCCTCTGTTATAAAGTGCCACATATCCATAATATCTTTTCACTTTCTTTGACTACAATATGGTTCCAATTATAATTGGAGATTGAAATTATTCAAATTTGGCAAATAGCATAATGGTCAATAATGCTATAAGGCATTTCAAGGGATTATTTATTATGATCGAATCAGAATAAACTTCAAGAAAGCTTCCTATAATTGGAAAAAAGGGTTTTAAAATTGAAATAAAAATTTGTTGCACTAGCTTTTGGAATTCCATGAAATTTATTTTATATCTTACACTTTTCCCAGCTAGTGATAAAAAAGAAATTATGACTAATACATCTTTTGCTAATATTTTTATGCAAAATGTTAATTTTGTTATTGCTAATTATGAAAAAAAATCATTTAATGGTCTTAATCTTATTCTAAACTTTCCCTTTTCACTGCCATATCTGTTTTCAAAAGAAATACCTTACAGAACACACCTTACAGAAATTTTAAAGTTTTCATGGCAAGTTAAGATTAAGAAAATAACACATCTCATCTTAAATATTGGTATTTTGAATGCACAAGTTTGAATCCCAATTGTGATTAGCAAAACTTTCTTGGTTTAGTTGACTGAGTTACAGCCCACTCCCCAAGTATGGACCCTCACACGCATGCCCCTCACACTGGTAACAGATTAGCCGTCTTAAGCATTGACAATTCGAAAATCGGCAGGCTGATTACCAGACACGGTTTTAAGATGCTTTTTAAAAATTTAAACAACTCATTTCACCACCCATAAATTATTCATTCGAAGCTTGTTTGTTATCCCTGAAGATACACTTTGGAAAAAAGTAATGCTAGCGCCAACATGTAAATCACGGAAAGTGGGCGTAGCCTTAAAAGTCCCATATGGTATCCCGACATTCAGTTCGATTCGGCACACATCTCAACTTCCTTGTTCAGTCGAACAGGAAACCAACGTTTGTCACAGTTTGGGAAAATACGCATTGAAGATGTCACCAAATTGCTAAGTTTCTTATCACTGGACATGGAAAACGTTGTCAAGAAGGGGTCTATGAGTTGTCAACTCTTGGGGCCATTACAGGTGAGGACGTATAACTTTGTTGATACACTTGAAACAACAAAATAACAGCTGCACGTCCTGACATGATACATTGATAGACAGATGTCAAAATCAGACAGATCATGACATGAAGCACACGTATAATATAAAATAAAGCACCAGGCTTATGACAGTACCTATGCATTTCTCCACCATGAAATGCTACAGATTGGTTCCCTCTTTTAGATAATTTGGAGCACTGTAGCTATATGTAGGTTGAGATAATGTAGAAATAACAAAAACAATTTTTTTTATAAATACAATAGATAGAATGGATAGAGGGAAAATAGGTCATTCTTTACAAAATGTGAAAAGTTTGAAGATGTCACTTTTTGGTCCCCCAACCAACCAGAATTATAGAGTGAGACTTTACACATGTTACAACAGGTTTGATCCGCCTGTGATGTTGATCAACATATCATTTAATTTCAATCAATTTATTGAACCTGAGAGCAATATATTATTGCTCTCAGATTGAACATATAAGTCTTTCTATTCTTTTCAAGATTCCCTTCAACAGCATAAAGCTGTTTGTGAGTTATCAATATAGCATCTGATGAATCAAATATGCTAATCAGCAAGTTCATCTTGCAACCTGCCTATATATAATAGGTCCCAGCTAGGTGACCTACTGACCTATATTTGAATCATCAGTGCTAAAAATAGCATCTGACCAGGCAAGTAGATAAACTGCTACTTGTTATAAGAGGGGTTTTGTGCATCTGTGAAGGGATTACACACAATTTAGTACTTAACACATACTGTCCTTTATTCTCAAATTGAATTTGGCTTTATTGTGTACACCAAGTTTACAAGCAGGGGCAAACACAGCCTGTAAGCTGTTTGTTTATAATATGGTTGCTAAATGGTGTTATATGTTAGAAGGAAAAGAATTGTGTTTTTTTACCCTCAGCCCCTGACGTAATCAGGCTGAGGGTATTGCAGTACTCCTAGCGTGGGTATGTATGTCTGTATGTATGTATGTATGTCTGTCTGTTTGTAGCGAACATCCTTGTCATCGCGATAACTCAAGAACAAATGATGGCAGCTTCATGAAACTTGACACACATAAGCATCTGGTGAAAATCTCGGACGAGTTCGATGGGCGGCGACCTTGGCCTATTTTTCAAGGTCACGGACAATTATGTGAAATCCCAAGAATCGCAATAACTCAAGAATGAATGATGGTAGCTTTATGAAATTTTACACACATAAGCATCTGGTGAAGACCTCAGAATTTTTCATATGAAACATGACCTTCACCTACTTTTCAAGGTCACAAGGACAATTATGTGAAATCCCTGTCATCGCGATAAATCGAGAACAAATTATAGCAGCTTCATGAAACTTGATTCACATAAGCATCTGGTGAAAACCTCAGACAAGTTCGATGGATGGCGACCTTGACCTATTTTTCAAGGTCACAGGAACAATTATGTGAAATCCCAAGAATCGCAATAACTCAAGAACGAATGATGGCAGCTTTATGAAATTTGACACACATAAGCATCTGGTGAAGACCTCAGAATTTTTTCTATGAAACATGACCTTCACCTACTTTTCAAGGTCACAGGGACAATTATCTGAAATCATCCTTGTCATCGCGATAACTCAAGAACAAATGATTGCAGCTTCATGAGACTTGACACACATAAGCATCTATTGAAGACCTCAGGATTTTTTCAATTAAACATGACCTTCACCTACTTTTCAAGGTCACAGGGACAATTATGTGAAATCATCCTTGTCATCGCGATAACTCCAGAACAAATGATGGCAGCTTCATGAAACATGACACACATAAGCATCTGGTGAAAACCTCGGACGGCGACCTTGACCTATATTTCAAGGTCACAGGGACAATTATGTGAAATCCCCAGAATCGCAATAACTCGAGAACGAATGATGGCAGCTTTATGAGATTTGACACACATAATCATCTGTTGAAGACCTCAGAATTTTGTCTATGAAACATGACCTTCACCTACTTTTCAAGGTCACAGGGACAATTGTTCCGTGAAATCCCCATCATTGCGATAACTCGAGAACAAATGATGGCAGCTTTATGAGATTTGACACACATAAGCATCTGGTAAAGACATCAGAAATTTTTCGATGAAACATGAACTTCACCTTCTTTTCAAGGTCACAGGGACAATTATGTGAAATCCCAAGAATCACAATAACTCAAAAACAAATGATGGCAGCTTCATGAGATTTGACACACATAAGCACCTAGTGAAGACCTCAGACATTTTTGTATTGAACATGACCTTCACATACTTTTCAAGGTCACAGGGACAATTATGTGAAATCCCTATCATTGTGATAACTCGAAAACAAATGAGGGCAGCTTTATGTGATTTGACACACATAATCATCTGGTAAAGACCCCAAAAGAGTTTGATGAATGGTGACCGTCACCTACTTTTCAAGGTCACAGAGACAATTATGTCAAATCCAAGTCATTGCAATAACTCAAGAACAAATAATGGCAGCTTCATGAGAATTGAAACACATAAGCATCTGGTGAAGACCCCAGATGAGTTTTATGGACGGTGACCTTAACCTGCTTTTCAAGGTCACCGGCCCATCATGTCAATAATTCTAGAGTAAATGATGGCAGCTTCATGAGAATTGAAACACATAAGCATCTGGTGAAGACCCCAGATGAGTTTTATGGACGGTGACCTTAACCTGCTTTTCAAGGTCACCAGCCCATCATCTCAATAATTCTAGAGTAAATGATGACAGTTTCATGATACTTGACGCACAAAAGCTATCAAAGGAAGTAGATTTTATGGGGTTTTTTTACCCTTGCATCAATTTGCCTTGAGGCAGTGACGTTTTGTTCATAAGTATTGTTTTGAGCGAATGTTGTGCAATAAGTTACTAGGGCTTTGGGTTGATGCATCTCTGATGCCTATGTTTTAAATAACTTACTTAATAGTCCAAGAAAAATCAATTTCATTGATGAAAAATATTATATTTTGATCTTTCATTTTTACAAGCTTGTATTTTGACAGGCATATAAGCATTTGCTCTGTCTGTCTGTCTGTCAAAATTTAGAGTCATGAGCTGTATTTAGTAGGTGTTATAGATCGATCTATTATAATTGGTGGGAACATGCATTTTGAAGATTACTAGTACATGTAGTTCTCTAAATGAATGCCATGCTTCTGTCAAGAGTCACACTTCACTGAGCAATTCAACATTCTGCAGAAAAAACTTTAACATGTCTCTCATCTCGGTATTTATACAACAAGCTTGAAACTTGTGGAAATGTGTATCATTAGATTTTCCATATGGACTTTTGAAAATAATCACACATGAGTGAGCAGTCACATCTCAGTAAAAAAATTAAATTAGAATTCTTTGAATTTTATATTAAGTGACTGAGCAGTAATTTTAGCCTGGATAATTCAATTTGATTTAAAATATTGGGGGGATCAGTTAAATGCGTCATGCTTTGGTGACCAAAATTGCTTTATTTTTACTTTAAATTTCAGTCACAAATCAGTGATCATATTAAAGAATTTATAGCTGTAATCTTTGTTTGGCTTCTATAGTCTTGTTGGTTGGATGATGCACCTTGATGGGTAGTGCTGGTATTAGTAATGAGCTTCATGCCTCAGTGACCAGCCATGCCTCAGTGACCAGTCATGCCTCAGTGACCAGTCATGCCTCAGTGACCAGTCATGCCTCAGTGACCAGTCATGCCTCAGTGACCAATCATGCCTCAGTAAATAAGTGAGAAAAAACATTGTTATTGTATTATTTATTGACTCTGATGGATCTTGCATACAATATTGGTTGGATTATGCAAATTAACAAGTGGTATTGATATCAGTGATTAACAAAATGTTTCATTAATTCTTTGAAAATTAATTTTTAGAAGAATATTCAATGATTATTGATAGAACAAAAAATATTGGGTTTCTCCTTGAATCTTCATGATCAGTGACAAACATTTTTCAGTGAATAATCACATATCAATAAAAAGGACTTTTTCCAGAGTTTATGAACTCATATTTAAGTATAAGTTGTGGAAGAAAGGCATCTCATTTTGGGAGTGAGCAATCTGAGTTGTCAGGCAAGACCCTGGTGTGTATCTTTTTTCTGTAAAATAATAATTTAAGTATTTGGGTTGCTTTGTAGCTAAAATTATGTATTAAATAATGTATTATTTTTTTTCTCAAATATATTTTCAAAGAGAAAGCAGTGGACAAAGAGGTTCTATGTGTTGTATGGGCCAACTTCAAACAGTCAGGCCAGGCTGGATTATTATGAAGATGAGGCAGCTTACATTAAAGAACCAACTATTCGGAAGACAATTTACATTGAGGAAATTAAGGACCTAGTTACAAGTGAGAAAGGACAAAACTTCAATATAGAACTGAGAGGAATGCCAGGAAAGAAGGACTATTTGTTGAAACTTTTGGATAAAAAGGACATGTTGGACTGGTATAGAATGTTGAAAGGAGTGAAGAATGGTTCCATCACATCATCACAAGAAACTTTGCCTGCAGATGATGCAGCATGTCAAGTCAAATCTAATGACACAGAATTTGCAGAAAATGATATTTATGACTCTGCAGATAAAAGTAAGTGTCCATTTATTTACATGTACTACAGCAACAATAAATAGGTACGTCAATACATAGGATGATGATAAGGGCTAGGTCTGCAAGGTCATGCTCATTTGACTTATTGACCTTTGATTATGCTGCAATGACCTTGACTGAGAAAAGATTGTTCAAGCTATTTCTTAGCAACCGCATATAGAAGCTAATCCAAATAAGGTATATTTTGGATTTCTCAGAGATATTGAAACAGAGATTGGAAACTACAGGTCTGCCACTAGGTGTCAGCACGGTGCACATGCAACTGTTGTGGATCAGCGATAAATAGCTTTGCATTTATTACACAAATTCTTCCATTCTTAATGTCATTGATGTACGATTAACATAGATATGAGAAAAGTAAGTAATTCTCGAAATAATTTCTTGCAAAAAAGACATATTTATACAAGTCTGCGAGTATGTGAATCCGGATCCAGGTTCGTGTTATAGGTCTACATGTAGTATTGACCTTGACTGAGAAAAGATTGTTCAAGCTATTTCTTAGCAACCGCATATAGAAGCTAATCCAAATAAGGTATATTTTGGATTTCTCAGAGATATTGAAACAGAGATTGGAAACTACAGGTCTGCCACTAGGTGTCAGCACGGTGCACATGCAACTGTTGTGGATCAGCGATAAATAGCTTTGCATTTATTACACAAATTCTTCCATTCTTAATGTCATTGATGTACGATTAACATAGATATGAGAAAAGTAAGTAATTCTCGAAATAATTTCTTGCAAAAAAGACATATTTATACAAGTCTGCGAGTATGTGAATCCGGATCCAGGTTCGTGTTATAGGTCTACATGTAGTATTAACTGTGGCGACGGTGAGATCGTTTCATCTGAGCGATAATGCAGAACTTCAGCTTGTTTCCAATCTCTGTATTAAATGTCTCTGTGGATATCCTTATGATCTGGAAGTGTAAAATATTGTGAATTTGACCTTTTGACCTTCCTTCAATGAATTTAAGTCTGAAAAAAATGTAGGAGATACTTTATATTTAATACATAGAATGATATTAATTGTCAGGTGTGCAGCATCATGTTAATTTTTCAGCCTTTAACCTTGCTGTAGTGCCTCCTGCAGTGACTGAAAAAAATGTCCAAGCTATTTCTCAGCAAGATATATTAGATATACTAAAGATCTAGAATTTGTCTTTGTGCAGTTGATTTGAAATTTGACATATGACAATGCTCATATACCCTAACTCTAAAAAATGTCCAAGCCACTTCTCAGCTACTGCCAAAAGAAGGTACTTAAATTAATATTTAATACATAGGATGATGTTAAATGTTAAGTCTGCAGTATCATGGTAATTTGATCTTTTAACCTTTGAACTTGTACACCTGCTGCAATGACATTGACTGAAAAAAATTGCCCATTGTATTTCTCAGCAACAGTAAATAGGAGATACTTTATATTTGGTGCAGAGAATACCCAGAATAATTAAAGAGATACTTTCTAGTAAAATACATTTCGTAAATTATATGATTAAATGATCATAGATACATAAATACATTGAAATTCAGAGACCAAAAATATATAGCGGTAACCATGGCAACACAAACCAACAATTAAAATTAATCTTGCAACCCCCATAAATTATGATCATTTATTGCAATTTGGGCCTATGACGTCATCGTGCGGGATTTATTACACGTGCCAGTCGAGCTGCAATCATTTTAAATTTTCACAAAACTTGTCATAACTTTACTAATATTGGTCCGATTGTCATGCTTTTGGCACCAAAATGTCGCATTTTTTCTGTTCTTTCCAACGCACATAAAAATTCTACAGTGCATCAATTCTAAGACCGAAAATCGTGACACCGCTATTTTGGTTGCATTGTTGTTTGTTTACTAATTATTTATGTAAGTAGGTAATTGCCGCACGATGACGTCATTCTTTTTTTCCTAGCACGTGCATTTAAAAGAGCTACTTTTCTCCAAAAAAACATGTTTTTCTTGGGCGGTCATATTAATAGAGCCTACAAATCAATGTGCATTATAATTCTCTTCCAAACTACAAAAGTATATCAGAGAGGTGAAAGTTTCCCTTTAAGCGTAATTTTTGGGTAAGCTTGATCTTTTGACCTATGACCTAACTCCATCAACCTTAACTCTGAAAAAATGACCAATTTATTACTCAGTAACTTTAAATAGGAGGGAACTCACATTTAGAATGTGAGACAATGTTAGGGGATAAGTGAACTTTTGACTTCTACATTGACCACAACTTTGAAAAAGTTGGCCCAAGAATTTCTCAGCAACCATAAATAGGAGACATTTCCTTTTTTTATTTGATATGTAGAATTTCTTTCAAAGATGTCCTTAAGATGGGCTGCAGGGTGTTTGAAGATTTAGTCTTCCATTTCATTTTTTGTTTTCTTAACAAAACAATGTCATATCGATTATTAGAAGGTCAGCTTTTGATATTAGGGAGCGATGATACCTTTCATTTGGAAATACTTAACACATTGTCAGGTGTCCCCCGGGGGTGTCCCTCAGCCTTTTGCTTTGCATATCAAACCATTCGCTAGTATTTATACTGCCTGCATTAGAAAACAACACAGAAAAACAATTTTTGGAAATAATTATAATTCTTCATGAATATGTATTGTATATTCATAGTTTGATCATTGATCAATAATTTATATAACTATATATGCAGCAATAATTTATTCATTATTATTGTATTATTTTACCACTTTGTACACAAGCAGTTTCTAAAGATGTTTTCTACTCCTATGATTTCCCAACCAAATTGCCAAAAGTAAACTTTTCATAAATTGTCAAATTAAGGCAATCCTGGTGTTAATTTCTGATGATGATTGTTCATTTGCAGGTGATGAGTTTGTGGTGGAATTAGCCGACACAGAATCAGCGAGGCGATGTGATCTATTGGACAGTAAGTATAAGCTAACAGTGAGCAGTCAGAGCATAAGCATCAGTACTCACAATGACCAGCCTCTCTACACCTGGCCATACAAGTACATTCGCAGGTACGGACGCAGCAAGAACAGCTTCACGTTTGAAGCTGGACGTAAATGCAGTTCTGGGGAGGGATTGTTCACGATAAAAACAGATACCGGAGATAAGATCTTTACTGCTGTGCAGAACAGGACCAAATCTCTAAAAGGGAAAGATGCCGTGAATGGTAGTTCAGCAACTGCTCCAGCTTTGCCAGATAGAAATTACAATATAGATAGCACCTTGAAGTCGGCAAGGGCAAAGAGCGACCCCATCGATGTCAGTACCACAAGAAGTTATGATGGGAGGGGACCAAGGCCCAATGTTCCACCAAAACCAAGCATTCATAGTCCCACAAAAGTTGAGAATAAAATGCCATTTGATGAAATAAACAATAAAGAAGATACACCTGGTCCACCTCTTATGAAACCGTTACTCAACAAGAATAAAAGTTATCCATTAGGTGTCGAGAAGGTGGAGAAGAATGCTCACAATGTTGCAAAGAAGGCAGGAGAAGGAAAGAACCCTGTGGCTTATGACCTGGGAAAAGTAGTTATGGCACCCAAGTACAAAGGAGAAGTTTATAGTCAGCCATTTGAAGGTCAGATATTAGATGCAAACTATCGCACTGTGACCACAGATGTTAAACCTGAGCCTGAATATGCGATATATGATGTGAGACAGTCATCACGCTATGTAGGAAACACTCCAGAAGATCCAATGTATGACGAACCTGCCCACGATGATGTGGATGGAAATGACAAAGGCATGATGAACTTGATGGCTGAGCTCCGCAATCACTGTGTGGAGGATAGGAGTCAGGAGGGAGATGCAAGCTATGATCATCTACATGTTAACCAACCCTTGGTACGCCCAACACCACCACAGCGCCCCCTGCCTCATGTCCCACTTGTTACCAGTGGTATTAATGAGTACGAAGATGCCCAGGACTTTGGAGCACATGCACCCCCTGTTGGCCTAGCACCTCATCAAGAACATTTGTATGATGAAGTCACTGAAAAGCAGGCAAAAGCAAATGAAAAGCAGGCAAAAGCAAATGAAAAACAGGTAAAAGCAAATCTTAAAAAGGACAACAAAAAAAGGTAGAGAGCCATATTTTTGTGAAACATAACTATTTTACGAGTAGAATCTTGTTATTTAGAGCTTATATTAAGTGTAAGAATTCAGATAAATTAACCAGAGATAATAATATTTAGTAGTTGGTTTGGATTCAGTTAAGGCTGGGGAGGAAGGAGGAATTAGCAAAGGCCACCAAACTCAATGCAGACAGGCCTGTTTGACAAATAAAATCATGGAATTGAAAAGGGCCAAGTCTGACACCAAAAATTAGTCCTAGGATGGTATGATAGAATATTTATCTTTATTTTTTTCAAGTGAAGAGTGTCTCCATCTTGTATATATGATGATTATATTTCAGAGTTGTACAGTTCTGGTTCCAATTTTTTTTAAAATCTTCCAGTATGTTATTTTCAATAGGCTGATTACTGATCTTCATGTTTTTTTCCTCAATGAAAAGTTGCCAAATTTTGCTGAAAATAGAACTGTACGGCTTCTCAAAGTTTCATCATTGATAATGGCAGCTGGCAGGGGGCTGTGGCTCAAGATGGCAACTGACAATTGTCCATACTTTGGCCAATTTTAGTGTCCGACATGGTCATCTACACAGTTTTATGTGTCATACAGCCCTGTCTTCGCTTATTTTCATAACATATGATATAAATTTTGAGATATAAACCTCACATTTGTTTCCTTTTAAATCCCTTCCTCCTTAATCCTGACAGTCCATACATAATTTTACAGCTTGCTATTTTTACCAGTTCTGTAGTGAAGCAACAAGATTAGATACAACGATTCATAAGAGCTTCCAAGCTATGCAGGAAATTATCACAGAGCTACTTGATTTTGCTCTTCTGTGCATAGATAGCCAAACCTTATACCTGCCATTGATCAGGTAAGAAGTAAATAAATACAATATCAGCAATGGAAAAGGAATGCTTTTCTCATGTTCCAACTTCACTTTGTCCAATCCAACACATGTTAGGATATAAATGAACTATATATGTATAAATGAACTATATAGGCATATAATAACATGTGTTTGTCTGTTGATGTGCATAGAGTGCAGAGCCAATTCAGAAGCAATTTTGATAAAACTTCGGGTTTTGATACTTCTTGTGAAAACAATAAGAGGGAAATGAAGGTTGAGACAGGTAAAAGATTGGCTATCATAGTGAAGCAAAGTTCTTGACATCAGAGATATTAAAACCCTCCAAAATATTTGCCTTTGGTTAAAAAAAAAAATTAATTAAAGTTTGTAAATGTTTGAGAATATTCAATGTACTAGTTTTGATTAACTGCCAAAATTAAATGAATTTGGGGACTATTCAAATAAATTTTGATAAAGTTTGAAACTTTTGATCATTACGAGCAAACAATACATATGTATATGATGTTCTGAATATCGTCTCAGATCCCCAAATCTTAATCATGATATAATTCATAATGGAGAACCTGGTCAAACAAACGAGACATAGTGTTCAAGGCTTCCCACAAACAAAAATTTAGATTTTGTAATTTTAGGGAAGGCTTTATAATGAATGCCTAAAATATACAACTAACCAATAAAACTTAGGTGCTATACTATTCAATTTCTCCTTAAAGATTTATTTTTTTATGATATTGTAAAACACAGAGGCATAGTAGCAATTAAAGTGTGTGAGGGGACCAATCTTTAAAAAAAATCTTAAGCATGTTTAAATGTAAATTATCACAATTGAAATTTTCATTACTAAATGTTGAATTGAATTATAAGTTTTCATAATTTTGTTGTATATTTTAGAGGTTACATGTGTATATAAAGGAAAATGCATAAGATTTATGCAGAATTGTATCAGTGGATATTTCAAGTATGTACATTTTGGTACAGTGAGTTTGGAGAATGCATCTTTACAGTGGGGATTAAAATCATGTTCACTTGAAATTAAAAAAAAAGGCATTTAAGATATATACACCATATAAGGTATACATTTATTTGGCAGGTCAGAGGAATGTTAAGAATATGGTTCTTTGTAAATTAAAAGTGGAATCATGGCATATAAAATTACAAATTGATGGTATAAATGTGAGGCGTTGATTTATGACAATGGTGATGATGCAGTAGACAATGAGAAATCAACACACATTACACAAAAAGGCATTAAGTTGGGTAAATTCAGATAGGCTAATAACCCATGTTTCTATCAACTCCTCAGCAAAATGTTTTACTATAAGGCCATAAGACCAGATCTATGAATACCTATAATATAACTGGAAAATTGGGAAACGAAAAAAAGATATCACATCAAATTTACACCAGCATCTTTATAATTCATAAAATACAATAAAAAATGGCATTTATCTTTAATTATGGTTAAAAGTCATGAACCTTCTGAAATTAGATATTTTCAGTAATTTCCTTAAAGTTTGAAAATTGCCAGCCACATTTAAAGGCATGTATGGCAATATGCTTATGACGTCATGAAATGTATTGTCCTTTGAATAGTACCAAAATGACGTCAAACAGTGCTACCCTACTTTGAGCCTCAATTGAGGTCAAATAAAGTTCACGCTACCCGTGTTTACCCGTCACGTGCAGCTTATGGCTCAGACAGACCTCTGCTGGGAGTGCAACTGCTATGTCTGATAGCAACATATCTTATTACTCTATTATAATTTCAATCTGTCATTATATTCATATGTGGCTAAGCTTTCAATAACACCAAATTGTAGAATTGATGCTTAATACCTTTAAAAGCCATCTTGCAACCCCATAAAATTTGATTTATTGCATTGAGCTCAGAATGTCTTCATGGGGAATTAAAATTCATCTTTGTGCATTGTGTCCATTTCATAGGCCAAAATATTTGGCCACAATTCTTTTTGTTTTCATATTAGTTACATAAAATTATTGTCCTATAATGACATCTTACATTTTTGTAAACACCACATGCATTGAGAATGCCACATTACATAAAAAAAATCATGTCTGCATTAAATCAAAGAAAATTAGTCTACAATGAATACAAATGAAAGTTGAAAATTCTCTCCATACCACAGAAGTTTATTTGAGGAATGAAAGTCTCCTTTTAGATAGAAAACCTAGTTCTTAAATGCATTTCGCTTTTAATTTTAGGGTGCCAACCATTTAAGTCCCAATACCGATCAGATGACAGCTGTAGGCAGACTATTTAACAGATTATTATAAAAAAATACCTGTATGCACTGGGGAAAAACTTATTATCTACTTCCCACATCTTTGCCTTGTGTAATATGTGTTGTTTCCATGCAAACTGCACACTATCCATGCAAATTGATTATTATCCAATAATTGTTCATCAAGATCATTGTAAGAGCAGAGATAGATACATAGGATTATCTGTTAATGTTACATTTGAAAAGCGTAAGTGATAAATTTATTGAAAATAAAGTGCAAGTTTCGTCATTGCTTATGCAGCATTGTGTGTACTAGATTGGATTACATTTATATCTACACTGTTTAAGTCAGTGTAGCAGTAATATCATCTAAGAATAAGTGCAGGACACTTTTTCCCTTGTGTTATCTCTATCTCTTTTATTTGGATCATAAAAAAGACATAGCCTTACAATTTATTCAACCTCTGAGGTAGTTTGAGCACTGGACAACATTGATTTTTGCCAATATAATAATATTTGCCTTGTTGAAAGAAATGAGATTATAATTTTTGGGTTGCATGTATACCTTTACTTAAACATGTTCAATTTGAGGTTCCAATAAAGGTCTCCCTATGTAATGAGTTTCGGCATGGATTTTGAAAGTAAACAAAATTCAAAATATCCATGTCAATCTCTGCAGCTTTCAAATTACTTTAAAACTATCTTTGACATCAAATTTTACAAATTAATAAATGTGTTTTATAATTGATATTTTTTTAAATATTGAACAATATGATAGAAATCAATGCAACAGAAGTAAAACATTTTCCCCAGTGAGGGAATTGTCGTTGCCTAGAACAAATAAGTTTCAGCCCTTATTACTATTACAGTAGATCTGTGTGGACATTTCTAATAAAAAGATATAGCAGTGTTTGAAATTTAGTGACGCATATGTATACAGGAAAATGTAGATTTGGCTTTCTCAGTAAAAAAAATATGTATTTCATTGATCTGTAAAATATAAGCACTCATGCTTGTTGACTTTTGGGTTTTTAAAGGTCTCATTACTAGTCAAACGATCTTGCTTATTAAATTGCATAATCTGTAGGACTTGTTGACCGTTATCATCCCTTATGAACCCTTTTCATGCTGTGAGAATCCACACAGGACATGAGGAGGAGGCCTGAAACTCTGTCAATATGATTTGAAACTATCATTCTGAAGCAAATTATTTATTTGCCAAATACATTCCAAATTGTTTGCGTTGTCCTGGAATAGCAAATTCATACAACTGTTTTCATTATCATAGATGTGATAAAGCACACATTTTATGGCATTAATATAGTTGCCTTTGATGAAACACTGACAAAACTAATGTGGCAATTCTTGACATGAAAACTTGTTTTTGTTGTGCTCTGTATTTTATGTGACTGATGAATATGATATACAGATTAATAATAAGTATGTGAAATAAAAGATGTTAAGTGGAGTCACAGGGGTTAGAATTAAATATGCAGATCATAGCTCATTATTTGAACAAGTAAATAGATAGATACCGGTAAATAGAGTTTTGACTTTGATAAACAAACACAGTCTTTTCTTCCTGGTGTCAATATACATGTACATCTATTGAGCAAGTTGCCAGAAAAAGAATTACTTAATAAATTCTATGATTTAAGGCAGAGATAAAGCTGTCTGGAATTTTTTAGTTATATTCTAACCGTTATACATCTTGTACTTTGCAAAGGCTAAAATAAAGTAATCAAATAATTATGAAGATTTGAGTGTATTTAATTCTTATCTTCTTAAAGCATTCATGAAACCTGACTTTCAGACACATTTTCTTAACATAACATGAATGTTTATACCCTAAACAGCGCTTTTATGTAGTATTACCCAAATATTCCCTGTTAACAACTTTCTGTGGCACTTGAAAGTTGATCAGTTGTCTGCTGAAACCTTCACCAGCAATTGAACACTTTGTCAACAAGCTTTGTTTAGCTGGTCTATGATCTTGTGTAAACACCTAATGAGTTACCAGTTGGGCACCTGTCCAGCTTGGGAAACAGGGTGGAGATGTTTTGTACAATTTATCAATTTATTGCCAGGAGTATACTTCAGAACAACATAAAATTATTTTAATATTATTTGAATCAATGAAATAACTCATGGTTGTGACAAATATCTTATGGTTGTGACAAATATCTTAGGTTGTGACAAATATCTTAGGTTGTGAAAAATATATCATTTATGGGAAAAGTATACTGTTTATTTGAAAAGTATCTTATGCATTTGAAAACCTTTCTGTCAAAAAGGGAAGACATGACTCAAAGGCTGTATGGAATCCCCCTAAACTTAAAGGTTGTGATATTGAAAAAGTGACATTAAACCCTTTGATCACTGGTTTGGCCTTAAATCACAAGGACTTTGAATGGCAAAACTGTGAATGCTGATAATTGGTATCAGTAAAATTTAAGATTTGACCCTCTTTGATGAAATTTGGGGGTTTTCACACCACTGAATGGGAATGCACCTTAAAAGCTGGGCTTTTAAGGTGCATTTTTTTTGCAAACATACATAATATAAAACATAGGCATCAGAGATGCATCAACCCTCAGCCCTGATAACTTATTGCACAACATTCCCTCCACACAATATTTGTGAACAAAACGTCACCACACCACATAATTGTTACTGTGACCTTGAAAAGAAGGTGAAGGTCTTCACTGAGGTCTTCACCAGATGCTTATGTGTGTCAAGTCTCATAAAGCTGCCATAATTTGTTCTCGAGTTATAGCAAGGATAACAAAATCTCATCATGGAGTAGTGCATTGTGAGCTTCTTGTCAGAAAACCAAAATCTGAGAAGAAAAATATCTCATATAGGAATTTCAAATCAATGGATAAAGCTGCATTCATGGAGGATATTCGGTCTTCTTCATTGACTGATACATCATTAAATACAGTAGCAGAACTAACTGCTGTATATAACAAAGTGACGTCTGAACTGTTGGATAAGCACGCTCCCAAAAAGTCGCATGTCATCTCCCTGAGACCAGATGCACCCTGGTACAATGGTGACATTGCTGCAAAGAAAGGGAAGTGTAGAAAGCTTGAAAAAACCTATCGTAAGTCTAAGCTGACGGTGCACGAGGATGCTTACGTAAATGAAACTTTGGCTATGGCAGATTTGATTGAATCAACTCGTAAAGGATACTACCAGGATGAATTTTCAGCCTGTGGTAAGGATCAAAAAGTCATTTTCAGAGTGTTTGATAAACTGTCTCATAGGACACAGGAAAAACAGCTTCCTGTATATGATTCTGCGGTGACGCTAGCAAACAGATTTGCTAACTATTTTGTCGAGAAAATTGTTATCATCAGAAAGGAGTTGGAAAATGTAAGATCAGATTACATTGATATCAGTGGAGTCAGTACTGATCATTTGTTGAGTGATTTTACTCCAGCAACTGAGGAAGAAGTAGAAAAGCTTATTCGTCAGTCTCCTTCCAAAAGTTGTCCACTAGACCCTATCCCAACTTCATTGCTGAAAGACTGTCTTGGAGTATTATTGCCAGTCATTACTAAGATTGTAAACCTGTCACTTTCTGAGGCATGTATGCCTGAGGATCTGAAGGAGGCCATACTCTACCCACTGTTGAAAAAGCTTGGTCTTGACCTTGAGGTTCTGAAGAACTTCAGACCAGTGTCTAACCTGGCTTTTATCTCAAAGATTATTGAAAAAGTGGTTGCCTTGCGGACAAAAAGTCACATGTCAATTCATGGAATGAATGAGATCCATCAGTCGGCCTACAAGGAAGGTCACTCGACAGAAACTGCACTGATCAAAGTGCATAGTGATATTCTCATGGCACTGGATAGACATGAGGGTGTACTCCTTGTTCTTCTGGATCTAAGTAGTGCCTTCGACACAGTTGACCATGAAAAGCTGCTTAGCATTCTCTACCACCGTCTTGGTTTCAGGGATAATGTCTTAGCATGGTTCAAGTCATATCTGTCAAACCGTACACAAAAGGTTGGAATTGATGGGCAGTATTCTGCAACCCATGAGCTCAAATTTGGTGTTCCTCAAGGCAGTGTATTGGGACCCATCTTGTTCACTATTTACACACTGCTAGTTGGAGATATTATGCGAAAGCATGAAATGGATTACGAGTTTTATGCAGATGACAAGCAGCTCATGGTCTTCTTCAAACCAAAAGTGCTAGCATCTATCAGAAGTAATGTGATGAAAATGGAGTCATGTGTTCTTGATGTACGTTTATGCTTGGCTTTTCTGTTTCTTATGTGCAATGATGGGAAGACTGAGGCCTGCGTGATACGATCAAGGTTTCAGCCGGTTTTTGATTTCCCCCCATTAAAGGTCGGATCATCAGTTATCGAGCCCAAGAAGAGTGTGCGAAACATTGGAGTTTTCTTTGATGAAACAATGTCCATGGACGTACAAGTTAAGGCCATCATTAAATCTTGCCATTATCAACTGAGAAAGCTGTCAAAAGTCAGGAAGTTCCTCTCACATGAAGCTCGTATACGCACAATCCATGCCCTTATCTCTAGTAAGCTGGATTATTGCAACAGCCTGTTATATGGCATACCAGTATCACTGATGAATGGCTTGCAGAAAATCCAGAACACCGCTGCCAGAATGATTCTGGGGGGACGGAAATACGACCATGTGACGCCACTATTAAAGGAACTTCATTGGCTACCAGTGGCAAAAAGGGTTGAATACAAAATCCTAACAATGGTTTTCAAGGCTTTACACGGTAAAGCACCAATATATATATGTGATCTCATTGTGTTGGACCAGCGTCCCGGTCTACGATCTGCTTCCAAAATGCTGTTAAAAGTCCCTAAGACAAATCAAAAGACTTATGGGGATCGCAGTTTCTGTAAGGCTGGACCTGTATTGTGGAATGCACTCCCAATGAATTTGAGACTATGCACCAACTTTGACAGTTTCAAAGCTAAACTCAAGACTCATTTATTCAGCATGGCATATAAGTAATGTAGATTAGATTGACTTATGTACAGCGCCTTTGAGCATTACGGAAAGGGCGCTATATAAATATCCCCTTTGATTGATTGATTGATTGAATGATAGGGATTTCACATAATTGTCACTGTGACCTTGAAAAGTAGGTGAAGGTCATGTTCCATAGAAAAATATCTGAGGTCTTCAACAGATGCTCATGTGTGTCAAATCTCATAAAGCTGCTATCATTTGTTCTAGAGTTATTGTGATTCTAGGGATTTCACAAAACTGTCCCTGTGACCATGAAAAATAAGTCAAGGTCGCCGTCCATCGAACTCATCCAAGGTTTTCACCAGATGCTTATATGTGTCAAGTTTCATGAAGCTGTCATCATTTGTTCTCAAGTTATCGCGATGACAAGGATGATTTCACATAATTGTCCCTGTGACCTTGAAAAGTAGATGAAGGTCATGTTTCATAGAAAATATTCTGAGGTCTTCAACAGATGCTTATGTGTGTCAAATCTCATAAAGCTGCCATCATTTGTTCTTGAGTTATTGTGATTCTTGGGATTTCACATAATTGTCCCTGTGACCTTGAAAAATAGGTCACGGTCGCCGTCCATCGAACTCATCCAAGGTTCTTACCAGATGCTTATATGTGTCAAGTTTCATGAAGCTGTCATCATTTGTTCTCAAGTTATCGCGATGACAAGGATGATTTCACATAATTGTCCCTGTGACCTTGAAAAGTAGATGAAGGTCATGTTTCATAGAAAATATTCTGAGGTCTTCAACAGATGCTTATGTGTGTCAAATCTCATAAAGCTGCCATCATTTGTTCTTGAGTTATTGTGATTCTTGGGATTTCACATAATTGTCCCTGTGACCTTGAAAAATAGGTCACGGTCGCCGTCCATCGAACTCATCCAAGGTTTTCACCAGATGCTTATATGTGTCAAGTTTCATGAAGCTGTCATCATTTGTTCTCAAGTTATCGCGATGACAAGGATGATTTCACATAATTGTCCCTGTGACCTTGAAAAGTAGATGAAGGTCATGTTTCATAGAAAATATTTTGAGGTCTTCAACAGATGCTTATGTGTGTCAAATCTCATAAAGCTGCCATCATTTGTTCTTGAGTTATTGTGATTCTTGGGATTTCACATAATTGTCCCTGTGACCTTGAAAAATAGGTCACGGTCGCCGTCCATCGAACTCATCCAAGGTTTTCACCAGATGCTTATATGTGTCAAGTTTCATGAAGCTGTCATCATTTGTTCTCAAGTTATCGCGATGACAAGGATGATTTCACATAATTGTCCCTGTGACCTTGAAAAGTAGATGAAGGTCATGTTTCATAGAAAATATTTTGAGGTCTTCAACAGATGCTTATGTGTGTCAAATCTCATAAAGCTGCCATCATTTGTTCTTGAGTTATTGTGATTCTTGGGATTTCACATAATTGTCCCTGTGACCTTGAAAAATAGGTCACGGTCGCCGTCCATCGAACTCATCCAAGGTTCTTACCAGATGCTTATATGTGTCAAGTTTCATGAAGCTGTCATCATTTGTTCTCAAGTTATCGTGATGACAAGGATGATTTCACATAATTGTCCCTGTGACCTTGAAAAGTAGATGAAGGTCATGTTTCATAGAAAATATTCTGAGGTCTTCAACAGATGCTTATGTGTGTCAAATCTCATAAAGCTGCCATCATTTGTTCTTGAGTTATTGTGATTCTTGGGATTTCACATAATTGTCCCTGTGACCTTGAAAAATAGGTCACGGTCGCCGTCCATCGAACTCATCCAAGGTTTTCACCAGATGCTTATATGTGTCAAGTTTCATGAAGCTGTCATCATTTGTTCTCAAGTTATCGCGATGACAAGGATGATTTCACATAATTGTCCCTGTGACCTTGAAAAGTAGATGAAGGTCATGTTTCATAGAAAATATTCTGAGGTCTTCAACAGATGCTTATGTGTGTCAAATCTCATAAAGCTGCCATCATTTGTTCTTGAGTTATTGTGATTCTTGGGATTTCACATAATTGTCCCTGTGACCTTGAAAAATAGGTCACGGTCGCCGTCCATCGAACTCATCCAAGGTTTTCACCAGATGCTTATATGTGTCAAGTTTCATGAAGCTGTTATCATTTGTTCTCAAGTTATAGCGATGACAAGGATGATTTCACATAATTGTCCCTGTGACCTTGAAAAGTAGATGAAGGTCATGTTTTATAGAAAATATTCTGAGGTCTTCAACAGATGCTTATGTGTGTCAAATCTCATAAAGCTGCCATCATTTGTTCTTGAATTATTGTGATTCTTGGGATTTCACATAATTGTCCATGTGACCTTGAAAAATAGGTCAAGGTCGCTGTTCATCGAATCGTCCGAGCTTTTCACCGGATGCTTATGTGTGTCAAATTTCATGAAGCTGCCATCATTTGTTCTAGAGTTATCGCGATGACAAGGATTTCACATAATTGTCCCTGTGACCTTGAAAAGTAGATGAAGGTCATGTTTTATAGAAAATATTCTGAGGTCTTCAACAGATGCTTATGTGTGTCAAATCTCATAAAGCTGCCATCATTTGTTCTTGAATTATTGTGATTCTTGGGATTTCACATAATTGTCCATGTGACCTTGAAAAATAGGTCACGGTCGCCGACCATCGAATTCATCCAAGGTTTTCACCAGATGCTTATATGTGTTAAGTTTCATGAAGCTGTCATCATTTGTTCTCAAGTTATAGCGATGACAAGGATGATTTCACATAATTGTCCCTGTGACCTTGAAAAGTAGGTGAAGGTCATGTTTCATAGAAAATATTCTGAGGTCTTCAACAGATGCTTATGTGTGTCAAATCTCATAAAGCTGCCATCATTTGTTCTTAAGTTATTGCAATTCTTGGGATTTCACATAATTGTCCCTGTGACCTTGAAAAATAGGTCAAGGTCGCTGTCCATCGAACTCGTTCGAGGTTTTCACCAGATGCTTATGTGTGTCAAGTTTCATGAAGCTGCCATCATTTGTTCTCAAGTTATCGCAATGACAAGGATGTTCGCTACAGACATACATACATACATACATACATACCCACGCCAGGAGTACTGCAATACCCTCAGCCTGATTACATCAGGGGCTGAGGGTAACAATACCCTCAGCCCCTGATGTAATCAGGCTGAGGGTAAAAATATTGATTTTTCTTCATTTATAACTTCATAAATATTCATCCGGTTTTAATCATTTTACCACCAAGAAAAGGCACTATCATCATGATAAGTGTTATCTTTTAATTCATTCTTTAAATAGTAGAAAAAAATGGCCGAAAATGTGTGGCTCCAATTTTGACAATTGGTAAACAACACCTCCTGTGACTTACGGAGCCCCCTGACAGTTCAAAGGTCAAGGTCACACAACACACTTCCTGTTTAGTACTGGCAGTACTTGGTGGTCACAAAAAATCATAATTCTCAGGGCAGATGTTCTTTTGTGGATTTCAGACAGATAGCCTGTATGTATGTCAATTTTAAGATCATATATTGTTTTCAGATACCTTAAACCACTGTAAAATTGCCTGGAATCTTCCAGGTTTCATGAATGCTTTAATTCTTATTATGCAAAATGAATCTCATTTTTCCTAGCCAATCTTGGCAAGACTTACCAATTTTTTTTCTGGACTCGTGTATTTGCATACTAATATTACTAAATCGATCAAATATATAACCATCAATATGCTCAACAAAGTTCTGGGGTCAAAAGGTCATGATCCAAGCTGTCTGATGTCATTGTCATGATTACATTGTAATAATTTGCAGGCTTACAGTATGTTACAAAATGACATTTTTAAGCCAGAACAATGGGGATTTGAGCATCCTTCCCGTTCATTGCTGGTGGTGGACGTCCTTCCTGTCCCTTAGGAGTTAAAGTATAATAATAATTATGAAGATTTTGGTGTTTTTATTTCTTAACTTTATAATACAAAACAAATACATCAATTATCTCTTAAAGTGATTATAGAAGCACCGGTAAAGGGATCATAAATATCAATAAAACAATGGTAGATTGTTTGGCCAGGAATATAGGCCAATTTAGAGTTAAATTCAGATCATCAGGCTGGGTTCTCGTGGCTAAATTATGAATGTAGGTAATTACAAACCTTATATAATTTTCTAGAGCTTCCTATCCATTGCATTGGCCAATAATACTCCTAACAATGACTTACACAAGTTTTCAGAAAGTAGAAGACAACTCTCTTTTACTTAATAATTAATTTTAAAAAAACAAAAAACAATTTAAAACTTGTGACGTTTTAGGTTAATTTCTTGAACTTATTAAAATAGAAAAGTAAAAATCTGGTCAAATCTGTCATTTCATAACATTTTTTGGCACAGGAAAAAAACTTGTATCGTTCATATTTCAGACCAGTTGTGTTTTCTTTCATTTCTCACCTAACTGCTTTTTTTCTTCCTTGATTCTCCAACCTGAAATATATGTCCACATTATAATTCACCAATATTTAACTTAAATTGATTTTCACAAACCAAAGTTTAGCTTATGATGTTAGCATGCAAAATTATACATAAAATGTTGACAAATTAAAAAATTATGAGGAATTTTTCTAATTCCAGATGACAAAAAAAGGACAATGTGCATTATAATAATTGCATAATATTAACTCCAAACCTGTTTTTTCACAGCTTGTGAAATGCGGGCAATATTTGGCTTCCTTTTTTTCCCTTTTCCACTTCCTGTAACATCCTCATTTGCAGTTAGGATTGTTTCTTCTATGTCTGCATCAGGATCCAAAGGATGAGAGTAATTTGTGAAACGCCTGAAATTTGTCCTTGATGTCATTGTTGGAGAGGCTGCCATCTGAAATAAACAGAATGATCTTTTACATCTCAAACAAAAAAAATATATTTATGATGTATGCAAAGTACATGCGTAAGTCTGATGTGCAATAAATATTTATGAGTAGAGCATGAGTAGAGCATATAACTTGGTTTTAGCATAAGAGCATATTAAAGTTAAACAGTGTCAAATATAATGCCCAAGATTAGGCTAGGAAAGGTCTTTTTTCTCCTGAATATTTAAAAGAAAGTTTGAAGGCAAGAGTTCAGGGATTCCCCAAATTATTCTCCATTGAGAAACCTCAGGATATTTAAAAAAAGAGTCAAAACCAGAGGGTCTAATCACTTTTCATATATTTACAAAAAAAATAAAGGCAAAAAGAGGCTAATTTGAGCTAATAAAGGCTCCTCATCCTGCTTGAAGATTTTGCCTTTTTTCCCTTACATTTTGTGAGATGAATTCACTGCTGCTAGTGTTGGTTGTGCCTAAAATTGAGGTTGAGTTTTTTGTTCCTGGAGTGACAATGGCTCTATTCAGCAGGCGGTGCTGCTGACGTTCCTGCATCTCATTCTGCCATTGATGTCTCTGAAGTTCCTGCAACTCTTGCTGTAGCGTACCACACAGACCCTCCAGACTGCTTCCATGACAGCTGTCTAACTCACGCTGCAGCCTTGTTCAATGAAAAGTGTAATTTAAAGTTATCAGGCACGAATTGTACATAATTGGCATATATTTATCATGGAGGTAACAATCAAGTCACAATTGTGAGTAAATATGTCACAATTAATACTATGAGCACTGCAAAAAAATTCTGGTTCTCTGACCAATCACAGCAGTCAAGACAATGGTGGGAGACAATGGCAGTTATATTGAGCAATCAGAGAGCAGCTGACAGACGATTACAAGAGGTGTCCATAGTAACAATGGCGGGAGATGGCGATTACCATATTTTTGCATTTCTACATCGCATAGATGACTTTCTCAAAATATATAATAGACACAATCATTAACCAAGAAATGATAACAATAATAATTAATTAATGTAACTGGTAATGATTATTAACAACAGGGTCAGTTGGGGCACCAACAGATGGTCTAGTATTTGAGGGTATTTATGGGTGTTGATAGTGTGTGTCCTCTGGTGGCAGATTTTCTGAGGGAACTACTTTATTTTAATGTCAAAATGGAACGTTTAAAAAAAGTACAGGAAAAATGCTCAACCGTCAAAAAGAGTTCCCTTTTCATTAAAACTTTTAAGTCATGAAATGACATTTTATGATATTCATTTTTGTACTAAAATTATTGATTTATTATTTGAAAATCACAATGGAATTTCTTTGATTATATTGAAAGCTTCATATCCTTTAACCAATTTTTCAAAAAATGTTTAAATTTCACATATTGGTGATAAATGTATTTGTCTTTCACATCCATTAACTTTTTGATTGATGCATCCCCATTAGTGTCCATGAAATCTATTTGAACACCACCCTATTGCATAGCCTACTTTTGAAAACACACTTCTTTCTTGGCGTCATTTTTATGTGGAGTGTGATGATAGAGGCACTGAAAGGTAAAATGACGTCATAAAAGTTTGGCAATATGAAATGTATTGTCCTTTGAATAGTTCCAGAATGACATCAAACAGAGATACCCCACAGTGCTACCCTACTCAGATAGCTCAGATAGACCTCTACTGGGAGTGCAACTCTTATGTCTTACAGCAACTTATATTTTTGCTCTATTATAATTTCAATTTAATTTCAAACTGTAGAATTGAAGTGAAACAGAACCTCTATTTTTCAAAAACATTAAGGGAAAAATAGAGGTAACGCATACACTTGACCATTTCAAGAATATGAATTTTTTCACCTCCCTTCACATATCTGATTACCAAACTTCTTTTATATTTCCAAATTATACAAATCAAAATGAGAAAATCTGTTTCACTAGGATCACAGTGAATTTTCTTCCCAATGAAATGAAATAAACACAGCTAAAAACAAGCCTACTCCTGTTGTGTGATCTGCAGAACTTATTTGCTTGTCTTCTTCATTTCTCATCAAAACTATCATCAAGGAAAATTAGGACAAAATACTATTTTGAAAAAAACATACTTGTAATCATACCTTATAATTCAAATATTGTACTGTTTAAATATCGATTAATGTCATTAATGCTTTTATTTTAATAGGGAATGTATTTTACACCATAAATACCAATTCCTATCAAGTACAGTATTTTGATTATTTACTCCTCTGCCACTAGGGGGCAATCAATGAAAAGGTTTGGTTTGGTTTGTTTGGGGTTTTACATCACTTTCAACATTATTTCAGTCATTTTGTGATGAGACCTAATTGTAGCAGATATAGTGCTGCCTCACTGAATTGTCATGTCGCAGGTCCTTGACATGACAACCCACCCGGTCACAGATTTACAAGGACAACGGGTTAACCCTCTTGGCACGGGCCTCAGCTCATATGGGAAATTGAATCATGAGTTCAATCTCAGCATGGCCGGGGATCGAACCCACAACTTTTGGATCACCACAGAGGAACTGGTGCTAATAAGCTGGCGCTCTAACCAACTGCGCCACGGCCCGTGGCCTTCAATGAAGACCCATAAATACCCTTAATAAAAGAGGATGTTTACAAAATAGCTGTATTTGAAAATAGGGTATCGCCACACTTCCATGATGTCCTTTCAATGCATTTGTTAAAATGGACCAAGATTATTGCATCTTGGCATATATTTATTTAAATTCATATTCTCTTCTTCAACAGCAGTGATTTGGTGTGACTATTACTGATGTCTGTCAGGTTTAGTTGAGGTACTGGAAGGTAACTCAAAGGTCACTCTGTCTGTCCTGTGTGTGTGTGCGTGTGTGTGTTTGCTGCCTTTTTTCTTCTATTTTCTATGTGCATTTGTTCCCTACAAGTTTTATAAGGTTAAATAATATCTAGTACGTTCATCTATTTTCCCATGTGTGTTTGTCCCCTGCATGCTATATGAGGTTACATAATATCTAGGACATTGGGGGTGGGGGTGTGCGTGGAAAGATCCTCTGATCCTAGGTTGCTGGTTGTAACATCAGGGGGCATGATTCTTTGACCAACAGATCCTTATCAATTACTCAGCACTCCGATCTCAACTGTTGCTATTGACCTACATTTGAAGCCACAGATTATTACAGTACCGATTGTGACATTCGTCTAGTTATTTTGGTCACGTATTGAATAAAAGTGAAATGTAAATAAAGATACAACACCCAAACCTGTCCATTGAGCACATGAGGTATTTATAATTACCAGATGTACTCTGATCCATTCTGTGGAATCTTGCTCACTGTTGCCTTTTCTGACTTCAAACAGTTTAATCTGTTTTCCTCTGTCTTTATCTCACTGTCCATTCCTACAAAATTGCAAGCACATGTTTCTGTTATCATGCATATTATTTTCTCTGTATTTTTGTTATCGATCTTATAAATTGTTGCATTTATGTTCTGACATTTCAAGACATCTGAAAGGTATATCTTACTCTGAAGAAGTTGCTGTTTCTCAGATATCTGCTGTTTCAAACACTTGCATTTCTGTTTTGTTTGTAATGCAGCTTTCTCTTGTTCTTGACATGTAGCCACATCTAACAGAACAAAGTATGAACAAATATATATATTATTTAGATTTTAATTAAAATATGTATGTTATCTTTTTGCCAAAACAGGGTGCACATCCAATTTAAAATCAGGAGTAAAATTAACATGTTGGAAATAAGGATTTTAAATGCCTAAATAGTATTTTCAATTGAGACACCAAAATTCAAGAGCTGAATATCCTGTAAACTGGTCATGTTTATTTATGCAACTGAGGTCAAAGATCATCTTTCAAATACTCTAAACTAAAAAGCAGATGTTTTTTTAAAGCATAAAACTATACATTTCAAAACACCAAATACAAATTCTCCATTTTTGTTTTGCAGCCATTTTTTTATTATTACAAATATTGGTCTAAGGAAATGGAGTTATCACTGAATGCAGAGATTCTAAAATCTTTTGTAGGGTACCAGATAGATGGGTAATGCCTCAGTCACATTTGCGCCGATTTCAGTAAAGATGCCCGGCCGATGGGTATTTTTTACAAAATCGGCAGGCAGTTCAGATTGCCGTGCGGGCACCGGGAGATCATCGGCCACAATTGGGCATCTTTTAGACGTCGGGCGGGTCATCGGGAACTTTTATCTGGAACATAAAAGTTGCCGGCGTTTCCCCGATGTCTTATCAGCAAATATCATCTTAAAGTACACGGCAGGGTCCTGGCAGGGTCCTGGCAGGGTCCTGGCAGTGTCCCACAGGGACATCGGCAGATTATCTTAGGGCTGCCGGTGGCATTTGTAGATGAAAAAGTTGATTTTATTAATTAAAATCCAACAGCTGCAGCTAGAAAAAGGGATTGTCTCAGAATGCATCAGGTTTGTTATGCCTTTATCAATCACAATGGCTAAATGCCTCATCTTAAGCATCAATTGTTCTGAGTGAATGTATGAGTGAACCTAATTTATTTATTGGTAACTGTTTCCTAGTTGCTGCTTGATTAATCATTATGAAAGTATGTAGAAACATACCGGTACCTATTTTGAAGTAATTATTTTAATTTCTTTATGAAAAATAGGTTAATTTATAAGTTAGTAAGATGATCATTCCTCTAATGCTAATTGTGACAGATGAAGAAGTATTTGACCAACCTAGTGACATTCTTTTGAAGCATAATTGCAAAGTGAAAATAAAATGAAAGAGCACTTTTCTGACTATGTAATTTTATAAGATAATCATAGATTAGGGATACGAAAGACACAAATTAGGGACATTATCATAGATGAGGGATGTTAATGTCACGGATCAGAGAAGTAGAATGGGTGATTCGACACGGACACATACATACCTGCTTCCAATAATTTAACATCTTTATGGAGTTGGGCACATAACTCTTGTAGCTTGAGCTCCCTCTGATGGGATCCTGATGACACAAGGTCATAGCTATGGTAAAATTCCTCTGCAGTATAACAAAAGCCATCCAATTCTTTTTCCGTCTGATCGTTTAATTCTTCCTACAATAAACATTTTAGTATCATAACTACTGAGGTTTTTTTTAGATTGAGGGGAATATAATTTGATATTTTCACTGTTTTAAATGATAAAAATTGTCATTGATAATGGCATTTGAATGAATTTTAAGGATTTGCTTTACACCTACAAACTGTTTTTGAACAGCATGATTTTCTGTTTTCAGAAGTGTCAATTTGTCTTGAAGAATATTATATCGAGATGTAAGCCACTTCTGCTGGATTTCTTCAGTATTTAATTGCTGGACCTGAAAACGTTGTCAAACTGCATTGATCTTAATATTGATAACTGAAGTCAATCATTTAAAAAAATAATAATAATAACAAAGAAGTATATTATTAAAGCATCGTTTCATACAAATTTGATTGAAGTGGTTGTTTAATTAACATTGTATTGAGTACAAGATAAGCACAAAGGACATGGCTGTTTATGTTTACCTTCATTGCTAACTGATCTTGAAGTAAGCTATTTTTATCTTTAATCTCAGCAAACCTCTTTGTACAATAAGCAATCTCTTCATTGACTGAAAAAAATGAACAATTATGTGACATTCCATTTTTCATTTAAACAAAGCTTTGGTTCCAAAAAAGGTCCAAGTTTCATGTTTGCTAGAAAAGGCCAACATACATCATAAGCACGCAATAATGCATGAAAGTACATTTTGAAATCTTTAAAATATATAAATGATCATTTCCAGGAGACCTTTTGATTACATGCTTTAAAATTTTTAATCATAGGCCAGAGCTGTGCTGACCATTGCTTTTTTGTAATGTGTGTGAATATTCCTAGGAATTGCTTGCCATGATTTGGGTTGACAAGAGACAAACCAAAGGTTGCCACTAAAGAGAGTGAGCAATCACATTGCCTCCTGCATTCATATCTGTTTTATTTTGTTGTGTTATGTGATGTACAGTGGGATATTTGTGTTGTATTTCTTCTATTAAAATGTGCCTCCATATCTGTATGGGCGACTGACTGACTTAACCTGGTACAGATGAGAGACAGCTACATAAATTAGATACATCTGCACAAGTGAAAGATGAAAGAAGTGAGAGACAGATGCACAAGTAAAACAGACATAACTAGATACTGTAATAATCTATGGTGCAACAATAATAATAAATATGGTTAAAGCCCCAAACCCATGCCAGTGGCCTGAATAGAGAAAACAAACATTGTCTAATGTGTGCCTTGTATAACACCACACGCATTGTCATTTATTCCCAGATTGTTATTGGCTTCATTGTACATCATGGAGCAGGTGGAGAGGACATACTCTGTAAACTACTCTGTAAAGAGCATAATGCCAATACATCACTCCTCTGAACACCAGCAGTAGCTAATTCAGAGGTTATTTTGATCATTGGTGGTTCAAATTTAGGTTATTATATCTGCTAGGGCATGCTTCTTTATATCTAAATACAAGTCATTGTATTGAATAAGGATAGCAATAATAAAGACACAATAGAGTGCTATGCTAAGATGGGATCTAACAAATGCCTTTAGTCTCAGTTTCCTATTAACCCAAAAGATCAAAGGATCATTCCCATATAATACTTTAAGATATACAAGTGTAAAAATATAGACAAAATATACATGTTTGAGACTGCAGTTTAGAATGTTAAAAAAATATTGACTTGATGTCCCTACATAATATGAATTGGTGGGATTCCTCCTGGTGGAGAATGTTTTTTCATATGGTGGCAGCACTGCACAGAAAATATCACCTTCTGGGAATACATTCACACAATATATGGACATGGAGTCAATACTAATACAAGACATTCATATTTTTTGTCAAAATATATCATTTTATACTCCAAATTGGTCACAAAAAGGTTTGTCAAATGTAAAAATAAATCGCTAAATGACTTTAATTGGCAGAAATTTGCCATTGCTAAAATGCATATGATCAAAAATTACGTATATGTTGCCATCTATAATTCATAATCCCATGGATGCTCAGATGCCTCGTGTGTAAAGAAACCCAGGATCTTATATACAACACAGTTCCATTGAAGGGAACAAATGAACAAAACAAAAGAGGTAACACACACACACACACACACAGAGAGGACAGACAAAATGATTGCTAACAACACAAATTTAAAACACAACAAAAAAACTAGCTATTTAGTAAATTTAATAACATGACAAATTAGATACCTTGTGACAAATGTGAAAATGTCACAATCGGTACTCTAATAACCAATGATGTCAACAATTCTTTTACTCTGCGCTGCAGAGTAACACCACACATATTATCATTTCTTCCCAGATTGTTATTGGCTTCAAGTTTCCACGGAAGGAGACTCACTGTGTAAACTGCTGCTTAAATAATGTGTTTACAAAGTGCACCACAGGCGCCCCCATAGGGTTTTAGGATTATTGGATTTTTGGCCTAAAAAAGAGGGATTATTGGATTTTTGGGGTGAAATATCTGGGATTTTAGGATTTTGAGGAAAGTGTTTAGGATTAATGGATTTTTAATAAGATAATTGGATTTTAGGATTTTTCAGTAATAAAGGATTATTAATTCAAACAATTAATGATTTAGATATGAGTTTCATGATATTTGTGATAAATATTTGTGTGACACTCTATGGTCCCCACCATCAGAAATAACTGGCTGGTCCCTTTGTATTTGTCAGATCTAGACTATGCAGTCCATCATATATATGGACATGTTATTACTGTCTATGTCAGATCTGAGACATTCAGAGGTCTCACACCAGGTGGTGCTGCATGTGCCACTTAGACAATAGACTAGGAAAGCTTTAGGGTGGTTGCAGAGTCTCCATGTGTTTTGTGATGAAAGTGAGGAAATTTTAACTTTTGGATTGCTTCTTGTCACTAAATATGTAAACTGAGGCAAGATATGCTTGAGAAGGGAAAATGTAAAGGGGAAATCTACTTGCAGAGCCCACTTGAGCCCACAGAGTTCTCAAATCAAAAACAATGTGTCATAGATAGAGAAAATGTCATCACTGCTTTAGATGATACTAACTATGAATATGTTCCAAAGGATGATATAATTGTTCTGAATGAGGAGGTTTTGATCAATCTTTTGGACCTGATAAAGGATCAGGGTGATACGGAGACACCCAATGAGCAGCAAGAGTTAATTAGTGAGGAATTATCTCAGTTGTCATTTACTAGTGACACAAGGGCCACTAGGCCTAAAAGAGTTTCAAAAAAAAGGAAAGACACAGATTACTTTTTTTACTAATTTTGAATATGTTCAAAAGGATTGGGTGTCTCCGTATCACTATAACAGTGAGATTACTGTTAATTTCAAACTCTGTGGGCTCAAGTGGACTCTGCAAGTACATTTTGTAATGTGGCATGACCTGTGTGAAACACTAAATATCATGTTATATCATGCATGTTATGTAATTCATTGCCAAATAAATTTGTACTAAATGTAAACATATTTTAGGATTTTTTTGTTTTATACTTTTGGATTTTTAGATTTGAGGGGAAAAATATTTAAGGATTTTTGGCTACAAAAGATAAGGATTTTTGGATTTTTAGGTAAAAAAAGGGGGATTATTGGGTTTTTCATACCCCCCCTATGGGGGCCCCACCACACTCAATACTAGCAGATTGCGATCTGATCACTGTCCTACTTAGTCACAGTTGGCAGCAAGCCAAATCATCATAATAAAAGGATATTTAATATCTCCATCTGTATATACATGTAAATGTACATTATTTATTTCTTTTCAGAAAAGACAAAGTAAAGATTTTACTTAAAGAAATCTAGTTTAATATTCTGGTAGAAGTGACACTAAACTAATCTCCACTTCACTTTTGTTTTGCAAGTTTATGTGAAGGGTTGCGCTTTTGGCATATTACGAATGGCACAATCATCACTTATTTTTTTGTCATAATTACATTAGAAATGAAAATTACCCCCAATATGCCTATATTTCTGTATTAGAGCTTTGTTTTCAACCGTCGGTAAATTGACCTAATTATTGACCTACTTATTGAGGCCCTGCTAGGTTTTGTACAAAGGGGTCTATATGTGATGCAGATATTTTTAGCCACCATGAGTGAGAGATAGGTGCACAAGTGAGAGATAGCAAGTGATAGACTGCTACAACAGCAAGAGATAGCTGCATAACTGAGAGATAGCTGCACAAATAAGAGATAGCTGCACAATTAAGAGATAGCTGCATAAATAAGAGATAACTGCATAAATAAGAGATAGCTGCATAAATAAGATATAGCTGTATAAATAAGAGATAGCTGCATGAAAAAGAGATAGCTGCATAATTGAAAAAGTGAGAGATAGTTACAACAAGTGAGAAATAGTTACAATAGTTGCAATATTGAGAGATAGCTACAATAGTGAGACAGTTACGACAGGGAGAGATAGCTGCATAAATGAGAGACAGCTACATAAGTGAGATTACTGCAAAGTGAGAGATAGTTACAGCAGTGAGAGATAGTTACAGCAGTGAGAGATAGCTGCACAAATGAGTTACATAAGTGAGATACCTGCACATGTAAGAGACAGCTGCATCGGTGAGACAGCTGTACAAGGGAGAGACAGCTGCATAAGTGAGAGATAATTACAACAGCGAGAGACAGTTACAGCAGAGATAGATAGCTGCACAAGTGAGAGACAGCTGCATAAGTGAGAGATAGTTGTACAAGGGAGAGACAGCTGCATAGGTGAGAGATAGTTACACAAGTGAGACAGTTATAACACAGATAGATAACTGAACAAGTGAGAGACAGCTGCATAAGTGAGATAACTGCAAAGTGAGAGATAGATTCAACAGTGAGAAATAGTTGCACAAGTGAGGGTTAGTTACAGCAGAGATAGATAGCTACACAAGTGAGAAACAGCTGCATAAGTGTGAGATAGCTGCACATGTAAGAGACAGTTGCATCAGTGAGATAGCTGTACAAGGGAGAGACAGCTGCATAAGTGAGAGATAATAACAACAGCGAGAGACAGTTACAGCAGAGATAGATAGCTGCACAAGTGAGAGACAGCTGTATCAGTGAGAGATAGTTGTACAAGGGAGAGACAGCTGCATAGGTGAGAGATAGGTACAAAAATGAGACAGCTGCATAAGTGAGAGATAGCCACAACAGAGAGAGACAGCATCCTTTCCCAGCCGAAGGCACTTGTATTTATTATGAAAACAAAATGTCACTTTCTTCAAGATTTCTCATGATTTTGATGACAAAATTCAGAACATTTGCAATTTTACTTGACGAGTCAATTCTACTGCAAATATAAAAATAAGAGATAAAAACCGATATAATGATACTTTTATCTCTCTGAATCAACAATTTTTACAAGATCAATATTACCAGTATGCTAGGAAATTGCACATAAAAACTTTAGACCCTGAACCATATGATCTGACTGGACTCTGGAGGTTTGCAAGCTCCAGGAACAATTTGGCTCTCCCAGAAACATGGATAAATGTAGACCTACAATACCTTCATTCAAGAGCCCTTTCCGTTCCTCAGCTTTCTGCTCAGAGTGCAAAATCTGATCAAACAGATCCTCGAGACTTGATGACATATTTTTGGTGGAAATAAATCGATTTTTGTGGTAAGCCTTATGCGACAAGAAACATGAGAAATATGGACCGAGAGCAGAGGACTGAAAGTGAAAAGAAGCGAAGATCAATGAAATGTATGTCAAGTTTATCTGACGTCACAGCATGAGCTTTCAATCTCTCGGCACGTGAAGGCGATGACGTAACAACATCTTTGGAATTTCCCCATGCCTTTTGTGATCACTGATGAACATCATATGCAGCTAATGAATTTATTCAAATTATAATTAGCATCAAAGTTGAATATGCTTCTTCAACAAGAAAAGGTGCTGCTCCGCGTGCATTAAACATAGCTGGAAACAACAAACATAGCACCAAACATAGCATCAAACCGATGACCATAGCCAGACAAGACCTCGGGGGGGGTACTCTCATGATTTTAACCCGCGGAGGCTGAGATGGAACTGAAAACCCCAGAGCCTGAATTAGGGAAATATTCTAGCATTATTGGTACCCTGATTTAGGACTAGCTGAAATTTGGTACCCTGATTTAGGACTAGCTGAATTTTTGATACCCTCATTTAGGGATGATGCAGAAGGAGGAGATTTGGAAAAGGGGATTGTGATCCCTGTTTTAAGGAGAAATTTGAAAAACAGTACCCTGTTTTAGGGAAAATGATAAAATATCTTAACCCGGATGGAACTGAAAACCCCAGAGCCTGAATTAGGGAAATATTCTATCATTATTGGTACCCTGATTTAGGACTAGCTGAAATTTTGATACCCTCATTTAGGGATGATGCAGAAGGGGGAGATTTGGAAAGGGGGATTGTGATCCCTGTTTTAGGGAGAAATTTGAAAAACAGTACCCTGTTTTAGGGGAAATGATGAAATATCTTAACCTGTTTTAGGGAAAATATCAGCGAAAAGGACCCTATTTAGCCCAGCTTCCCCGGTAATGCTGACTATGAGAGTACCCCCCCCGGGGACAAGACGTCCAATAATTTAACCCCTAACGGACGGGAAGGACGGCAACGTCCACCACCGGTAACGGACGGGAGGGACGTTGACGTCCACATTGTTCTGACTTGATGACGTCATTTGTAACATTCTGAAGGGATGCAACTTGTTACAATGTAATCATGATAATGACGTCAGACTGCCTTAATCATGAACTATTGACCCCAGAACTTAAGTAAGCATATTGAATAACCATGGTTATAAATTTTATTAACCCCTAAGGGACTAGTCTATCTTAATTTTGTTGACTGGCAGGACTAACCAATTTTTTTCTGGACTAGTTTATCTACAGTGACCGGCAACTGTCCGAAACTGGCAGATGAAACTCGGACATTTAATTTTTATCACTGTCAAACATCTACAGTGACCGGCAGTCAAATCCGGACATTTTCATGTTTTTCACTCCCGATTTTCACAATACCTTTCAAAACTGCTCACATCGAAAGAAGATCTTCGACTTTAACCCCTAAGGGACTAGGCTATCTAAATTTTGTTGATTGGCTGGACTAACCAATTTTTGTCTGGACTAGTGTATCCATATACTAAATTTATAAAATTTATAACCATGGTTACTACATTTGCTTAATGAAGTGCTGGGGTCAAAGTTCATGATCCAGTCAGTCTGACTTCATTATCATGATTACATTGTAACAAGTTGCAGCCCTTCAGAATGTTACAAATGACGTCATCAAGCCAGAACAATGGGGACGTCAACGACCCGTCCGTTACCGGTGGTGGACGTTGCCGTCCTTCCCGTCCGTTAGGGGTTAACGGTCTGTGGAGTTTTAATGATACCAGTTCAATATTAACAGAAATAGCGTGATTTTCACGCATTCAGTAAACCTGCAGATTGTCCGAGTTTCCATTGAGTTATACGGTGATGTTGGTTGCGTCACCACTTCTGACGTCATTTGACAGTGACAACATCACTCGTCCCGTGAAAACAAATAAACACTTCTAACGTTTTTAAAGGCACAGGAATTAAAAGGTGACGTGTGAGACACAATATTCAGGTCAATTGCAATTAGTACAGCACAGTTTTATTCAATATTTGACCGAATTAAAAATGTCCGAGTTAGATCTGCCGGTTTCGGACAGTTGCCGGTCACTGTAGCATATCCTTGCTGTACTGATTGCAATTGAGCTGAATGTTGTCTCTGACATGTTATCTTGTATTCCCACTGACTTTCAAAATAATAACGTTAGGGGGAACAGGGACACTTCATACAAAGGATCACAGCTGTATGAAATGTGTTGTTGACGGTTGCTAAGATACCAACAAGTAAGATGTCACTATTTCATTGATAAATAACCAAAGCACCATTATGACGTCATTGCTCCTTCAACTACATGAAATAGTGCACCATTATAACCCACCAAAGCTAACTAGATAGATAATATACTTCTTTTGAAAACGGATCAATGTGTTTATACACATATGGAAACATCATTTAGTAATCTTTTATGACTAATCTAATAGCCAGTAACTGCTGCATTCGACCTCATCACTGCCCAGTGACACAAGAAAGAAGTATATAAAATATCATATTTCTCCAAATTTCCCACGCTTTTTAGGACAAAATTGAGAGGTTTTGCAAGTTTAATTACCAAAATTAAAGAACAGATTTACTCCAAACATTGTTCTGTTTAGTTTAAATAGAGGGAATTTTGATTAATGGTCTTAATTTTGAAATATCTTACATTCTTCATAGTCAAGTAAAAAATTACCAATAATTGTCAAAAATTACCATTTAATTGAAGCAATTTATTTACAAAAACATAAATTACTTGAGTTATAAGACATCTTTTAAAATTTATTTAAACTAAATAACATCATTCTAGCTAAAGATTAATGCCTTAGTTCTGCAGATTGCTAGTGTAGTTATTCCCAAAAATGTTTTTCAAGTAAGCTTTATACCTTCTTTAATCATTACCAAAAAAAAATCTTTTTTTTATTTTTACTTTAACTTTAAATTTAAATTGATTAAAAATGATAAAAGTTTAAAAACAAAATAAAAATAAGATCAAAAGAAAAATCCATCCCTAAGCATTTGATACATTAAAGACTGAAATCCGTTTTGTAGTTATTTTCAAACAAAGCAATTATCTTGCACCATGTCATTTTTTGTGGTTTAAATGACGTTTTTTTGGCGGGAAAAAAGAACTTTAGAAGACACTGTTCCCCCTAACGTTAAATGTGTTTATTTGTTTTCACGGCACGAATGTTTGTGTCACTGTCAAATGACGTCAGAAGTGGTGACGTAACCAACATCACCGTATAACTCAATGGAAACTCGGACAATCTGCAGGTTTGCTGAATGCGTGAATTTCCCGATAATTCTGTACATGTTGACCATGTACCAATTTTATTATACAGGCATATGTATTTAACGATCTACTATCGATGTGAGTAGTTTTTACTCAGTTTTGAAAGATTTTGTGAAAATCAGGAGTGAAAAACATGAAAGTGTCCGGATTTGGCTGCCGGTCACTGTACATACTAAATAAATGAAATTTATAACCATAGTTATTCAATAATGTTACAAATGACGTCATCAAGTCAGAATAATGGGGACGTCAACTTCCCTCCCGTCCGTTACCGGTGGTGAACGGCAACATTTAATTACACCCAAAGACATCGTCAAAAAAGACTTGAAATCCACTGTTTCCAGAAACATCACGGACTGCCCATCCAAGTCCCGACTCTGTAAGAACTCGACTTCCGGCAACTAACAATCCAAGAATTATGTACTGTTTAAATCAACTTAAGATGTCAGCCCTGTTTGAAAATATTTCTTTGTATTTTCTTGATCTCAGCATCGTTTCGGCATTGTTTACGAGTTTGTGCAATCAGGTGAAAGTGGGTCAGTTTATTCACGGGAGTGACAGCACCAATCTGTAAGCTCCACAACGTTGTGGTCCTTCTGACTTCATATGAAGATTCTCCCTTTGCGTTTCCATGACGTCATCACTTGGACTCTCCTAAATGCCATTTCACGTCAGGTTTAATATTGGGTAAAAAACTGGAGAAAAAACACTACAGAATGCACATGGATTTGCATTTTTAGACATTATGACTGGGAAAGATAGTGGCATGGGTCAGAACTGCAACAGTCAATCGCCGGAGGTCGAGTTTATTTACTGGGGAAACTTCAATATGATGGGCAGTGCGTGGTGTTTCGAGAATAAGTGGATTTCAAGTCTATTTTGCTGATGTCTTTGGGTATAAAGGTAATTATCTTAAGGAGAATAGTGCCATGAATTGACAAAAATCCACACTAAACTCTGAAAAAATGCAAATTATTAAAGCAACTACCAAAGTATGAACTTTCAATATATAAACATAATCATCACATCTTTAGATTTCTTTTTAAAGAAGATAAACAACTTCAATTTAAAAAAAATTATAATAGAAAATTCTCTTTACACTCAAATGTGCTTTTATTAAAACATAGAAACCAAAACAGATTAACCCTCCAGGTATGGGTCTAAACCCATGTCAGAAATTGTAACATGAATGCTTACATTTGCATCACTGGGAATTTAACCAACAATCTTTGAATAATCACAGAGGAAGTAAGTGCTCCTGAGCTTGTGCTGTAACTATACCACATCCCAGAATAACATGAAGGATTTATGAACACATAAGATCAATCAGTCTACTCAATATCACCGATTGCAATTATAACAGATACAAAGTAATATCATTACATAGGGATTGTGCCTACTGGGGATATATGAAAGGATCTATTATATACTCGCTGGCTATGTGAGCTGGGGCCTAAGACCTAGCTGCCTAACAAACCTATCCACAGGGAGATAAGAATGACTACAGACTCAGTATATACAATGCACAATGGTCGTCTTTATTCTGGTGCTCGTATACACTGTAGTCAGGCTAGGGAAGGCATGGCAAGAGCGTGATATGCAATATACCAAAATACTGATAACTATCTAAAGCTCTCAGGCTTGACGGCGCACCCAAAGTCAATACAAGTGGCAGCAGTGTGGTCACGAGGCTGAGTGTTGTGGATCTTCTAGGCAAGTGGACACTGAGCGCTGAGTAGCGGTTTCTGGCCTGTTATAAAGGAACGTGGCTGGATCCTAATGAGCATTCGCAGCTTAGCAGCCAATTGATGAACATCTTAATTGGAATTAGCTCAGCTTACAAAAAAAGGAACTAAACCACGCTACCCCCTCTGCGGGCCTTGGACATTTCCATCCCGCAAGGTTGGCTTTTTTTTCTACTTACAACATTTAAGTGCATGAAGGTAGGGGATGATAGATCATCTCCCCTCTGCCGAAGGTCTCCCCGTGGAGCCTCCTCTGCCCTACTCCCGCGTAGGACCAGACGGTCTCCTCGATGTGGACTCTCCACAACAGGGCAAGCAGCCCGTGAGACGGCACCCGGACTCTCCCCTCACCAGGAGCACTACGGCAGACCGACTCATACTCCTGGGGAAGAAGAGGCTCTTCCCCACAACGAGTACCCAGCTTCCCGAGCATCAAGACGACATAGACGACTTGACCCTCTTGAAGGAAGCAGTCAAGGTCGACCCACCAAACAACAGCATGCCGCTACCGAGGACCAGCACGCCGCTGGCAGTCTCGACACCACACCAAAATATCCCGTCAGGCCACGCCCGGGTAACAGAGCAGACAACAACACACGCCCTGAACAAGAACCCCACGTGCAGCACGTCCCACGTGCTCAAGGAAGAAGCCTCATCTGCAACGATCCACGGGATGACCGAAGCAGAAAAACCCACGACGACCAACGGCCAAAAAGAAGTCCCCAAAAAAACGACGATCCACGTGCAAATGCCCAGCATGCTAGCAACACTGTTGCACACAGCAACACCGTTGCACGCCAGATCGTCGGATCCAACGACCAACGTGCTGGAAACGACCCACGCTTCCACAAAACCAGCCCAGACGGTCCACGCGCAGCCAGACCACGTCCTACAGACGACCCACGTCTGGCAGAGAGAGACTCCAACCAACACGACTCACGTGCCAGCCTTGGACGACGAACCACCACACGTGCTGGCCGTGGTCCCAGTCCAACCGCCCGGGCCACAGCTGACAAAGACAGATCCGTCACCAATAGAGGGACCCTCCCCAAGCACCTCCCCAAGCACCTGTCGTAGACGCAGTGCCAGCGCAACAGAACCCCCACAGCCCACCGACAGCCGAAATGTCTCCCCGGGATTGGGCCGACTTTCCCCCGCTGCCCTTGGTGGACATCGAGACATGCTTTCGCATGGCCTCCCCCATCGGCTTCATACCAGACGAGGTGACACCAACAGTGTTGACAGAGGGCCGCCCTCTGTCACCCAACAAGAGACGTCCCTCGACACCTGTATCAACAGACCCGCAGCCAGAGTCTCCTCCCAGACAAAGGGCCCGACACCTGTCCCCACCGCCTGCACCAACAAGGAGCCTTATAACAACACCAGCCTGGACAACACCAACACCCACAGACACCAGGGCACCATCTCCCATGTCAACAGACCTGCCAGTAGCCGGGCCATCCCACAGAGAACAGCCTCCAGCACCCATGACCAACACTTCAAGGCTGTATTCCGCAGCAGTCGCCGCACAGCCACCAGCCCCGCAGAACAGTACTGGCTCCAGCACCCGGCCTCCTGCACCTCCATCCCGGCCGCTCCTCAGGTCCCAGCTGCCTCGCTTCAAGGTCCACCCGTCTCCACACTTCCCTTCTACTTACGACGTGGTGAAAGCCCTAGACGTCGCGGAGGTAGTCACCGGCTGCTCACAGCCGTTGAATTACGATGTGCGCCCGAACCTACAGGGGGAATTCATACTCACCCCCAAGAACAGCGAGACCTCGCGGCAGCTAACCAGAATCTCCCAGGATTCAGACAGCAGAATCAGACTGACTCTCCTGGACCCGTCAGTCAAGCCCACGAGGATGGTGGCGCAGAAGGTCCCTCGCCATATCTCTCTGGAGGCCTTCGAGGACCACCCGCAAATCATCAAAGCCACCCGCAACATCGGGAAAGACAAAATGGAGACTCGTCCAGTGACCCTCACTTTCATGGGCCCAGCTCCGGCGGAGATAGTGCTACGTCACATGGGACGTTTCAAGCTTCGCCCCTTCGTCCCGGAGCCACCTCGCTGCAAACACTGCCAGAGGTTCGGCCATCTGACTCATGCCTGCCGTTCCTCCGTCAGATGTGGGATCTGCAGTCTGCCTCACGCCACAGACACCTGTGAGAGATAGTTGTACAAGGGAGAGACAGCTGCATAGGTGAAAGATAGTTGCAAAAGTGAGACAGTTATAACACAGATAGATAACTGAACAAGCGAGAGACAGCTGCATAAGTGAGATAGCTGCATAAATGAGAGACAGGTACATAAGTGAGATAACTGCAAAGTGAGAGATAGCGAGACGGTTACAGCAGTCAGAGATAGTTACAGCAGTCAGAGATAGCTGCACAAAAGAGAGACAGTTACATAAGTGAGATAGCTGCACATGTAAGAAACAGCTGCATCAGTGAGATAGCTGTACACGGGAGAGACAACTGCATAAGTGAGATAATCACAACAGCGAGAGACAGTTACAGCAGAGATAGATAGCTGCACAAGTGAGAGACAGCTGCATTTGTAAGAGACAGCTGCATCATTGAGAGATAGTTGTACAAGGGAGGGATAGCTGCATAGGTGAGAGATAGTTACAAAAGTGAGACAGTTATAACACAGATAGATAACTAAACAAGTGAGAGACAGATGCATAAGTGAGTTAGCTGCAAAGTGAGAGATAGTTACAACAGTGGGAGATAGCTGCACAAGTAAGGGGTAGTTACAGCAGACATAGATAGCTACACAAGTGAGAAACAGCTGCATAAGTGAGAGATAGCTGCACATGTAAGAGACAACTGCATCAGCGAGATATAGCAGGGCCCGATTTTTCCATCGTACTTCAAATCTTAAATCTGAGCATGTACTCAGATTTGAAGCCATGCTTACCGAAGTTTGCTTCCCAAAGTGAAGTATTTTGGATTTTTTCATCATGCTCAGAATCTCAATCGTGCTTACTTCACGAAGTATTTGCTCAGACTTGAAGTACGTACTTGAGCCATATGACGTCATATTTCCATTGTTTAATTGAGTAAATACTCCCATGACGTCATATTCAAATGAGAAAATACAGAGGCCCAAAATAGGGGATAAAAGGGGCTCGGAATGGGGGATCACTTTATGTAACGTAACAACTTTTCCAGTGACTGGGAATGCATCTGCATGTGTTTCTATTCAATTAAACCATATCTAATCCTTTAATTTAACATAAATTGCTCAATATTTCGTAAAAATTCGTACTTTGGAGCATTGACTTCAGTTTGAAGCCAGCCTCTGAGCTGTCTCAGAATCTGAGCATGAAAATTCCGAATCTGAGCAAGAAAAATGTCTAAGCACATTGGAAAAATCCAAAAATCTTGGATCTGAGTAAATACTCAGAATGTGAGCATGAACTTCAAATCTGAGAAAAAACTTGAAGTCTGTGTTTTCCAAGCATGATGGAAAAATCGGATTTGTGTATATGCTCAGAATCTGAGCAAAACTTCAAATCTGAGCGTGAAATTAGGATCTGAGCACGTACTTCAAATTGAAGTACGATGGAAAAATCGGGCCCAGTACTAGTGAGAGACAGCTGCGTAAGTGAGAGATAGCTACAAAAGAGAGAGACAGCATCCTTTCCCAGCCGAAGGCACTTGTAATATAAATAATAGTATGAATAGGAATGATATTACTTAATTCAAACACAGCATCCACTGCGTCAATCAGCTTGATCTTGGGCTCATTGGAAAGAAAAAGATGACATATTAAGAAAGGTTGAAGGGACATAGCATACATTCCTTTTATTATTAGTGGCGGCTTTCATTTGAGCTCCGATAAAATCGTCCTTCTTGGTCGATTTTCTGGAGTCTGTTGCTAGTCTATCGCCACACTTTCTCGCAGTGAACCCTGTCTATACAGAGGTCTATCTGATACCAGACTTATTGCAAGCTCTGACGGCAGTTTTGATTGGAAAACCGCTCGCGAGGGCAGGATCATACTGTGTTGTCTTTGCGAGGCACCACGCTCACAAGTATTCACTATTTGCTGCCAGTGTCAAGTGCTTGGTCTGATACCTTATACCCTCTGATTTCATAAAACTTGTTGCTCCTGGTGTCTAGAATCACCTTCAGACCCATCAGCAGCATATTTCAAATTACAGTGATTTTCGGACTTGTTCCGATGGTGGTTGTTGATACACAAATAAGGGGCTACTACCAGCCATTTTTTTCTTGTTGTGACGCACCACCCGCTGTCCAATACACATTCGCAAGCAACTACGTAAGTAGTTCTTTCTTGCGATATACCTATTTATAGGTACATATACCAATCTAATTTGCATGCTATTCGTGTCTGGACTCTTTTTCAGACCCTTTTAGAAGCAAATTCAGTATATTAAACCAATTTTACAGTGATTTTCGGACTTGTTCCGACGGTGGAAATACAGAGCACTCGCTGCCTGCTCCACGCGCTGTTCAAAGAAATAAAACTGCAAGCGGCTACTCACTTAGCCCTTTCTTGCAGAAGATCCCCAGGTAATTAATACCAAAAGAATTTTTAGCTAAATCCTACCCAAAACTCTGCTAACATTTCTAATATTAGTGCTATAAATAATACTATATAGCATCGTTGACGGACGGCACACAGCGCCTCTACCGTTAAATCTATTAGTTAGCTGGCCTCAGTGCCCCCTAACGTCGAAAAACTGCATATCATTGTATATGTCCCTTTTATTTTCTTCCGAATCTAACGACTGAGGAAAATAGAATTAAAATCTTGTTCCAACAATACTAAACATTAAATAACAAGACAAATATCAAACTCTCACGCTAGTGTGTTATATTTATTCTTTACCTTTTCGGTATTAAATATCCTACATGGCAGAATAACAAGTTAATCTGACCCGTATATACACAGTGCTCCGTGAGCGAATTAAATTGAACAAATTGAACATAATCTTAACAAATAATCCACCAAGTGTTGGATTACCTACCAGCATTGACCAATAATCCGTGTCAGACGTACCGCTTAAATATCGCACACAACTGTTCACAGGCATTCAGTCTCTGATTGAACCTAGACCGTGAAGAAGTCAATTTCCTACGCCTAACGCTCGCTGTTATGTTGATAACATGGCATCACATGATTCTAATGGTCCGGCTAAGCAGACTCGTAGCCGTAGATCCGGGGACGTTAGTGTCTCTTCTGCTGAAGCCGAATGCTCTGTTCCAGTTATGAGGACTGTTGATGCGGCATACGATGTGCTCCAGTCCTCATATGATCGTCTGCTAGTGACGTCCAATGCCACGAATGCGGAGGTGACGAGATTGAACTCCGTGATCGAGGGGCTGCAAGCTGGCCTGGCCACCGCTCAAGCAGATAACCAGGTGATGGCGACCGAGCTGGCGACTGCGTTGCAGACAATCCGTGAGCGGGATGAGGTGATACAGTCCTTTGTAGACCAGCCCTCGTCCACAACGACTGCAGTCGCTGCTGAGCTGGCTGCATCCGATCCAGTGCTACCTTACCTGCTAGTGGTGCTCCCGAAGGATGGCAGTCAGGACGACATCTCCTCCGGTCTGGCTCGTGCAGATTGCCGAGTGAAATCCTCGGCAGAGGGTCTTCACTTCTTGGCGCACCGCTCGGACTGTATCCCGGCTGCTGACCACGTGGTGATCCTGCCCGATACGTCCGGGCTGAGAGGCGGCGGTGATGGGGAGGCTGCCTACAACCGCTTCATACATCTCGTGGGCATCATCCAGTCGAAGGGTCCCACGGCTCTCCCTGCTGCCTCTCATTGATGCTACCTGCCGGCGCAACTGGATCGTTTTCTGCAGCCGGCTCAGAAATTTCACCCTGAGCGGGTACAACTACCATGCCATTTCTTCATTTGGTGGCGCCCTTAACGCTACTCTCGAAGCAGACGGCTCTCTTCTGGATAAGACGATATCCACGATTGCCACAAGTGTCAACGACCTGACGATCCCGATGAAAGTTCCTGCAACGGATAAACCATCTTCAGCAACGCTCTTGTCTGATGAAGATGGTGACAGTTCCTCAGCGGCAGAGGAGAGGAGCAGGGCATCCACGTCCAGGCAGTCCTCTTCAGGCTCCTCCTCCTCTGCCGCCTCTTCCATGAAGAGAACTAGGGGAAATAAAGACAATCGGATCTTCATTTCCAAGGATGCAGCCGGGGCCATCATTGGCAAAGGTGGTGCCACCATCCGCCGCCTCAAGGCATCAATGGGCGCATCCATCGGGGTCGTCAGGGAGAAAACTACAAAGGGAGAGACATTGAACTTTGTAACTATCAGTGGTAGCAGTGAGGCCACACGTAAAGCTCGTAAAGAAGTTTACAAAATCATTAACTCCTGCAACTGACGGTGCGGGCCGGCACCTTGCATATGTGTTGATACAAATAAAGCAATTTTACACAGTCATAACTTTGTTTGTATATGTTCATGTTATAAAAATATTGTAAAGAATGATAAGAATATTAAAGGACAGCTTAAACTGCCCCCTATGGGTTTTTCCTCAAACTATCTTATCCTTTGCACCATGCATGAATATAGTCTTAAAAAACGTGGGTCGTTAGCAAATATAAATTTCTATCTTATCACCCCATCTCAAATAAAACTTCTCTGCAGTTCACACTTTCAAAACACAGAGTAATTTTAGATAGAAACATTGAACTATTTCCAAGCCAGCACAGACTCATACTTGATACCGACCATTCTGTCAGCTACGATACGCTGCTATCTGTGCATGGTGCCGGCGAGCACTACAAAAACTCTATCAGAACAGCCAAAATTAGCATTTTGAAGATGGAAACTATCAATCTGCAGGACCTTCTACCTGTTTCTGACATTATTCCATCTTTTTCTAATAGAAACTCACTTTTTTCTTGTGGCAATCCCACAAATTGCTCAAATTGTTCAGAGCCGTCTGCTTCGAGATGTGTCTTCCATCCTCATGGTAGCGTACAACGTGGCGCTTTACGGAAATGCCCGAGCCACGGGCTCCGGAACAATATGAGCAGACGAACAGACACCAATCGCTACCAATGTCTATCAGATCTGGAAACATAAATAAAGACAATACACATTCGTCTGCTGTTTCGACCAATCACGTTTCAGGGCCTAGGCCGCCGGCCGGCTCAACACGTGCTTCAGTACACAGTGCTAATATAGACGGCGCCTCAAACACTAGGACTCAGTCATCACAATACAAACCTAGCAACCAACTCCTAATTGGTTCATGCAATGCCCAAAGCATCTCTGGCAAGGTTCTACTTGTGAAAGACTACTTCTCTGAACATAACCTAGACGCTCTATTTGTAACTGAAACATGGCTACAGGACTCAAATAATGAAAAAGTGAAAAGGGAACTGAAGGAGGGTTCCCTAAAATTCCACTCTTTCCCTCGTAGGGGACGCTCGGGTGGAAGCCTGGGTCTATTGCATCGTGTTGAGCTTCCCATTGAAACCAATAGGTTTAACCAACCAGTGGTGACAGCAATGGAAGCATCCCTTCTAATCAAGGGGAAGAAGTTCACCTTTGTCACCATCTATAGACCTGAACCATCAGACAAGAATAGATATACCTACTCTGAGTTTTATGATGAGTTCACTCAACTCGTAGCACACTATGGGTCATTCAGTCATGAAGTCATCTTCCTTGGTGACTACAACTTTCATGTCAATAAACCAAATAAACCTGATGTCATAAAGTTCAATGACATTCTATCGACCTTTGACATGAACCAATGGGTACAGGAACCGACCCATAAGTTAGGGAACACCCTTGATCTAATCATCACATTCAAAGGAAACAAGTTTCTTAAGAGCCATCTAGTGGATGAGTATATATCTGATCATAAGATGATTAAACTACACCTGGGTATTTCACCCCCAAACCCCCCAAAAAATTGATCAGGTACAGGAACTATAAGGGACTGGATCTTCAATCCCTAAGGAATGACATCAAATCCCTAACAGTTGCAACTGAAACCTAGGAACATTTATCATTGAGTGAGATGGTGGATTACTATGACAAGGAGCTCACATCACTCATGGATAAACATGCTCCTACCAAGTTTGCCAAGGTCACTCAGCGTAAACCTGTTCCCTGGATGAGTGACCAATTAAAGCTGGAAAGATCTCTCAAGAGGAGGCTTGAGAGAAAAATGAGCACGACTGGCTCCCACATTGACAAGGAGCTGTATAACTCTCAGAGGAACAAATACAACTCAATGCTTAAATCTGCTCAATCAACATATTTTTCCAACCTGGTTGAGGAAAACAAACATGACCCTAAAAAGCTCTTTAGAGTCATTTACACAGTCATGCCCAAGAAAAAGGACACACCTATGCCCCAATCTGACTGTGAGATCACTCAAGCTGAGAAGTTTAACTCATTCTTTCTTGGAAAAATAGAGGGAATCCGCCTAGACATTGATAAGGCTCCATCCTGCCAAACTCCGCCACCAGGTGACACTGCGAACAATAGTACTACATGTCTGGAAAGGTTCACACCCTTGACCATTGACGACGTACGAAAATTGGTCAAAAGGTCTGCAAAGAAGTCATGTGAGCTGGATCCAATTCCAACCTGGCTCTTACTTGACCTCTTAGATGACCTCCTACCAATAATTACTTCCATCATAAATAAATCATTGATGGAATCAGCAGTATCGGAAAATATGAAAATAGCCATCATAACACCCCTGCTGAAGAAACTCGGTCTAGAACTGGTTGAGAAAAATTATAGGCCTGTTTCCAACCAAACATTTAACTCTAAACTAACTGAGAGGGCGATTGCAGACCAATTAGTCCCCCATCTCGTAAGGAATGGCCTTACTGACAAGTTTCAATCAGCCTACAAAGAATATCATAGCACTGAAACCGCTTTGTTAAAGTGCAAAACGATATTTTGGGTGCTCTAGACAATAGAAAGTCAGTTATCTTACTGTTGCTTGACCTTTCCGCTGCCTTTGACACTATTGATCATCAAATCCTTTTGGATAGACTGAGGGATAGATGCAACGTCAAAGGTCATGCACTCTCCTCGATTCGGTCATACCTAATGAACAGGAAGCAATGTGTGAAGGTGGGGATCCATAGATCCTGTCTCAAGTCCATAAAATATGGGGTGCCCCAAGGCTCAGTCCTGGGTCCTATACTGTTCACCATTTACATGACACCCCTTTCTGATATCCTTGCCAAATATGGTTTGAGGTATCAAATTTATGCAGATGATACTCAGATCTACATCCCTGTAGACAACACATCCCCCTATCAAGTGGATATGAGCAGACACAAACTGGAGGAGTGTGTCAGTGAGGTCAGAAACTTCCTTATATCAAACAAGATGAAGATAAATGATGGAAAAACTGAGATGCTCATATGTACTGACAGGTACAGTACTACCACCCATGGCAGTATCCCAACCACAATCAGAGTGGGTGGCTCTGATATTGCTCCTAGTGAGTCAGTGGTGGACCTTGGCATCACATTTGACTCCAACATGGAAATGAAGGCCCAGATCAAGAAAATGTGTCAGAAGGGCTATTATCACATTAGGAACTTGGTGGCCATCAGACATTGTCTAGACGAGAAGACCGCGGTAACACTTACCCATGCTTTTGTTACATCTACCCTGGACTACGGGAATGGTCTTCTGTATTTAGCCTGACTCTTTGCAATCACTATTGAACCATTTCATCTGACTTTTTAGAATCACAACTGAACCATTTCACCTGACTCTTTGGAATCACAACTGATGTATTTAGCCTGGCTTCTTGCAATCGCTATTGAACCATTTCACCTGACTCTTTGGAATCATGATTGAACCATTAAGCCTGACTCTTTGGAATCACGACTGAACCATTTCACCTGACTCTTTGGAATCACTATTTAACCATTTCACCTGACTCTTTGGAATCACGACTGATCTATTTAGCCTGACTCTTTGGAATCGCTACTGAGCCAATTTAGCCTGACTCTTTGGAATCAAGACTGAACCATTTCACCTGACTCTTTGGAATCACGACTGAACCATTTTACCTGACTCTTTGGAATCACAACTGAACCATTTCACCTGACTCTTTGGAATCACTATTTAACCATTTCACCTGACTCTTTAGAATCATGACTGAACCATTTATCCTGATTCTTTGGAATCATTATTGAACCATTTCACCTGACTCTTTGGAATCACGACTGAACCATTTAGCCTGATTCTTTGGAAACGCTACTGAGCCAATTAAGCCTGACTCTTTAGAATCACTACTGAACCATTAAGCCTGAATCTTTGGAATCAGGACTGATGTATTTAGCCTGACTCCTTGCAATCACTATTGAACCATTTCACCTGACTCTTTGGAATCACTATTTAACCATTTCACCTGACTCTTTGGAATCATGACTGATGTATTTAGCCTGACTCTTTGGAATCACGACTGATGTTTTTAACCTGAATCCTTGCAATAACTATTGAACCATTTCACCTGACTCTTTGGAATCTCAACAACCATTTAGCCTGATTTTTAGCAATCACTATTGAACCATTTCACCTGACTCTTTGGATACAACGACTGAACTATTTAGCCTGACTCTTTGGAATCACTACTGAACCATTAAGCCTGACTCTTTGGAATCACTACTGAACCATTAAGCCTGAATCTTTGGAATCACGACTGATGTATTCAGTCTAACTCCTTGCAATCACTACTGAACAATTTAGCCGGACTCTTTGGAATCACGACTGATCTATTTAGCCTGACTCATTGAAATCACTATTGAACTATTTCACCTGACTCTTTGGAATCACGACTGAACCATTTCACCCGACTCTTTGGAATCACTACTGAACCATTTAGTCTGACTCTTTTGAATCACGACTGATCTTTTAAGCCTGACTCCTTGCAATCACTATTGAACCATTTCACCTGACTCTTTGGAATCACGACTGAACCATTTAGCCTGACTCTTTGGAATCGCTACTGAGCCAATTTAGCCTGACTCTTAGGAATCACTACTGAACCATTTAGTCTGACTCTTTGAAATCACGACTGATCTATTTAGCCTGACTCTTTGAAATCACGACTGATCTATTCACCCTGACTCCTTGCAATCACTATTGAACCATTAAGCCTGACTCTTTGAAATCATGACTGATCTATTTAGCCTGACTCCTTGCAATCACTACTGAACCATTTAGCCTGACTCTTTGGAATAACGACTGAACCATTTCACCTGACTCTTCAGAATCACCATGGCATACGGGCACCTGCGAGGTGGTTTACTGTCCATATATGGACATGTTTTTAGTGTTTACTGTTGTCCGTGGAGCCATCTGTTGGAGAAATTGTACAGCTTGTGCAGTCTAAGGCTGTGTTTCCATATGTGCAGTGCGTCATGCATTGTGTCATGCAGTGCGTCATTTTTTTTTCGCACACCATACTGAACAACGCAGGTGTTTCCATGTAAGCCTATTGCCGTCCGTAATGACGTTCATAAGCAAACTCTTCACCTTTATTTGGTCATTCATACAAGGTACTGGCTTACGTTGGGACACCTTAGCCCTTTTTTCGGGGGGGGGGGCATGTTTTTCCATAAGGGATGTTAACCCCTTATCATAGTAATCCATCATGTCACATAGGGTTAAGTGCTCCCTTGAGGTCATCTCTAAGGGATTTCAGATTAATGTTTTTAAAATCCCTATATTTGATAGATTTTTTTAGGAGGTTTCGGTGTTACTGTGGGAGACACAGATTGATCGTATATGGGAACCCCGGAGATATTGACATTTCATGAACATTACCATAAACATTATAGCTGACGCATAAAGTGACAATACGCATGCTCATCAGTCATATCACCCCAGATGACCACTGATGAAAAGAGGATCAAATACCAATGAGAGATGAGCAGAGTTGGTCAACTACATTATGTATCCAGACACATGCCCAGAACCGCTACTCTGCGCGCAGTATTCACATGCCAACATGATCCACGCCAGTCTATACTCTGACTGAATACTGTTGCCTACTGGCATTATCTGAGGTGTGGCCTCCGGCCCTGAGAGATCCTAGTCTAGTCTGCTTGATGTATACTTGTTGTGTACCCCAATAAAGACGACCGTTGTACACCGTATACATCTATCTCTGCAGTGATTCTTATCTCCAGGGATAGGTATTTCAGGCAGCTAGTTAGACCCGACCTCACAGCCAGCGAGTATCCCCATCCTAGCCATATTCCCCAAGTCCCCATAGATAGCCAGATCATAGATAACAGTACCATGTCCAGACCTTACAGACCTAATCTAATCATTTTATGATCAGATATATATTCATCTACCAGATGGGTTTTAAGTATCTTGCTACCATTGTATGTCATGAGTAGGTCAAGATTACTGAGCCTGTGAGTTGGTAATCAAATGAGGTCATGTCAAAGATGGATAGCATGTCATTAAATTTAATATCAGGCTTGTTTGGCTTATTCATGTGGAAGTTATAGTCCCCTGGGAAGATCACTTCATCTGTAATAGCACAGTAATGAGCTGCAACCTGAATGAACTCATCATAGAACTCAGAATAGATGTATCTATTCTTCTTTGAGGGCTTAGTTTGGTAAATGACTACAAAGGTCGCCTTTTTGTTTTTAATGTGGAGAGATACCTCCATGAGTTCCAGGGTTTTAACTGAGGGTTGGGTGTCCTAGTTTAGTTTGAATAGCTGCTCCCTTTTGTGTAGTAAGGATATGCCACCTCCAGAGAGGCCTATCCTAGCTCAAGGCTACCCTCCTTCAGGTAATTAGTGACCCTATCGTCACATTACGTTTCGTGTAAGCAGGTTTCAATCATAAATAGAGCAGCCAGATTTTCAAAGAAGTAGTCTCTTAAGTTTGATATCATTGAGGAGATTGATTGAACATTACAAGAACCAATTATTAAGTTATTGTTTATGTTAGATTTTGGCTTATTTTCACCTGGATTAGTATGCCGAGCTCCAGACCTCTTTCCTGAACATGGTCTGGACCATACAACCATACAATGTATCGTGTTATGGGTGTGATTGAGGATAGCCCAAATTATATATTTGTGATGGTTGTGTGATCTGTATATTTGTATGATCTGTTTACATCATAAAGGTAGCTTATCGTTTGTTTCCCACAGAAAAAATAGTTTTAGTACATTCATTTGGATTTAATTTAATTAACTCAGATAGTTTGAGAAATTTAAGATCAAGGTTTGATAATGAAACATTGCAATTTATACTTAGAAAGTGGACCTCACATAACAAGAAGTTTTTTGTCATTGGGGTTGGGCATGCTTGCAGTGGTTTAATAATTGTGTTGATTCATTTTCATACAACATATCATTTTAAAAATTTCATTTTTCAAGCAAAAGCATGTATATTAACTGTGTAAATTAACTGTATTGTTCATTTCATTACAAGGTAGGCGACTATTGCCAACACCATCAGTCGAGACCAAGGCGACGATTAATTGAGGTTGATGGTCTCCCTGATACCTTTCACGTACACAAGTTTTGCCTGCTCAATTTGCCTGTAATAGTTGTCACCTCAAACACACTTCGTCATTACCAAGTGCGCATAAAGTCTCCCCCTTCATGTAAACTGGTGCCATTATATAATCAAAAAGGAAAGACACTTGTATGACGCTAACAATTGAACCAATTGAACCAAGGTGTTAACTGTTGTGAATATAATGGCAGCAAAACAAATCAGCTATTCTGGAGGGTCATTGATATCTGTTTGGTTTACCCCTTTGAATTGAGACTCTGAAAATCCGACTGCCCATAATTTTTTTCATTTTTCTTGACCCTTGCCGAACTTTTGCGGTTCACTGAAAGTCAACTGTGTGGCAGTTGGTGTTTGTAAAGATATTTTGACAAAGAGATGAGCATGTCTCAAATATTTAAAACATGTTGATTGCTTTTGAACCCAAAAGTTATGGCTATAATTTTCGACTTGATTGTAATCCTTGACCCAAAGTAAAAATAATACTTGATTTGACTACAACTTTATTAACACCTTGATATTTGTCAAAACACACAATTTCTTAGGTTTATCTCGGACCAAAAAAAAAACAATTTTATTTTATCAACACATTATTGAATTCATTTCGTTATATTTTTTATTTGACTGTGGAATAGCTTTTCAAATGTTAATTTTGTACCATTGACCACACTAATAAATTAATATGTTGAGATGCATTTCCACTTACACCTGTTCAGTGGACAAGTGCAACATATTCATTTTATAAATATATTCATGAAAAAATATACGCATTCTTCACATAGTGGAGATAAAAAAAATGGAAGAGTTAAAACCTTTTATTGCAACATGTTTCGGTCCTTCAAGGGACTTCTTCAGGCTTAACTAAAAAACCACTGAAAGTGTTCACTTGTATATCATTACAAGAGTATGTTGTAAACAAGCTAGTACAAGCTGATAAACAAACAGACAAACAAGCGGATAAACAAGCAGATTAACAAGCAGATTAACAAGCAGATTAGAGACACAAAGTTCAAAGTTAATTGCACTTGTCAGCTTGCTGTGTGGGGGTGTCAAAAAACTGTTGACAACTCGGAGAGGCCAACGAGTGCAGACGCTAGGCTAGCGTTGCTATGGCCATGTGGCAGGTGAGATGACTCAGGGATCCAACCAGGAAGCACGGAGAGGTCACAGGGAGACCAGCAGGTGCAAGCTCATGAGGATCCAGCCGCGTTCCCTTATAATGGGCCAGAAACAGCTACTCCACTTGCCTAGAAGATCCACGACAATCAGCCTCATGATCATACTTCTGCCACTTGTATAGACTTAGGGTGCGCTATCAGGCCCAAGAGCTCGGACAGTTATCAGTATTTTGGGTATATCATATATCACACTCTTGCCATGCCTTCCCCAGCCGGATGATAGTGCATACAACACCAGAATAAAGAGATATTGTGCATTGTATATACTGAGTCTGCAGTCATCCTTATCTCCTAGCAGTAAATGCTGTAAATGGTTGGTATGACTCTTATTTGATTGTTGGTATTGGGTGGTCGGACCAGATTGTCTGACTTTTCTATTTTGGGCATGGTTATAGTCCAGATTAACTTGCCTTGTGTGGTCCTGACCTACTTTGATCTGGATGTAGGGTCTCCTTTGTTGGGGCTTATGACCGGTAGCACTGTAGGATTGATTCCTTTTGATCTGTCTGGTTTGGAAGGACAGGTTCCTAATGGAAGGACAGGTTCCTAATGGAAGGACAGGTTCCTAATGGAAGGACAGGTTCCTAATGGTCTTGTTGTGGTTGTTGGAGGTGCTGTCTTCTGTGAAGGACCATAGATAAATTCATGCTCATAATTCTTCAGCCAGGCACATTTCCTCTGCATCCAGATTTTCATTGATTTGTGTGCCTCTCTCTCACAGTCCCTGTCCCAAATGCTAAGAACTTTTTTGAGTAAGTCCTCATTGCCTTGGCATTTTGCAAAAATATGTGCTACCATAAGTGAATCCAAATAGTCTCTCTTGTTATGAAATTGTCGTGATTGTCGTATCAGTTTAGCATGTTCAAATTGTAGTTTGCTGATGCTCTGTTTGAGTCTTTCATGGCTCCGTAACTTTTAGCCCCCATCCATTTCTGAAATAAGGAAATCTTAAAATACCTTTTAAAATCTAAACTAGATTTCTGGACAGAATAACTTTACTATAGAGAAGTAAAACTTGAAAGTTGTAAAGTTGTAAAACTGCAATGAAAAAACAACAAAAATCTAAGTGAAATTTAGGCATGTATATATCATGTGTGTATATATATATATATATATATATATATATATATATATATATATATATATATATATATATATATATATATATATATATATATATATATATATATATATATATATATATATATATATATATATATATATATATATATATATATATATATATATATATATATATATATATATATATTGTTTCAATAAGAAAAGATGATATGATGTTTGGTCTCCAGTCCGGTCATCCGGGCACTTTATTACGACTACCTACACACTGCCATGCACGCTAGATGCATATTGTAACATCTCCCCTTTTATCTTTTTTGAAGCTTACACTCAGACGGAGAATATTAATAAGTATATTGAACAAAGTTAATATAACAAAAGTTCTATGACATAATAAATTGTTTACATGTCACTTGCATACTATAATATTACTGATGTGATACTTCTCATCTAGAGAAATTGTCCAATATAACATTTCTTTCTTGATAACACTTGTAACATTTAACCTGAACCTATATACACTTTTCCTGGAGGTCCCAGGCATTTATCCTACAACATAATCCTGTAGTTTTGTAGGCATGTTCCTTTCTCTGGCTGGTCTTGGTGACTTTCCAATGTCAGGAATTCCAGTTTTTCTTGTTTCTGTTGAGACTGAGCCTTGGCTGTCCTTACTCAGAGTCTTATTACCATTGTCTATCTGCAGTCCACTATTGCCCCCATTTTGTGAAGGCTTCTCTCCTTGTTGTGTTTCAACCTGTTTCTCTGCAGGCTGATGAGCTATAGGGTTGTCATCACCCACAGGCTTTTCTCTTGTATGAGTTCCTGAGTTTAAACTCACACTGGGGCTGCTTGTTGTCTCCTGTGACTTCTTCAAGTGCACTCTGTTTCTCCTGTAGATTCCACCACTTGATCCTTCCACCTCATAGGATCTCTGATCCAGTCTCTTTGTGACAACTGCCTTCTCCCATTCAGACTTACCTAGTCTGAAAGGTTGCATCCTCACTACATCTCCCTCATCTAGCTCAGGGAGATCTTTGGCATTCTTATTGTAGTGATCAGCAGACTTCCTTTTCAACCTTTTCATCTTATCTCGGTCATTACTCAGCATCTCAGCACTCCTTGGCAGAAGCAGAGTGCCAGCCGTCGGCAGGAGGGTCCTCGTCCTCCTGTTGAGAAACTTTTGCACTGGGCCACTTTCTACTCCCTGTGTTGGAGTATTCCTTAGCTCCAGCAAGGCCATATATTGGTCTTGCTTTGCCCTTCTACTTTTCTTCAGCATTCTCTTGGCAGCCTTAACTGCTGCTTCCACTTCTCCGTTGGCCTTACTGTTGTAAGGTGAAATCGTATAGTGTTGAAAGTCCCACTGACTTGCAAATTTTCGGAATTCCCCAGAATCATACTGTGGCCTGTTGTCACTGACAACCTTTTCCGGGATTCCGTACCTGGAGAAATGACGCTTCAGTGTGGTTACCACTTCACTGGAGGATGTCTTGTGTAATCTGTCCATCTCCCAATACCCTGAGAGGTAGTCCACAGTTACCAAATAATCCTTGTTATCATAGGAGAACAGATCCGTCCCTACCTTCTCCCACTGCCTAGCAGGGATTTCATGGGGGATGAGAGTTTCCTTTTGATTTCTTGTCTCATAACACCTGCAGGATTCACAAGTAGACACAAACTGCTTGACTTCAGCTGACATACCTGGCCAATACAAACAATCACGAGCACGCCTGAGACAGCTTTCCACTCCGAGGTGAGAGTTGTGGATATACGCCTTCATCTCAGCTCTCATACTTGCCGGTATGACAATTCTCTCACCTCTGAACACTAGCCCATCTTGTACACATAACTCATCCCTGTAGTGGAAATAGGGAACAGCTAGAATGGGCAAGTTCTCCTTTGTTTCTGGCCATCCTCTCTGTATGATGGCCTTCACAAGTTGCAGTGATTCATCCAATTCAGTCTCATTCTTGATCTTCTGCAGCCTTTCTGGTCCGACTGACAGACTTCCAAGGGCATTTACTTGAGCAAAATCATCTGTTTTGCCTGAGTGGGGCAAATATGCCCTGGATAGTAGGTCTGCAAGATACATTTCACTGCCTTTCTTCCAGACAATGTCAGCATCGTATGCCAACATCCTCATCAGCATACCCTGCAGTCTTCTGGGAGCACAATGCAAGGGCTTTTGCACAATAGATTCCGGAGGTTTGTGGTCATTCTCCACAATCACATGACGACCATATGTGTACTGATGAAACCTTTCCAACCCAAAAACCACAGAGAGGGCTTCTTTTTCTATCTGAGCATACCTTTGCTCTGTAGGCGTCAGTGCTCTACTCACAAATGCTACTGGCTTGCCTTCCTGCAGCAAGGTCGCACCAAGACCCTTCTGTGAGGCATCACTCTGCAAGGTCAACGGCTTGTTTGGATCATAGTAGGCCAGTACTGGTGCAGAGGTCACAAGCCGTTTGATCTCCTCCATGGCTCTATCCTGTTCATCTGCCCAGTGCCAAACTGTATCAGCATGAGTGAGTTTGCGGAGAGGTTCCAGCACATCAGACAACCTGGGCAGAAATTTGGCCAAATAATTCACAGCACCTTGCAGTCTCTGTACTTCTGTAGCATTTGTGGGGTTTGGCATCTTCAGTATTGCCTCAACTTTGGCAGCATCAATGGCCAGTCCTTCACTTGTCACACGATGTCCAATGAAGGTAGCACTTTCTGTTGCAATTTCAGATTCCTCAAAATGAAGTTTCACATTATTCTTTCTGCATCTTTTCAGCAGATCTCTCAGCCTGGAATCATGATTGGCCATTGCCACACTCAGCTCTTTGCCGACCCCAACTAGCATGAGGTCATCTGCAACACATACCAGACCCTCCAGACCTTCCAGAGTTTGGATCAGCCTCTTCTGGAATATTTCTGAGCTCACTTTGAGGCCGAAGGGAAGACGGAGCCAGCGGAATCTGCCATACGGAGTGATCATGGTAGTCAGCAGACTGCTTTCCTCATCAAGGACACAATGCCAATATCCAGAAGTGAGATCCATCTTTGAGAAAACTTTGGCATGAGATAACTCAGGTAGGATGTCCTCAATCACAGGAAGTTGATAGCGCTCACGCTTGAGGACCTTGTTCAGTGGGCGAGGATCTAAGCAAATCCTGAGTTTACCATTTTTCTTCTGCTGCACTGACATCTGACTACACCACTCAGTCGGCTCTTCCACTGGTAACAACACACCTAGTGCCACTAGCCGGTCCAACTCCTCTTTGACATGGCCCTTGATAGCAACAGGAACTCTACGTGGAGCACTTTGAACTGGCTTGGCATCAGGCTCTGTGTGTAGATGTACAGTGCCTGGGAATGTGCCAAGTTCCTCATTGAACACATCACTGAACTCCTGTAGAATACTGGCACTAGAGGGAGACACTGCATGCAGCTGCTTGAAGTTTCCATAGTTGACAGTGAGCAATTTCATCTGCTCCGCAGCCTTTCTGCTCAAAAGTGGCTGGACCTTGTCAGACTTGACTACCACAAATTTGACAGAGTACTTTTTTCTGTTTTTTGGATTCCTCAGTATTATCTTGGCATTTCCAACACTTTTCATTGTAGATTCATTGTACATTTGTAAGATCACACTGCCAGGGGTGATCTCATTTTTCCGCAAATACTTCTCTGGGATGACATTGACCGTAGCACCACAGTCTACTTGAAATTTCACTGGTTTGTCACCCATAAGCATTTCCCCAAATATGGGTCCCTTTTTGTCATCCTGAACCGCATTTATTTGCACAACATTAATGGACTCCAGACTTGAGTCACTATCACAATCTTGGTCATCAACAGCATGTACCTTCTTCTTCCTTCTTGATGTAGATTTGCAGCATATGGCAAAGTGATTTCTTTCTTTGCAAGCATTACATTGTCTTCCCCATGCTGGACATGATTCCCGACTTTTCTGGTGGCGCCTGCCACAGAACCTACATGATATGACTGTAGACTGAGAATTACCAGATGGGAAAGCACGTCTGGTTTCCCTACTCTCAGCTTTGACAGCTTTCTCCGCAACCTTGTTGACATTCTCCATCTGTTGTGAGCTGTCAAGATGCTTGAGTTGTTTATTTGCAGCTTCAAATGACCTACAAACATCTATGGCTTTTTCAAGGTCTAGATCCTTGGTTTGGAGTAGCTCTTTCCTGGCCTTAGAATCTCTGATCCCTAGTACAATCCTGTCTCTGATCAAACTGTCTCTAAGACAGTCACAAAAGCCACAAGTCTTACTCAGTTCTCTGAGAGCAGCCACATATTGGTCCACAGATTCCTCACTGGATTGCTGCCTCTGGTTAAAGACATACCTTTCATATGTCTCATTGCACTTTCCAATGATTATATCATCAAACTTTTTTATTATGAGTTTTACATCCTCCTTGTCTTCGCCATCCTGGAACTGCAAACTATTAAACAGTCGCACTGCTTCTTCACCAGCAATGTTGAGAAATAGAGCCTGCTGGATGTCTTTTGTCTTTTTCTCTAATTCCAGTATTTTCTCATACCCTGTATACATTTGCTTGAAAATCTTCCACTCCTCGACAGCTGCATCCTTCAGCTTTAGTGGTGGAGGAGGCTTTACAGTTAACTTCACAGCAGTAGCCATCTTTTCAGGCCTGTAGATATCCAATTGTGAATTGTCACTGAAGAGGTAGCTGGAATATCTCTGATCTGTGTCTGGAGCACAGATCATCTACTTGCTGAACAACTTTTATTCTCACACACTGTCACTGCACCAGTTTCAAACGAGTGCTGGTCGGTAGCCATCTTTTCAGGCTTGTAGAGAGAACTTTCCAATATGGAATTGTCACTGAACCACTTTTGTTCCACTTCACAGAGTCACTGCACCAGATCCTGACTAGTGCTTGCAGATAGGACACAGTATTTTCACATTTGTTAGATTCCACTGAACATGTGCACAACAACACTGTATACATGCTCTAAAGCTTTGGGCAGGGTTCTGGGTGGTATATTATGATCAGATGGGTCGGGAACTGTTCACAAATTGTCACAATGGGGCTTGGAATAACCCAACACGTCTGCACACAAAATGGCGTCCTGAGTGGTTCCAGAGGACTCCCAGGCCGTAAGTAAGCCTCTTAACATTATAACACAGTTTCTGCATGAGTCCTAGGCATTCCCTAGATCATATACCACCTTCTTTTAGTGTGTTTGAGCACTTCACCGCCGCCTGCCACCATGTTTCAATAAGAAAAGATGATACGATGTTTGGTCTCCAGTCCGGTCATCCGGGCACTTTATTACGACTACCTACACACTGCCATGCACGCTAGATGCATATTGTAACATATATATATAAATATATATATATATATATATATATATATATATATATATATATATATATATATATATATATATATATATATATATATATATATATATATATATATATTATATATATATATATATATATTATATATATATATATAATCTAAAAAAGGTAGTTACGGTGCCATCCAGTTTTTTGGCCTTAACTTTTTAAGGGTATTTATGGGTGTTGGTAGTGAGTGTCCTCTGGTGGCAGATTTTCTGAGGGAACTACTTTCTTTTTTATGCCAAAATGGAACGTTTTCAAAAAGTACGGGAAAAATGCTTAACTGTCAAAAAGAGTTCATTTTTCATTAAAACTTTCAAGTCATGAATTGACATTTTATGGTATTCATTTTTGTAATAAAAGTATTGATTTATTATTTGAAAATCACAATGGAGTTTCTTTGATTATATTGAAAGCTTCATATCTTTTCAACTCATAAAAAGTGGCGTAGTAATATGTCACTGCTCCAAAATTTATTTTGTCATGTCAAAATGTTAAAGGGAAAAAGTTCTGCAGATTGTGGGACCATAATAAAGTGGATTTCCAAACAATTTTGTCAAAGTGAGCTTAACAATATTTACTGTGATCCTAGTGAAACAGATTTTCTATTTTTCAAATACATTAAGAGAAAAATAGAGGTAAAGTACACACTTGATCATTTCAAATATATGAATTTTTTCACCTCCATTCACATATCTGATTGCCAAACTTCCTTTTTATTTCGAAATTACACAAATCAAAATGAGAAAATCTGTTTCACTTGGATCACAGTGGAATGAAATGAAATAAACACAGCTAAAAACAAACCTACTCCTGTTGTGTAATCTGCAGAACTTTTTTGCTTGTTTTCTTTATTTCTCATCAAAACTATCATCAAGGAAAATTAGGACAAAATACTATTTTGAAAGAAACATACTTGTAATCACACCTTATATTTCAAATATTGAGGTGTTTAAATATTGATTCATATCATTAATGCTTTTAATTTAATGGGGAATGTATTTTTACATCGTAAATGTACCAATTCCCATCAAGTACAGTGTTTTGGTAATTTACTCCTCTGCCACTAGGGGGCACTCACTACCAACACCCATAAATACCCTTAATTTCAAATATATATATTTATTTCCTTGGCAGAAAAATATTTTCCAAACTGTTTTACACTGTTCCTCTTATTTCTAAAGCAATCTGTTTCGTAGCTATGAATATACAGAATTTTATAAGTTTTGATGGCATAGTTTTTCAAAAGTCAACAAAATGCAGTGCCCCCTGGTGTGAAAATCTTGCGTATGTGCAACTGGATGGAAGAGAGAAGAGAGGATATGAAAATAATTGATTGTTATTATATTTCATGATCAGAATATTTTCCTGCCAAGGAATATATATATATATATATATATATATATATATATATATATATATATATATATATATATATATATTTATATATATATATATGATATTATATGTGATATTAAAAAGATAAAGCCAAATAACTGGATGGCTCTGTAAGTACCTTTTTTAGATAGATATATATATATATATATATATATATATATATATATATATATATATATATATATATATATATATATATATATATATATATTATATATTATATATATATATATATATATATATATATATATATATATATATATATATATATATATATATATATATATATAGCATATGGCAAAATGAATCAATCAAAGTCCATCTTGATGTTCTATGTGGGTTTTGTTGACAAATGGCTGGAATCTAAAATATCATAAATACAGAGTAATCACTAATAGATCATATAAATCCCTCCTTTGATGTTAAAAGTAGCTACCTTTTGCATTTACAAATCATTTCCATAATGTTGGCAAAGTTCCAGTTTATGTTGCATAATACTCATATAAAGTCATTATTATTCAAAGTAACAAAGTTCATTTCATACTAAAATATCTTTAGGATAAAATATCATCAAGTCATAATGAAATGATAAGAGACCTGCTCCATAATATCATAATTACAATTAATTCACAATTAAGTTATGTTACATGCACTATACAGAGTCTATGATACAACATTACAGAGTAAATGATTTTACATAGGAAATCTATTGCAAATTGGACATTCAAGATGGCAGCTATTGACATGTTATATAAAGCACATTGGATATCTGGGTTAGCCAAAAGTAGGTCATGAATAGAACTGGGTCATAATAAACATGCAATAAAATATTGTTACCAAATTATACAGAATGATGATAGTAATAGGATACAATACATTAGTAATCATAAAATCATAGGATGGCATTTGATTGCAAAGGATTGTGATATTCAAACTTGCCACCAAAATGCAGTCATCTGACATACCCATTGGAGGGAAATACAAAATGGTCCAATAGGTTGTACATACTATATGGGAAGCATTCCAATATACTTATACAGTTAATATGGGAAAAGGGTAACCTAATCATGATAATATAAATAATGGATTGGCTTATTTGCATTACATACCTGGAATGTTGCATATTGTCTTGATTCACTTGGGACACAAACAAACATGGCTGATTGTTGATTTTGGTTGTCAATAGTAACCAGCTAACATGGTGTATCAAAAAGTTATACTTGTAAAAGTTTCCATTTGTTTTACCATGCATGGATGACCTCTGGTGTTAAATAGTTAATACATTAGTTTGATATATTGAACAAAAAGATATACAATACAGATCATGAATATGATAATTGACACTGTTACATATATATATGTCTAAATTTCACTTTTTTTTAGATTCCAGATTAGAATTTAAAAGCCAAAATGCTATCAGATTTCCTTATTCCAGAAATAGATGGGGGCTAAAAGTTACGGAGCCACAAAAATGGCTCCGTAACTTCAGTGGCTCTGTAACTATCACTTTTCTAGGTCACAGTGAACTACTACTTAAAGGTCATTTTGGTCATAACTTCCAAAATATTGTGAATATAATTCTTTACAAATCAGAGAAGATTATATCTTGATATCATGTAAATATATGTATATATCCATGGTAACTTATTTCAGTGCACATTTTATGACCTTGGGTCAAGGTCATGATCAGCTGATCAGCACAAGAGCCACTTCGCTTGTGAATGCTCTATTGTCTGTCAATTACAGCAATTTTAATATAACTTAGTAGATGTGATCAACCTATGAAGGGCTTGGATAAGTCAATGTTGGGTGACCTTGAGCTATTTTCAAGGTCACAGGAGGTGATTTTCAAAATTGGCTATTTGTGATATCTGCAAAACACTACAAATAGTATGTATTCTCACTACATTTTTCTTACACAATATCTTTATTCATAGTTTTTAGAAGAAAAAAAATATGTAACTAGGTCAAAATGACCAACTTAGAGGCCCTATAGGTCACAACTTCCAAAATATTGTGAATCTAATCCTTTATAAATCAGAGAAGATTAGATCATGATATTATGTAAATATATGTAAATATATGTATCCTGTACAATATATTCATTATTTTGAGAATAAGTTATGTAACTAGATTGCTTTGACCGCCTCATAGCACAAAAGAGATTGACATTTGTGTGTTGGATAGTGCATGAACTTGTATGCATTAAACACTGTAATGACTTCAGTTTTGTGCCACTCACAAACTGTCGAGTTTGAGATATGCTCGACACAATATTTGTGACCAATAATATATATATCATATTTCATACAGAGGAAAAGGTTGAGATTCTTTCAAATCTTGGTGATATCACCATTGACCTTGATGCAGTGACCTTGATGTCAAAACAATTGTACGGAGCATATCTCTGCAACCACTTACAGGAGGAAATTAATACTTGGTATACAGAAATGTCTCAAGGCAGCTTTGCCATGACATACCTTTTTAGTCATTATGGACCCATCTCATACTAGAAAATTGTTAGGCATGGAGCCACCAAGGTTACAGAGCCATTTTACCAGTTTTGTGGGATGTGCTCAACACACAATTTGTGACCAGTAATATATGTTTCAGGAGGAACTTTATACTTGGTATGCAAGTTACTTTGACACTGGATAATCTTTCTCTCACTGGTGCAGCTATCGCTATAGTAGCCATCTGGGCCATGGGCCATGGGCCATGGCGCAGTTGGTTAGAGTGCCAGCATATTAGCACCAGTTCCTCTGTGGTGATCCAAAGGTCGTGGGTTCGAACCCCGGCCGTGCCGGGATTGAACTCATGATACAATTTCCCATATGAGCTGAGGCCCGTGCCTTTAGGGTTAACCCGTTGTCCTTGTAAATCTGTGACCTGGTGGGTTGTCATGTCAAGGACCTGCGACATGACAATTCAGTGAGGCAGCACTATATCTGCTACAAGCAGGTCTCATCACGAAATGACTGAAATAAAGTTGAAAGTGATGTAAAACCCCAAACAAACAAAATAGTAGCCATCTGTCTCTGACTTTTATGAAGGGCCAAAAATCAGCAACGTTTGAAAATATTCTGCACAAAGAAATTGCCATACAAACATGATATCAAGTATAGAATCATTTTCTAAATTAAATTAAATTATATTATGTCACAATTTGAGAAAGAAATATTAATAACTGTAAAAGTTATTAGTGTTGTCAGTTGGCTCATATTTTGACAAAGGTGACACTGCAAATGGCTTTTCCAAATCACAGTGCGGTTCATTTTTATCGCCATTTTTTGCATTTATTTTGATATTTTTTCACAATTTGTAATTTATGCGCTCTCCTCTCTATATTAATATTCATATTCCAAAAAGAAATATTGTTTTTGCATTTTTAACGAAGTGACATTGATGTAAACATGGCTCATATTTAGTAAAAAGACACCACTCAGAATCCCACGAGCCTCTGTCTTGACCTCCCTGGTATTAGGATTCATATTATGTGAAAATGTTAAAAGAAATGATGCAAGGCTTCTATATTTTTAACAGTTCCAAAGTTGTGACAACAATTTTGATCCAAACATCGATAATAACATAACAAATGCACCCTTGTGTCCTCATGACGTTTTTTTTTTTTTTACTAATTAGACAACATTACAATAACATCACATGGACAATATTACAATAATACCACAGCACACTATGTGAATTTGTTGCCATAATCCACACAGGGATTACCTATTGCATCAGCAATTTACATAAAGTACAACTAAAATTATGTTTTGTTAACAAAGGATGTTATCCTGTGTTGTTCAAAATATGGGAAGTCTATAGACTGTTTATATTCTGTCAAATATTTCTCCCCATATTGAGTCATATTTATGTTCATTTTTCAATATACAAATAAGTTTTTCCATCTCTAGTTGTGATTTTAAATAAGGCAAAAAGTTATAAAAATCGATACACTTACTTTGATAATAGAATGATGTAATTTAACTGAATATTATGGTTATTTTCATAATAAATTCCAAAGATTATGTGCTTCTTTGACAGAGAAACGTGGTATGTTGCAATATTATTAAACCTAGTTCTCAAGGCTCCTCCAGAAAGCATATACACCACAGCATTCAACGAAGTGGTGTATTATCATGACGTGTACTCCCCTTAAGAGAAATCAAGCACTTTCCCAACCAACATTCAGCCATCTTGATTTTGGTTATGAGTGAACTCATTGAGTACATGAGTTCGAGTTAAATAATATAAAATATGTTTGGACATTATATGACACACCTCATATTCAATATAAACAACTACATGCTAACCTTATATACCTACCTACAGAGAATCAACTAGAAAATGGTTAGAGTTAAATGAGAGATGAGTAATAGATATCTGTTTTGATCTCTGTTTTGATCTATTTGCATTACTATTGATATCATCTTAGACAAACATATTTTTGGAAAATTTTACTCTACAAATTTAACTTAGGCTGTCATGTGAAATAACTGAATATCCCTTGATAAAATAACTTGAGAAAATGATAAAGATGTTGACTATTTGTGTGATGTATCAGTGAGAAGGTCAAATAATACCATTTAAAATGTCTCAGTGGTTAAGACATCTGTCTCCCATGCTAAATGTCTGGGGTTCGATTCCTGCCAGGCAGGCAAGTATTATTTTTTTTAATTTATTTATTTTTTAATTCATGCTGAAATGAAATCTTCATTTTGAAGTTACCCAACATTCACATCAGAACATATAGAATTGAAACTTTTTTTGTTTTGATAGAAATTATAAAAAAATAATGACTTTATACAATAAACAAAGGTGAAATCTTCATGTTGGGATCTTTTTAGAGCAAAATGAAAGTCAGTCTTTATTAGCATACATTGCTGTGATTCTAGGTTTTCTACAGAACTGACACAGGGTGATACATGGCTCAGTGGTTAAGATGTCTGTCTTCTATGCTAAAGGTCCAGGGTTCGAATCCTGGTTGGGAAAAGTATTATTTTCATGGTGAAGGTGAAATTCTAATGTTTGAGTGATATGTGCTTCAGAAAACATAAATTGACTTGTCTATTGCAAATGCAGAAGAATATAAAATAATAAATTAAAATGACTTGATACCAATAAAAAAAGATGAAGTCTTTATATTGGAGTTCTTAAAGAGTAATTTTCATATCAAAAGAATATAATTTTTATTATTCTATTTTGCAAACATAGACAATATGAATAATACTGATTTTATATACTGTATACAGAGACAAATTTGCGCCTAGTTATTTTCGCGCCATCGCCGTTTTAGACCTTTAGCATAGAAGACATCTTAACCAATTCAGGCAGCTGTCACTCGGTCAATATGGTCATGCTTGGTATCAAAATGACCAGGAGAGTCCCCTCTTCAATTTCGCGTCCATTTAATTTCGCGAATGACGTCCTGGCGCGAATTAACGCGAAAATAAAAAGGTCGCGAAAATTTGTCTGTATACAGTAGTACACAAATATAAAATCTTCATACTGGGGTAATATTTGAGCAATATGCATGTCAGAACATGGAATTGAGTATGTTTTTTGCCAACATAGAAATATAATGAATAGTAACTTTATGAAGAAAACAAATATGAAATCTTATTCTAATCCAATTTTATTTTAGTTTAGACAAAAAAATTATAACAAGGATCCAATTTCAAGATTTTATCATAGACTTTAAACTTCGAGTAAGTTGATCATGAGGCCAACCTTGAGCATCTATGAATATATCCAGTGCAATGCAATTCTTCCAAATGTTTCAGCACTATCATGTGTCTCACAGGTCTGATAATATGCTTTGACCTGTTCTCATGGCAATATTGCTCCATCAACATTTAGCCTGGATCCACATTTAAAAATAAACATGGACTGTACCTATCCAAGGTGTTGTTACAATTCATTAACCCTTAAAACATACCTGCAAACAATGCTCATTCTTAAATACATTCAATCAGATTGGTATATTATTTATTCCAAAACAATATTCAAGATCTTCAAAATGTGGAGTTGTCAATATTTGACCATATCTGTCACTGACAGGATGGAAATCAACAGGTCACATGTCACCTGTATGTGCGTTTCTCTGTTGTCCAGTGAGGTCAACCAACAATGCATGTATTCATATGTGCAATGATCACCCCTTGGAAATGGTGTAAATGCCTCTAAATTAGTTCTCTAGTTTCACAGTTGTTTAAACACTATTAACAATTAAGAATTAGAATTTCTATATTTGAAATAAGTTCTAATATTGCAATCATTATTTTAATTGTCAAATAAAACCACAATTTGATTAAAGAAACATGTGTAGTAATAATGCTCAGATGTGTGTTCAGTGATTTGCCCACTATTTTTTACATATGAAAGTGACCACACACCCCACTAATCTGAGTACTAATCTTAGCAAGCAAGTGTTCCCAGCAGGACCCCAGCTCATATTTTTAATCTCTACCGCTGGTACCCTTACCTGAGACTTTCCTCTTTTTGTCAGGTATGTTGGCTTAAGGGAAAAACACGTAATGCATTGTATCTTTTTCATAACCATCACAGGAGTCACATAAGGGTGACGAAATAACATTTTGATTATACAACCATTTATTGCATGGAACAATCCTGTGAATAATTTTAAATTGAAATGCCTGATGTTTTGTTTCTCTGGATGAAATATATGGCTGATAAAAAAATCAAAGGCCAGTCATTATCATTTATGTCAAAGATCTCCAGCCACCTATCCAATGCTCTGGGTCTTATATAATTTCTAGATAGAATAACATCACAGACACTTTTGGGGGTGACTTTACAAATATCTTCCATGCTATTTATACTATTTGGTATTGACAGATTTGGATTAGTTTGTGTGATGGCTGAGCTTGGTGAGGAACATTTAATCATAGTAAACCATTCTTTCGGGATAGCTTTATATAATCTAGCTATTTGTAAGAAATTATGTTTTACTCCAATGTTTGAGAGGATACTTGAAAGCTTCACCTTGTCAAAATTTTCATCAAAGTGTTTTATTTTTATAAACCCACTTTATATAAATCCGACCACATCAAAGGAGTGCATTTTTTACTCTTGGGATTAGTTGGTAATTGGATAAATTTATTGTTCCATATCACTTGCTCAAGTATATTATTTATTTGTGAAGGTTTTGGTCTAAATCTATTCCATATTGTATACAGCTGTTTATAGAAAGATATCTCTATCTTATCAAGGAGATTCTCATCCAAAAATGTTTCAGTAAAATGAGTTATGGAAAGAGGCAGAATTAATTCTTGAAAAATGTTTCTCCATTTAGGAGATGTATTAGTATCTAAAAGTCTTTTAATCCACATGATGCGGTTAGCTTCTACCATATAGCTAAAATTGGGCACTTTTAAGCCCCCATTTTCAATTCTTTGCGTCATAACATCTTTTTTAACTTTAGGTTTTTTCTGGGCCCAAATAAAATAATCAATATAATCAATAATCATTTTATCAACAATATCAACTACATTTGCTGGAACTGTCAAAACAGATATTGGATATGTGTGCCACATCATCAGAATATTGTCAAAGCTTTTAAGGCATGGCAGGAAATTTTGTTCACACATTTCACAGGGTACATTGCTTATGGTAATACCAAGAGTATGTATGGAACCATTAATCCATTTTAATTCAAGAACATCATAAAGTCACAATGTTTGAGAGAGCCAATTGGCTTGCCTATTGTTTTATCAATATTTAACCTTAGACCAGACATGCCATGAAATTCTCAAATTAAATCCAAAGCTCTTTGAACCGAGTCTAAATCTGAAAGGAAAAGATTGGTATCTGTAATGATAGGAAATAATAAGAGCTCCCCACTGGTGACCTACTTATTGGTACAAGGCCTGCTCCCTGGCACATGTTCAAATATGGCTTCTTTGTGAACACCAATAAATTGTATTCTGCCTGACAAACTAACTTTATGGAGTTATATCTCAGTACATGGTGTCAGAAGTGAGTCAGAAGTGAAGCGTAGACATGGCAGAACAGTTTGGTGGACTGAAACCCCCAGGGGAATTGCAGTTTGAAGGGAATATGGAAGAAAACTGGAAAGTTTGGCACCAGCAGTTTACCATATTTCTAGTTGCCACAGAAAAGACAGCCAAAGCAGACAAGATCAAATGTGCCCTGCTGCTACACTGTGCAGGAGAGAAAGCAATAGAAGTGTACAACACCTTTGAATTCACAGATGCAGAGAAGGATAAGTATGACCCCTTGGTTAAGAAATTTGAAGAGCATGTAAAAGGAAAGAAAGATGTGGCTTATGAGAGACTGTTGTTCAATGACAGGAAACAACAGCAGGGGGAATCCTTCACTAACTTTCTCACAGATTTGAAAACAATGGCAAAAAGATGTGAATTTGAGACATTAGCAGATGGTTTGATAAGAGACCGCATCATAATTGGTGTTAGGAGCCCAGAATGTAGAAAGAAACTGATCAACACCAAAGACTTGACACTAGCAAAAGCCATTCTCATCTGTAAGCATGAAGAAGTCAATGTGTCCCGCCTTAAAGACATGTCTCTAGATGATAAGAAAGTACAGAGTGTACATGAAGTGGCCAGTAAACCTGGTAAAACACAGGAGAGAAGCCAGTCTGTGAGAGGCCGAGGCCAGGGACGTGCCCAAGGGCGCAGTCGCGGACGTTCCCGTGGGCCTAGAAGAGGTAGTTTCGGCAGACCTCAGCAAGGTTATTTTCAAGAGAAATGTAGAAATTGTGGTTATCTGCATCATGGCCGACCATGCCCGGCCAAGGGCCAGTCTTGCCGTCGCTGTCACGGCCGAGACCATTTTGCTAAATGCTGCGAAGCAGAGGTTCACACTGTCAATTATGATGAGTACATGGTAGATGATGATGATTTTGTGGTTGATTCAGTCCAAAGTGAGAAGACAGAGCCCTGGATAGTTCCAATACAGGTTCAAAATCAGGAAGTGATGTCAATATATTGCCAGAAAGTGACTATCAGAGACTGAATAAAAGGCCAAAACTAGCACCCAGCAAAGCAAAGCTAACTGCATATAGCGGAAGTAACATTCCAGTGACTGGACAAGTTGTGCTGTCAGTAAAGCACAACAAAACAGGGCAGGCAAAGAAAGCCTTGTTTATAGTTTGTCCAGGTTCCTCCCAGCCGATACTGGGACGACAGATGTGTGATGACATGGGACTGGTGAAAAGAGAATTAGCCATACAAAGTGACACAATGGATGATCCTGAGACAACTGATCAGGAATTCGAATCACTACTGGATGAATATGATGATTTATTCCATGGTCTCGGATGCATGCCAGGTGAAGTGGATATTCAGCTAAAGCTGAATGGAAGAACAGGGAGTTATTGCAAAAATCACAGAGCCCACAGACTGGGTGAGCAGTATGCATATTGTATATAAACCTGATGGCTCACTGCGAATATGCTTAGACCCACGCAACCTGAACAAGGCCATAAAACGTGAACATTTCAAACTGCCGACTAGAGAGGAAATAATGTCAAAAATGGCCGGAGCTCGCTATTTCTCCAAGATAGATGCTCGCAAAGGATTTTGGCAAATTAAGCTGACGGAAAATGCACAGAAGCTCTGCACTTTCAATACGCCATTTGGTAGATATTGCTGTCTTCGTTTACCATTTGGAATCTCCTGTGCCCCTGAAATATATCACAGGAAGATGCATGAAATGCTGGAAGGAATCAAGATGGTGGATTCCACCATGGATGATGTGGTCATGTGGGGATGTGAACCAAAGCCTCACATTGAGACCATACGCCAGGTATTTGATGAGTGCAGAAAGAATAATGTGACCCTGAATAGACCCAAGACTGTACTTGGTGCCAGTCAGTTAAAGTTTGTTGGGGATGTGCTCAGCAAGGATGGATTGAAGCCTGATCCTGACAAAGTAAAAGCCATCACTGAAATGCAGAAACCCAGCAACAAGGAAGATGTGAGCAGAGTTCTAGGAATGATCAAATACCTTGCCGGGTTTTTGCCAGAGTTGTGTACAAAATCATATCACCTGAGAACACTGCTCAAAAACAATGTCGCCTTCACATGGGGCCCGGAGCAAGACAAAAGCTTCCAAGAATTGAAGGATTTGGTTTCTAGTGATCTAGTGATTCAGTTTTATGACCCCAAATTGCCTATACAAATAGCCAGTGATGCCAGTATGAAGGGACTCGGTGCAATCCTGCAACAAAAGCATGGAGAGGAGTGGAAGCCAGTTGCCTATGCTTCCAGGTCATTAACTGACACACAGTCCAGATATGCACCCATTGAACGTGAGGCATTGGGAATATAATTTGCCTGCTTGAGATTCCACCAGTATATATATAGCCAAAGTGTGGAAGTAGTCACAGATCACAAACCGCTGGTGGCAATATTCACCAAATCACTGAATGATTGTCCACCTAGGATCCAAAGAATGAGACTAAGATTGCAACAGTATTACCTCAGTCTGAAATATGTCCCAGGAAAATATGTGTACACTGCTGATACACTGTCGAGAGCAGCACTACCGGACGTCATGGGAAATGACAAGGCCGGAAGTATGGTGTCCAGCTATGTAGATGCTGTCACTGTGGCGAGTGCGCTAGCTGACATCGCCTCTGAGGAAGAGGATAGCCGAGAGCATGAGAATGAGATTGAGGCTCATTCCCAGGGAGTCCTCCGAGCAATGGCAGTCACAGATCACAGGAAGGAGGAAATAAGGAAAAAGTATGCACAGCACCCAGAAATGCTTGACTTGAAAGTCACTATAATGTCAGGATGGCCGACTGACAAGAAAGATTGTGCTGCCAGTGTACAAGCTTACTGGAATTATCGCGATGAAATGTCTGTGCAGGATGGCCTGATACTCAAAGGAGACAGAATTGTCATACCTGCAAGTATGCAAGCTGACATGCTAGAAAAACTGCATGCAGGCCACCTGGTCCAGGAGAAGTGTAAGAGAAGAGCCCGCGGAACAATATTCTGGCCAGGCATCAACCGTGACATAGAGACTATGGTGGCCAAGTGCAGCATCTGTCTGGACCACCAAAGTAAAGGCCCACCAGAACCTTTGAGAGCCCATGAAATGCCAACCAAGCCTTGAAGTCCAGTTTTGCCAGGTTTGGCATACCTGATCAAGTGGTGAGTGACAATGGACCTTGCTTTGCCAGTCAAGAATTCGCCACATTTGCTCAAGATTGGAATTTTGAGCATGTCACCACAAGCCCCCATTATCCAAGGTCCAATGGGATGGCTGAAAAACTGTGAAAACTGTAAAGTTGATCTATAAGAAAGAAAAAGACCCACAGCTAGGCTTGTTGGCCTATCGACATGCCGAGCTGAACACTGGATACACACCAGCAGAAGTAAATCTGGGAAGAAAAGTCAGGAGCAACCTTCTCACACAAGGCCAACAACAGCTGGTATCCAGTGAATTCCTGCGAAGAAAAGCAGAAGATAAAGAGAAACAAAAGTATTACCATGACCGCCGTGGGGTGAGGTCAATGACCCCTCTCAAGCCAGGAGATCAAGTGAGAGTGTATGATCAAAAGAATAAATGGCAGGAAAGAGCCACTGTCATGGAAGAAATATCACCTAGATCATACAAGGTGATCACTGAAGAAATCAGAGTCATCTTCTCTTCAGTCAGGAACCACCAAGAGTCAAATCTGACCTGGAGATAGAGCTGGAAGCCTTGGAGGAAGATCCAACCAATAGCCTGGACCTTCCAGAACCGTCCAGTGTGGTGGGCCCATCTCCACCAATGCAGAGCCCAGGCTCTGTGTCTCAGACCACTAGCCCACCAAAACCTGTAACCATAGGGCCTAGGAGATCTGCCAGAGCCAGTAAAAACCTACCAGGCTTATTGAAAGTATGTAGATATTAATTGCTATAGGAGCTGTCAGAATAACACAGCAGCAATTAATTAAAGTTTGGGAAAGTCTACTCTCAAGCTTGTAGGGCAGTATTAGGATAGTTTGGATTTTTATGCATTATGCAAATTTGACATCAATGAACACTGTTTACCAGACTGATTCTCAGAAAAAAAAAAAATTTAAATTTTGGTGGGGGAGATGTAATGATAGCAAATAATAAGAGCTCCCCACTGGTGACCTACTTATTGGTACAAGGCCTGCTCCCTGGCACATGTTCAAATATGGCTTCTTTGTGAACACCAATAAATTGTATTCTGCCTGACAAACTAACTTTATGGAGTTATATCTCAGTACAGTATCATCTGCCAGCTGCGATACTATTAACTCAACATCTCCAATTTGAATTCCGTGGATTTCTTTATTATTTCGTAAGACATGGGCCATAATTTCAACTGCAATGAGGAATAAATATGGAGAGATGGGACAGCCTTGGCGAATACCATGATAAACCCTAAAAAACCACATGTCGTTCCATTATTTATTACTGTAGCCTCTACATTCATGTACAAAGTTTTCATCCATTTAATAAACTCATAAACCAAAATTAAAAGTTTTTAAACTTTTAAAAATAAAAGGCCAACTTATGGTGTCAAATTCCTTTTTTTCCCCCAATGCATCGCCCATGGATATATAGCCCGACTGATCTAAATCAATGATAGAAGATAGTACCTTTTGCAAACGAAATGCCAGACATTTAGTTAAGAGCTTATAATCTGTATTTAAATGTGTAATAGGCCTCCAGTTTTTTAATGTTCTATTTTTTTTTTTAATTAATGTTATTATACCACGTCTCATGACGTTATATAAATGCCTGTCTGGGCCCCACAGTAATTAGGTTACAATGTGAGCAGCACATTGGTGTTAATCTTACCAAAATAAGCATTTTTCAAACTCAAGACTGTGTTTGTAAGTATGCAAAGATGACAATTATCAGGAAAATGAAAGTGAATCAATGAAATTTTGGGTAGTTTAAGAGAAACAGCATTTGGTCCTTCTTGTTATCTTGGGCTGGTCGGAGCAATAAAACCATTTCAGTGTCATCCCATTCACACATGAAGAGATTCTAAACCACCTGGGCCATCTGGTGTGATATTCTCCCGGCAAATATGACGTCACAAATAAAAAAGTAGATTTTCTGCTGCTTAAAGCCAAGCATCTGGTTTATTCATATCTTTGTATAAGATTATAGTAGCATGATACCATCCGGAAATACTGCTCTACAAGCAGAAGACAAGCCTTGTTTATGTAGAAGCCATGTTGTGTCATGTGATCAAGTTACGGGAGGTGCAGCTGGGAGTTCATTAAACTTAAGCTTTCACAAATCAAATGTCTGCTTGAATTCTCCTACCAAAATGTTAATATGGAGTATTCTTTGTTCAAATGTTATCTGGGGGCAAAGGTGAGCATTTATTTCTCACTTGTCAACAATTTTGACAGAATACAGCTTTACACATGCAACCCTGTTGGGGTCCCTCCACGATCTACTTGCGATACAGTCAATCTTCACTCACACTCCAAACACCTAAGATGGCTCATCAGTGGGAGGGATTCACTGCCTCTGAAGTGTAACCCTTCTTAACTTCTGCTATTCAATAAATTCAGACAAGAAACTCGCCAGAGAGCAAGATTAGTTTTTTTGTTTGGGGTTTTACATCACTTTCAACATTATTTCAGTCATTTCGTGATGAGACCTACTTGTAGCAGATAGTGCTGCCTCACTGAATTCTCATGTAGCAGGTCCAAGACATGACAACCCACTCGCTCACAGATTTAAAAGGACAATGGGTTAACCCTTTTGGCACGGGCCTCAGCTCATATGGGAAATTGTATCATGAGTTCAATCTCGGTATGGCCGGGGATCGAACCCACGACCTTTGGATCACCACAGAGGAACTGGTGCTAATAAGCTGGCTCTCTAATCAACTGCGCCATGACCCGTGGCCCGAGAGCAAGATTAGATGTGTAAGACATTTCAGATATCTTAATAATAAGTGTAGAGTGTGTCTGCTGTCCACACTGAGGTCGCAGCACAGTTCCTTTGGAGGTGGAACTTGTTCATACAATACTTTGGGGCTCAACACTGATTATAGTACCGTTACCGAATTGTGTGGTGAAAGTGTATATTAGTCCAGCAAGAAAAAATGGACAGCAAAAGCATTTTGTATGCAAATCTTAGAGCGTTCTTGTTGGCCGAATCTTGTCGCGTCAGAAATGTGTAAAGTTGGATACAACATTAACATAAAATATGTAAAAGGGCGTTCCCATATTTCTATCAAAAAGCAAAAATATAATATCAAACTTCTGACTTTTACATGTGCCTGAGCATGACTACAAACAGAATGGAGAGGGAGATAATTGTTAACACAGAAGTCAACACCGCACAAGAAAATAGCATTGTCGTTCTCTCATCAGAGATGATAGTCTGTATTTTCATAGGAATTTTTGGTGTCTTTGGAAATATATTTGTTGTCTTTGTCTTATTAAGCAATAAGAAAATGCGTGAACAACATACAAATATCTTGATAATCAATCAGAGCGTATTAGATCTGGCTACTTCGTTTTTTCTTGTGACTAATTTTCCAACAGTCGATGAATCGAAGCCATTGAGTGGGGTGAGTGGTGAAGTGTACTGTCGTGTTTGGGTCACAAAGCTTCTCTTCTGGTGTACCATCTGTGGTTCTACTTACAATCTGGTTGTCATCACTCTTGACCGCTATTTTGCCATTGTACATCCAATCCTCCACAAGGTGCACTTCAGTAGGGAGAATGTCTACAAGATAATGGCTGGTGTGTGGTTGCTGAGCATTGGCTACAGTATGGCCTTTATTCTTCCCACCAGTGGTGTTTATGGTGGAGTTTGTGTGAACGTTAATGTGTGGCCAAGCAGTCACGTTCAGACAGCAGCTGGGGTGATAGACTTGATCCTCATCTATGCCATTCCACTTCTGATTATGGTCTTTTGCTATTCCAAGATGGTGATGTCTATCCGTACCAAAGTTCTGCCTGTTGACACAACATCAGCTGAAAGGCAAAGAATTGAGAAAATGGCACGCATTAAAAAGAATATACTTAAAATCCTAATTTTTGTCGCTTTCTTTTTTGTGATATGTTGGACTTGGGATAAAATATCTTTTCTTCTCTTTACCATCGGCTTTGATCTGTCTATGTCATCAACAACGATGAACGTCGGTGTTATTCTTGCTTACTGCAACAGCGTTGTAAACCCTGTGATTTATACCGCTCAGTATGTTCAGTTCCAGAAGGCGGCAAAGTCGATGCTCAGATATGTCGTGGGCACGAGGGAGAACTCAGATCCTAGCAACTGATTTGCACAGCTGATTAACTGGTATGAATGCCCACTTATCTTAATTACTGTATCAATTTAAAAGACGGAGTAGTATTGTATTAGTCATTTAAATATCAAAGTAAAAATATTATTCCATGAATTTTAGCTGTAGGACTGTTTGCCGCCTTGGGTCGTAGAACCAAATATGTCATGTTTTGTTGTGAAAAAGAGACTGTTAGGTGTCCAAACAAGAAAGACAATGTCGCATTTGAGAGAAAACGTTGAGGGGTGTAGGAGTTGTGAGACCTCTTAACATTATGTACATTTTGCCTATTATTTATATCTAGTACAATTTATATCTAGTATAATTTATATCAACTAAAATGTACTCCTCTATATGTAAAATGTGCAAGTGCTCCTGTAACATGTTGATTGTTCATGGGTTAGATAAGAGACAGTTATTGCTCCTTTACTCAATCACACCTTCAGACCATCAATTTTCTTTGTTATGATTTTTACATGTGTTAATTGTAGATTTTGAATAAAATCAGTTGCGTGCAAGGTATACTATATTTGGTGTCAGTTACTCAATTATCATATTAAAAGCTGTTTTGAAGTTGTATATGACATAATTGTCATGTTTGTATATTAACAAAAATAATAAATAATATGGAATTCAGTTCACCTTTTGTAATGTCATTTTTCGCTCTATCAAAATATCACTTTTTCAAAGACTGATGTAAACAGCACATTATGTATTAGCGGCCATTTTAAATGATATACCAAGTGTGAAAGAAGAGTGTAATCAGTTTGTTCTCCAAACAGCTGCTTCTGATATTGAAAAGAACATTCGACAGCGCTGTGAGCAACATTATCTGATATCAGCTCTAAATAAATCGTGTTAAACCATCAAAATATATCATTCTGTCAATCTTAATTCAGGTGATTCATTATAGAACACGCACTTGTGTCAAACACGCACTTGAGCCACACGCACAATTATGTCACACATTCACATTCATTCTTTTAAAAATCCACTAGGTCATTTATTATCATTTATTGTAATCTAGCTCATTTTGTTTCTCTTTTATATTTTTTAATCTTTCTTGTTATATTATCCAAATTGCCTTTGTGCTTGTGAGAGTTCCATTCTTGACACCAATTCATGGATCAGAATAATGATTTATCCTCTGTGGAGAATAACTTTGCTAAATGTTATCTCGATGTTGCCAAATCATTTTTTAAGACAACACAAACTTATCCGAGTCAATTGATCAGAAATGATTCATGCACAAAACTGAAGCTTAGAGCACTAGAATCACAAAGAAAGCTAGGCTTCTCTGCGTTTCATTTGATCCCGTTTCCATTGTATGGTTATATTGATTAAATGTACAAGCAAGGATGTGATTTAATGAGGCAAAAGATCTCTATGATTAAGTAAAAACATGATCAAGATAGAGAATTTTGAACATCAAAGAACACAGATGGGAGTGAAGAGATCCGATAATCTTGATACATTTATTATGTGTGTAAGTCAGTCGGTGCAAGTTATATCAAACACCTGCAATAAGATGTTGACAATTGAAGATGTTCTTTTCTTTAATCGATCACATAAATATACAAATTGTCTTTAATGAATAGACCAAAACTGAATCAATTTAGGTTTATAAAATCGCTTTGAAATTTCAATAATTTATTAGAATTACAAATTTACTGCAATTACGCAACCCAAATAAGTAGTAGTCTTGTTTACTACAAATATGTACATTGACACATGGTAGCGGATTTGGAGGCACTTTTAGTAGCAAAACACAGGCCAAATGCCAAAGAGCCATCCCTTTTCTAAGATTTGTGAAGAATTCCTGTTATTTAGGTTTTACAGGTCAAGAACAATTAATCCAGAAAAAAAGAATAGCAGACTGACTTCATCACCACCACATTGCTCTTCAAAAGAGGTCTTAAATTGAGAATATATTCAGATTAGCAGAATGATGCACCCGATGTTACCGTTGTTTATATGAGCCTCATAGATAATAAACAGAATTCAACTCAGGTTAGTACTACATCTTGTACACAAATGGCTGAGAAATCACTGAGTAGTTTCAAAAGAGAAGATCAAGTTTGGTGGACAGACAGAATGACAGAATATCCCCTCTCACCAATGTACAACTAGTTTCAAGCATTCATGAAATGAGGTTTTCAAGTACTTTCCCTTGCATAATATACAATGTAAATGGTCATACCCCAAACTTTGCGATCAAAAGTTATTACCCATCATATTTCCCCAACATCAATTTCTGTGCCATTTGAAAGTGAATGAGTCTTCTGCTAAAATCCAGATCATTCATTGGACACTTTGTCAACAAACTCTCTTTAGCTGACCAGTTATCTTGTGCAAACACCTACTTAGTGAAGTCTTGCTAACAGTGGGGCACCTTTAGATTGGGACAATAGAGTGATTTGTCTTACAGAGCCCTGTTTACTCATTAATGTTTGCCCAATGGAACAGATCTAACACCCTGACAGGCCACAATATAGGTCACATGATTGCATACACTTGGTGGTCAAAAGAATACAGTACTTGGCACTTTCAGCAGAACATAATAATAATGGTGTACTTTGGTTGATTTTCGTGAGACAGTTTGCTTGTATCACAGTTTCTTGGCCACATATCATATAAGCATACCCCAAACCTCTAAAATTGCCTGTGACCTCTGTGGTTTCATGAATGCTTTCAGGGGAGAAGGTTATTCTTTATTTATTTGAAATATCACAGGATTTTTGTTGGCACGTATGAAATGCTTGAAAAAATGTATCAAAAATATTCATAAAATGCATAATGTTTCATTACGCGTGGACGATATCTAATTACTATCTTCTACTTGGAGGGGACAAGTTGGATGTTTTCTACAACAAAATCAGTTAAGGTAGTCATGAATTGATTTGGACAGTCAAACATTTCCAATTTTGATCAAAGAAAGATACTTGTTTGGAGTATAATTTTACTTTTGATAGTAAATCACATATGTTATAGTGAATGAGTGTCCATTGTGATCGTATTAAGACAGTCAAATCATATTTATTGGCATGTGACATTAGTGTATGTGTTAGGATAAAAACAATGTGACATTAGTTTATGTGTTAGGATAAAGACAAATTTCTAATGTTTATTTCATTTGAAATTGGTTTGGATTGATGAAAGAAACCAACTCTCTGATATCCTCTTTCCATTGACAAACATTTCATTAATATTATAATAAATGAAATGTATATGCTGACAAATATTATTTATTAAGTGTATTAGAAACATATAATAAAAGAAATAAGTAGGAATGGCGATTTATCAACAAACAAAATCAAAAGACTCTATTCTCCGAAGTAGTAATTTGTACCATGTATTCGGTGCTTCAAAAACGTCTATTTAAACAACAAAATACATCTTGATTTACTGTTGAAACTGTAAACTTTAATCTTGAAGATGAAGCTAACTCCTTTTGAGTATGGCCACTTTTCAATATCGTTATATCTGAAGATTGCATCGCTGAATGTATTTTTAATTGCCTGTCTCACCTTGGGGGACTTTGCCAAATATTAACAAAAAAATGCATAAAAAAATTACATAAATAATCGACATCTTTTTTACAAACTGGATGGGAAAATAGTTTCAGTACCACAGTTGGGATAATGATTACCAGATATCTATGCACCAATATTACTCATGTAATATTTCAGTTTGGTACTTCTCAGTTCAAATAAATGGCAGATTAATAATCATCCAAGTCAAATTCTTCTTCAAGATTTTCACATTGTGGATCTGGTCCAAGATTGAGCAAGTTCACCTGATACCGAAGAATCCCTGAAATACATGAACGTACATCTTCGATAAAACACTCCTGGTAAACCTCTAGATTATATATGATAATAGCAGCAAAAATGTTATCGAATTAGCTAAGCAATGATTACGCGTGTCCAGAACACTTACCCCCAAGTCCACCAAATCCTTTAACAAACTGAGTTCCCTCCGAAGAATTGTCAGTTATGATTTCAATCGCAGCACCTGGAATGTAAAGAAAACTTTGTTCAATCAACGTTTCATTTCTCTACTAAAATAGATAATCTCTGTATTAATAATTGTCTATGACAAATGTATGCTTAACTTTGAGATGGTTTATTAAAGTTTTCATGAAATCAGATTTTCAAGCACTTCTTCCATACACAAAATAAATGTCTAAATCCCTAACTTGTGATAAAATGTTAACATCTATCATATAACCCCAACATAAATTTCTGTCTTTGAAAGTAGATGTGTTTTCTGCTAAAATCCAAATCAACCACAGAACACTTTGTCGACAAATGTTGCTTAGTTGACCAGCGATCTAGTGCAAACTCCTACTTGTTAGTAATGCTTGCTAACCTTTAGATTGGGACACTATAGTGATTTGGTTTACAGAGGCCTGTTTGTTCATTGGTGTTTGTCTATTGTTACAGGCCTAACAGCCTTAGAGACCACAACACGAGTACAAGCTTAGTACTAACCACTTTCGACAAAAAACAATAATCATAGCACATGTGTTAGGTCAATTTCAGGGAGATAACTTGAATGCATCACAGTTTCATGAACAAATATTATTTTAAACATAGCACAAGTCTCTGTAAAACTGCCTGTGAGCTCCGGATTTCATGAAAGCTTTAATGTTTCTCGTCGCTCTTTATTACACCATGTAGTTCTAGGGAGAAATAAGAGAACTCACGAAGTGATAGAGTATTGTATAAATATCTAAAGTATATCTTTATCTTTTTTTCTCTTAGGCATACCAAATTTGGTGTATTCGTTCACAAGCCACTCCAATAAAAGCTCACTTTCCTCAATCTCGATTTCTACACCGGTCTGAAATTGTTAAAAAAGAACATAAGTCTTATCCGGTGTCACCAAGTGGTTTTAAAAACGAGACCTATTGTTAGCCATTAACAAGCCAATTTTGGCTACATTCCCTAATTTGTTGTCGTTCTTTCATTCTAGTTGGTTAATTATCCAATTAATTCTATTTCGGTTTGCAGCACTTCATATAATTGCCTTGAAAATGTTTGCATTACAATGGCAGCAGGTACATGACGTTGCTAATTAATAAATGGCGCGATGACTGGTGCACACCTTTGGGTCGGAAAAGTGTCTCTTGTCATGGATTTGGTCAGGTCTCAGGTGTAGGATATGGGATTCTGAAAATATAAAATGTTTTATCTGATCATTGGCAATGTACACGCGATTGGCTTGAAAATATAAAGTTAGTAGCTTATGGAGATTAGGAAATACAGGCAGAGAATTGGTGCTGCCAAGAATATTTATATGTATGTGTTACCTATATGACCGACATCGCGTAAATAATACCTCAAATATTTAGTCCCAGAGCTAGGTCAGATTTAATTACCCGTCTTGTTGCAAAAGGTTTGGTGATGTTTCCTAGTTCAAAATATTGTGTTGAATACAGAAATCCATAAAATCCATGAAAATGAAACGACTTTACAGCCAAAATCCATATTTTAAGAATTATGCCAAATTTACCGACATTGCATGAGGTAAAAATGTCATTTACATCCAGAACCTAGCCTCTGATGCGAGTAAGAAATGGATTTCTGTGTTCTACACAATATTTTAACTGGGAAATTTCATCCAACCTTTTACAACAAGACGGGTAATTAAATCTGACCTAGCTCTGGGACTAATTAAGAAAATAGACAAATTGTAATGTGCTTGCACATACACATGTCAAACACATAATTTTACGATTTTATAGTGTTTACGTTTCAATCTTATTCTTGCTATTTTGAAGGAAAGTAGGTCTCCTCATGAAATAACTGAAATAATGTTTATAAACCCCACAAAAAAACAAATAAAACAAGTACAGAGATTTGCATTCACAATCATATGCCATTTGTAGATGTATCACAAACAAAAACAAAAAAATAACCAAAAAATAAGAACTTTCAAGTTAGTAAAGGAATACATAACCAGGAAGACATTGATGTCAAGAACTCAGTGGGCGGAGGTTCCATTATCATTGTCAAGCAGGGTGGTCATATTTATGTCTATTTACCTTCAGTTTGGTTGTTCCTTAATGTATATCTTATGATATCCAGGTTTTCCCATACAATGAGAGTCTGCACAGCTCCCAATTCAAGGCACTTGAGTGTGTCATTTATTCCAAAACAGTACTTCCCTGTGTCCCTTGATATTTCGTCGAAATATAATCCTGCAACCGCATATAAATGAAAAAATAAGGACTACTAAAACATTTTACAAATAAACATTTATACTGCGCCAAATCAGACTAGGTCTGCTCATGGCGCTCTTGTAAGTCATGTTTCTGGAATAGGTATGTTTTTTCGCCTATTTTTTAAGGGGCGACTGATTTGCATTTCTTCACTTGGAGAGGTAGCTTGGGCATTCCTTATTTCGGAGCATACACGTCAAACGCCCGTTCACCACGCATCTTTATATTCGTTTTGGGTACCATGTATTCATTATTTTCTATTGGTCTTAGGGGTCTTAGTCCTAGTTTCAGCAATGAGGACATGTACACCGGTGCCTGCCCAAGAAGTTGCGTGAACTTGATCCCATATACCAACGTGGCTTCTTACTGAATAGGTCATTTACTACCGCTAATAACGATGATCATTAACAAATCAATAACACTAGGAAACATGCCTGATGAATTTAAAATGGCAATTATTAGACCACTGATCAAACAACTAGAACTACCTAAGAAAAACTACAGACCTGGCGTATTTATCAAAATTAATTGAAAGGGCTGTTGCAAAGCAATTTGTAGGTCACCTAGTGAAAAACAATATTCAAAGCATGTTTCAATAAGCATACAAGGAGTTTCACAGCACTGAGACTGCACTACTGAAGGTCCAAAATGACATACTAATGGAAATAGATAAACAGAAAACCGTGATGCTGATGTTACTTAATCTCTCGGCGGCCTTAGACACCATTGACCATAACATACTCCTGAATAAACTTAAGATGAGATGTGGCATAAGAGGTCTGGCATTAAAATGGTTCAAATCATACCTTGCAAATAGGAAACAATGTGTCACCATTAAAGGAAAGAGATCAGATTATATGGCCATTAATTATGGTGTTCCACAGGGCTCGGTACTAGGTCCCATACTCTTCACAACATGTATGGAACCTCTGACAGATATCATTGAACAATATGGTCTGAAACATCATATTTATGCGGATGATGCCCAGCTCTACATTAGCATGGACCCTAAATCAGCTGATGAAAAAATTAGATCGACCAGGGATATGGATAGATAAGGTAAAGACCTTCTTATTAAAAAATAAAATGAAAATTAATGAATGCTGATCTGTGGTAAAAATGCAAATTTTAGGGATGGGCAATTACCCCAGATAATAAAAGTAGGAGAATCTGATATTCCTAGATCTGATAAAGTAAAGGATCTAGGTATAATCCTAGATAACGAACTCACGATGAAACAACAAATCAAGAAAATGTGTCTAAACAGCTTCTATCATGTAAAAAATCTCTCACATGCAAGAAGTTGCCTAGATGAGAAAACAGCCAATACTTTGGCTCATGCATTTGTCACTTCTACACTGGACTATGGAAACTCACTACTGGCAGGATTACCAAAATGTGAACTGGCAAAATTACAGAAATTACAGAATGCGGCTGCAAGGATCGTAGGAAAATTGAAAAAAAGGGATCATATCACCCAAAACGTAATATAACTACACTGGCCGCCTGTTGAGGCCAGAATAGAATTCAAGGTAGCTTTAATAACATGGAAAACGCAAAATAATCAAGCTCTGGTAAGCATAGACTGTTACCATTCCTTATGAACCTTTTCATGCTTTGACATGAGGAGAGGGCTAGAAACTCAGTCAATGTGAGCAAGGCTATTTTAAAATCAATGTGAGCCTTCACTGGAAGCCAGTGCAGTTGCACCAATTTGCTTATTATATGATCATGTTCTTTTTTATTTTCCCCAGTACTCCTGCAGCATTTTGTATTTTTTATCATCTCGTCCGAGATCGTTGTTATTGGCTTTATTGTACATCAAGTTTCTATGGCTATGTCAGAAGTTATTTCAAGCACTGATGGTTCAAAAGTAGTTCATCAGGACTAGGGCATGCCAGCTTAAGGTATATTTACATAAAAGCAGTACGTTATATTCAGTAGAGATAGCAACAATAACGAGACTATAGAGTGTTGTGTGAGTGGTAAGGATGGGATCTGATCACTGCCCTACTTAGCTCGAGAATCTCTAGCAGTGAATTTGCCTTTTGTTTATTTTGGGTCCGGCGGCCATTTCACAGCTAGAGAGAGTTCATCAAATTTAATCTGCCCTAGCGCAGCCCACTGAGCTGCGCTAGGTAAACATGAGGTGCATGTCAAAACATACTGCACTCACCTCCCTAAAATGTTTGCTCTGTGTAATCTACAAGTAGTTTTCTCAGAAATATGATCCTTTTTTAGCAGTTCTGTTGAATATTAATTATCCTGTGCCACTTTTAAAAAATAAAGTTCTGCTGGCCTCATTGAGGCAGGGGCCATCTTGATTAAATGTCACTTCCGGTTTAGAAAACTTCTGCAAGGCTAAACTAAACGAATATAGCTGAGATCAGACCTAGACTGGTCCCCTATCGATTGTCAAGAACATTGTATGGAAACACAGTTGGTGGCACCAGTCTAAGATCAAACCATGTGAGTCAGAGAAGGATCAAACTTGGAGACAACTTTACTGAACTGAATAAAAGGTAAGAAAGTACAAATAATATACCAGAGCATGTAACTTATATAAATTGTTAAAGAGCAGACTACAAGGCTTATGCTTGTGTGATAATTGAGATTGGGAGTGCATGAAAAAACCCACTTTTATTTTGACAATAAATGTAGGTCAATTTTCCCCCCAAAAGGCCAACTATTTTTTATCAATACTTTGCCTTTGGCTGAGAAGTGGGTGCAATCTTTCACTTTTGCCATTTTTTCCATAATGCAGCTGTCTCTCACACTTGTGTTGTGCTGAAACAGTGAGTCCGAGGATTTCCCTGCTGAAAGCTGGAATTCCAGGTTTCACCAGTGAATCCTAGGATCCAGCAAGGGTTTAAAATGTACAAATTATGAAGTAAGAAATGTCTTCTACACATTGTCTATTTTGTTTCACTAGTAGATTTTGCCAGACATACATTTCCTACTTCAGGCTTTTACACTGGACAAGTAATTATTTTAAAAATCTACTTGCCCTGAATTAAAAATCTACTTGCCCTGAATTACAATTCACTTGCCCTAAAAATTTGCCCCAATATTTGAATACAGAATTAACACCTTGTTATATCGTTCGCAAATATGACAGTCATTTTCAGAGTCCAAACGTAGTGAAATCTACAAATTTATTTCTTCACATATATTATGAGCCGAGATATGACTATGAAATATTTAAAACTACCATTATCCTCCTATAATCAGTATCTTTCTATAATCAGTATTGAGCCCTGTAGTTTACCCACTTGACCACATGCCCATAGGGTAATTAACCAATTAAGTTATACATACAATTGAGAAATTAAATCTGAAATGATTGAAACTATATTTTAATTTTTTTTAAATTTTTTGCTTTCAGCCCAAGCTTTCACCAACATGGATCATAACTATACAACTAAAGCCACTGATGACACATGTGCAGTATGTTGTGGTGTATTCCTGAGAAAAAAACGTGGATTTTTGAGGACAAATATAGATGGACCATTAGAAAAACATCACACAAGTGTAAGGGCAGTGCTCAACAGTGTTGGGATTGATACAGCAGCAATGACAGGCTTTTTATGTCATGAGTGTGTTTCCCCAATTAGAGTTATGGCAACATCGATGGAAAAATTGGCTTTTTCAAAGGATAATTTCATTAGCAAAATATCACAATCATCAGAACTACATCCAATTGTCAATGTCACAGCTTCATTCCAAACCCCAGTTCAAGGAAAGAGGAAGATAGACAAGGTAATTCCTCCCTCTACAACCCCAAAACGCAAGAAAAAAAAGCCAGGTGTGTCTTTCACAACTCCAAGAAAAGGAGCCCTGTTCTCAAAAAAACAAAACACTCCATTGAGCAGAGACAAACACAAGAAAACACCGTCGCACACTCCTTTACGCAGGTCAACACCAACACGTCGTTCAAATGCCAGGAAGCAGACAGCATTTCGCATGAAACAGGGGAAGATGTGCCAACAAATTCTGAAGGGGAACTGGTATTCTCTGCTACAAACCATGTATGATGATCCATATCTAAGAAAATGCTTAACTTCATTCATAGATAAAACGAGTCGCAAAGAAATAACCAATTTAAGCCAATCTCAGAACAATTCAGTCCTGCGCTGTGACCAGCCATCAGTGGCAAATATTGAGAAACTCAACTGGGATGACCTTGTGACAGAATCAAAACAATATTGCCCAGTTCTACAAAGTGCTTTAGTTGGCTCCATCACATCATCTAAAAAGCAAAGTGAAACAATGACAAAGGGAAATGGGAAAATGAAGAAAAGTTTGAAACCGATTTTTGGATCAGTGATGGCTGTAATAGCCTTTACACGGAAACCGAAAAGCATGAAAGCTTTGCAGGTTATGAACTCTGTTCAACTGTGGCGTGCTGGTGCAAAGCGCAAGGTTTTCAACAGATTCAACAAGCTCTCATTCTGCATGTCCTCCTGGTCCTCTCGCACTTGCATTGATTTAATCAGAAAAGACTTTGATGCAAAGGCACTAGATTGGAAAAAAGACATTGTGCAGCAGGTTCCACTCTCCACTACCCAACCAACCAGGAGAAATCTTACATTTGAAGATGATCTTGGCTGGATTACAGAGTCTGTTGTTGAGTTGGGAAGAGATGGGGTAGGAAATGTCATTCAGGATGTCAGTTGCAAATCTATTGCAATATGCATGGACAATGTCAACAAAAAACTACATGCAAGGCACCATACATCTGCACGGGGAGACAGGATGATCAATCAAGTACATGCATATGTAGTACAAGACAGAATACCTACAGCACACCTCAGTGAGTCTATGCCTACAGGAGATGCAATAAAGAACATTCCAGTATCATCATATTTGCCATCTGAGGAAGATCATGCACAATTAAGAGATGAATTTGAAATGCATGTACAGAGGGTGTTAGTGTCTGATATGGCCATGTTCCAAGATCTCTCAGACTGTGTTGTCTGGCATGAAGCACACGAGTACACAGTTGAGTCTTGTCTTCAAAGTGATTATGTCCCAATTGGAGTACTAGATTATGATGAGGCCAAAACTTCAGAAATGATACAGATAATGGTGGCACATCAGAAATATGTACCTTTATATGACAGTGGCAAAGCACACAGAGTTCTGTATTGGGGTGATGGCTTATCAGCTGAGAGAGGGAATGATGCTATTGAAGCCAGGGCTAATGGTAGAGATGATTTTGACAAGCTCACAACCTATGAAGTGGCAATTGCAGATTGGCATCCACGTGGATATGCATATCAAGACACAATGGATGAATTGTTTGAACCATTAAGTTCACGGTCACCTGGCACTTATTCCCACATCAAAAATGTCTACAGACACACAGCAGTAACTCCAAACAATGTCTTGCATTCATTTGACAAAACAGCAGAATTTGAAGAATTTTGTGCAGATAGCTATATTTTGGCTTTTTCATGTCACATACTTGGAGTTGGAAGCATCAGAAAAAAGTCAAATAAATGCCCAGAGGAACGCCTGGACCTTTTACTAAAAACGGCACATGACATAGTTGACTTAGTTTTTGACCCCCCGTGTAGCCAATCTGTTATTGATGCAGTAGTTACAGGTATTGATGAGTACCCATATTGTTTGTGTCGTGTTGATGCTGGGGGAGAAATGATCTGTTGCGACAACAAGAACTGTCCAAGGGGACAATGGTTCCATTTAGACTGCATAAATATGTCGGCAGAAGATGTTCCAGATGATTCATGGTATTGTCACAACTTTTGTGAAAAGATGATTCGCAGTGGTGGAGGGAAAAAAGGCAAAAAAAATAAAAGAAAGTCAAAATCGAAACAAAGCACAGATTCAGATTCAGGACCTCCACATGTTATTGATAGAAAATACGCATATAGCAAAGCAGTTGTGTGGCGAGGACTGATGAATAAATGCCTTCATGATGCCATTCGCCACAATAATGGACCAAAGATCATTCGAAGTTGGAAATACAGAATGTTTGACTTAGAAACATATCATCACCCTAAACTACTTGTTCAATGCATCAAACTTCTCACTGGTGTGAACGGAGGATTGAGCGAACGACTGCAACATCAGCTTGTATGGTGTAGAACCATTAACTTCCTTGGTGGTTTGGGAAAGAATATTCCAACAGACCTATTTATGGAACATCTGAACAAGGCATATAAAGGTAAGATTATTGACAAATTGATTATCAATTTTTTATTCATTAACATTTTCTTTTATGAAGCCACCAAATTTATTGTAGGATTTCAAATTCATTTGAATGGAACTATGGTAGTTTAATTTAATTTCTAAAGACTTTTGTCTTTTTAAGGTAAAGCATCTTGATTTCCAAAATGAAATACCCATAATAAGGAAGATTGGTGAAAAATTTGGTAATGTGAGCTGAAATATTGTTTTCTGAATGTGTTGCAGAGAGCATACAATCTGCTGGAGGGAATCTGACAGCTGAAACAATCGATCGTCACAGCCAGATGCTTGCAGTACAACCCATAATTGACAAGCTGTACGACACTTTTGTGACTGAATCTGACAAAGTGTCTGGACAACACACCAGCATGGCAGACAGATCCGCAGATAAAAGCAGCTTAGTGAAAACTCTTCTGGATGATCATTTGGTGGAGGATATTGGGGACAGGTGTCATAGTGGGTTGGAGCAATTTGTTTACAACAACAACACTTGCAATCAAGCTCGGCTTAAAAAAGCCATTTTAAGACATAGAGAGCGTTTAGCAAAGAAAAGGGACCGACATGGACATTGAGAAGGTCACAAATCAACCAATGATTGGTTCAAATAATATTATGTCTGATATGTAACATATCTGATTTAGGCATCCTTGCCTGCTTTATTACCAATTGTCCATCATTATTTGATATACTTATCAGTTAGGGCTTAATTGATTTGATGTATTTGATAAAGCATGGCTGGTGTCTGGTAATAATACTTGGTTTGGCAAAACCCATGTATGGTATTAGGTCATGATATTGGCTTCCATAATCCTATTTAGTCATGTACATAAGTATTTAAATATATATTTTTCTTTAATTGAATGATCATAAGAATTATAAGTGAACAAGTATTCAAACTAATATGGGCATGCCATAATTTTAATCTCAAATTGCAGAAGATGACAGTCACAGGATATGATATTTTGTAAATAGAAATATTGCATCACATATTTTGTCATTTTGAAAAAAATTGTACTTGAGAAAATCTTGTTTGAATAAATATTTTATGAATTTAAAATTAGCAAGTAACAAATTATTTTCTGTTTTCAACCTGTGCAAACAAATCAGACATGCATATAGTGACATATTGTTTTTGTGAGAAGAACACTGATTACAGGCATTGTCTTGCCCTATATTCCACACATATCATAAATTCGCTTGACACTATGATCAATGCCAAAACATATGTGATCTCAATGTATATTTTAACTTTTGTCAATTAATTATCATGCCAAAAAAACCCAAACATTTATCGTGAACTGATTATCGTGACAAAAGCTCAGTGTAAGCAAGGGGAATGCACTTTCATTTAAAGCGATTTTCAATGTTTATGGTTTTTTTCACTGTTCAAGGTTTAAGTTGAACAATTGAAATGTGTCAACTTTTGCTGGGCAAAAACATGTTAATTTACATCTGCTGCAACACCTGCAGAAGTCACATTTACACATAATCAAGCAGTCATTTTGACAATGTTTTTTTTCAATGTTTATCTGTGGAATTCCTTCCAACCATAACAGAGAAAGTACACCTTTTCGCAGGCAGGTGTTCCCAAGCATTGCATTCTTGAATTTTGTTTCACACGATGAGAGAGTTGGGCCTTGCACATAAGAGACTGCAAGACCTGGTCTACCGTCTCTGGCACACCTCCCAATCTCTTGCCAATATGTCAGAACATCTGACGAAACCCCCCAATGTACCACAACATTAGTTTTCCCAACTGAAACCCCCATTCCAAGGGCAACTGTGGTAATGATTAATCTAATATGGCCATCATCCTTTTTTATATCAGTAAGAACACGATTTTGAGACTCTTTATCACATTCTTTGTGAAACATGTCTACAATCAAATTGTCAGGATCACGTTGTTCTGGGTCCTTGAAATAGCAACTATCACCCAGAGACATGGTAAACCAAAGAAAAAGCTTCCCGCACAATTTTGCACTTCCACAGAACAATATGATCCTGCACATTGCCCGTTGTTTTTCACGCAGAAGCTCGAGTAACCAGACTAACTCATTTTCAAATTGTGTTGAACATCTCAAAGATTTTAAATGTATATTCGGTCTGTCTGGATTTCGGGCAATTACTTTGGTTGATTTTGGAAGTTGGAGATGGCGGAATATGTCATCCATATATTTCTGTGTAATAGTTCCAGTGAGGCAAACAATGGGCTTGGGGATAACACTTACTACCTGATCTACTTTCCCATATTCAGGTCTCCAGTTGAATCCCCATGATGGAATACAATGAGCTTCATCATAGACTTGTGCAATAAGCTGATGTTTTATCACCTTGTTCATGAGAATTGTGCGTCCCCAGTTGGTTAGGGCTGACTCTGGACTGGAGAAGATAATGTCTACATCCCCAGAACATAAGGCATCAATGTCATCTTTAGACATGTTTTTTTTCCCCTGCAACCACTGAACTTTCATACCACCCTTTCTTAAGAATTCTATTTGTTGCTCTATGATGCTTAGTAAAGGTGATATAACTAGCACTGTGCACTTGGTCTTTGACAACTGTAGCATGACAAAAGAATTTATAGAATTAGTGCATTTATACCTTTAAATGGAACCCCATTTAAACTGGTCAATAAAGAGATATATCTTGAGATTTGTGCCTAACTTTGTGCAAAACTTGAAATATTTTTCCATTTAATATTGAAAACAATAATGTGTGCAGTACTTGTACACACTTGAATGAGAACTTCTCAAAATTAAAGTGCTTTTAATCATGTACATGTACCCCAATGTAACAAATGGTTTTCCAATTAATAAATAAATGTTTTCTTTGTTAAGATTGATAAAATTTGGTATAAAGATTCATCATGACCAAATTTACTTAAAGGCTAAGATAAATAATTTAAAATTCAAATCCCTTTCACAAATGCCCTTAATATTCGTGAAAAAAAAGTTTTATTCACATTCCAATCATTTTATATGAGACTTTACCTCAGTTTTTACAAGTGGGAGAAGGTAATAAATTGTAGATTTCCCATAGCCAGTTGGCAAGACACAAAAGGTATCCTGCATCTCAAGAACTGATATAATGGCAGAGCTCTGCTCATCCTTTAGCTCATAGTTGAATATCAAAGGATATTTCTTTCTGATGTCTCGATATATCATTGAGATATCCATGTTTACACTGTCTCCTTGAATGATTTCAACATGGAGTGACGCCACTTATGGATTGGTATAGCCTAGCCAACTAGGCCAACATGACCTAGATTTGGCAGGAAGTAAACAGCAGCCATCTTGTAGTTCATATCAGTTGCTTCAGGTCAAAAGTTCATTAAAACGTCTGCTAAAATATATTCCAAACACTTTAAAAGTTTCATGCCCTGTACAGTCATCTTTATAAACATCTTAAGGTATGTTACCAGATAATTTTGAGGATCATTTTTTACAGATGTGAATAATAACAGTGAAGTTTCAAATGGTTGTCTGAAATTTTTGATAAACCAGATTTTTTTACAGAAGTACTCCACGACCTAAAAACTGCCCCTAAGCTGCTCAAGAATGTTTAAAATGTAAATAAAATACAGCAGAAAATATCCTTAGGAAAGGGCTAGTTATTTAGGGAGTGGATGCCATGACTATGCCCTACTTAGTCACAGTTGCCTGGCAACCAAAAATATCAAAAAATCATTCCCGTGTGTCCCCTGATTGATGTTAGATAAGCTCATAACCAGCAACCCAGGATCAAAAAATCAATCCAATGGGTGTTTTTTACAAAATCGGCTGGCAGTTCAGATTGCCGGGCGGGCACCGGGAGATCATCGGTCACAATTGGGCATCTTTAAGATGTCGAACGGGTCATTGGGAACTTTAAGCTGCAACATAAAAGTTGCCGGCATTTCCCCGATGTCTTATCAGCAAATATCATCTTAAAGTACACGGCAGGGTCCCGGCAGTGTCTCGCAGGCACATCGGCAGATTATCTTAGGGCTGCCGGTGGCATCGTGCGGTGAAAATAGGATTATTTTTATTTCATGTGTTCACAGGCCATCGTCAGATGATCCACCGGGCTCCCTACAGTCTTATATAGACGTCTTTAGGTAGCTCGAGAATCTCTAGCAGTGAATTTGCCTTTTGTTTATTTTGGGCCCGGCGGCCATTTCACGGCTAGAGAGAGTTCATCAAATTTAATCTGCCCTAGCGCAGCCCACTGAGCTGCGCGTGGTAAACACACACTGCAGGTGTTGTAATTGTGTACTCACTGATTACATGGCCTGGTTGTTTGCAAAGTATAATCTGTTTTCTTCAATATCCAGTTGTAAAACGATCATTTTATTTTACACACTTTTAAATGGACAAGAATTTTAGCTTCCTCTGAATTGAAATGGCCGCCAATGTTAAGACTGGTTAAGACCACGTGACTACATTTCACCCTCCACTTTTGTTTGTTGTGGGAAGTGATTTTTCCACTGTCTCAAGAGTGTTTTCATCAGGTGATGTTTCTTGGCATTTTCACTATTACAAACATTTGGAGATTTCTTGTGATCAAATTAAAATTTTTGTCCTTAATTTATTAGGAATATACAACTTTAAAAGTTGAACTGACCAAGCAGTCTTATTCAAAAATAGGTAAGGAATATTTATGTTGAGGTGTCAATAAATTTTCCTCCAAGATTATTATGCAAACAGTGAATTTCCATGAAGAAGGCAGGAGAATTTAAAAACCATATTTTTTTACTCAAGTACTCCACGACCTAAAAACTGCCCCTAAGCTGCTCAAAAATGTTTAAAATGCAAATAAAATATAGCAGAAAACATCCTTAGGAAAGGGCTAGTTATTTAGGGAGTGGATGCCATGACTAGTCTTTAGGATGTCCTTCAAACGTCTGTCAAATGACATAGACGTCTTTAGGATATCGTACAGTTGTCTGTCACATGATACAGACGTCTTTAAGATGTCCTGCAGACATCTGTTTCATTTTCTTGCGGGTGCCGTGTGGTACCCTTTAATAATATGACCACAGCTATGGCATATCTCAGATTGTTGCTGATAAACTCCCCGGCAAATGTGACTGAGGCATCACTTTATGATTTTCTCATTACATACATGTATGAAAACGTCCATTAAAATGGAATGGTCGGTAATTTTTATCCCACTTTTAAAACTGCTGTACAAGTGTAAGAAAACAGTGTTAAATTATTAATTATAGTCAGCACAAGCTAATGTTAATTTCCACCACACAAGTTATTTCCACCGCGTCTGCCGCCTTGTCTGTGTCCGCTGCTGCCGCACTTTGTTTTCTAAATCATTCCTTTACGTTTGGACATAAGGACTAGTAAATCTTTTGGGTTAAACTTTTTTTGACCTAGGGTCAATGTCATGGTCATGGCCAGCATAGGAGCGATGTCGCTTGTGAATGCTTAAAATACAGTAATATTGATATAACTTGGTAGATGTGATCAGCCTATGAGGGGATTGGATAAGTTGAATATTGGGTGACCTTGGGCAAATTTCTAGGTCACAGGAGCCGATTTTCAAAATACGACTATTTGTGATATTTTGCAAAACACTACAAATAGTATATATTGTCCTTACATTTATCTTACACAATATCTTCGTAAAAAAATTATGTAACTAGGTCACAATGACCTACTTAAATGCCCTATAGGTCACAACTTCCAAAATATTGTGATTCTAATCCTTTACAAATCAGGGAAGATTAGATCATGATATTTTGTAAATATATGTATTCTGTAGAATATGTTCATGATTTGGAGAATAATTTATTCTGTTTAAATAGGGTTCTCAAGACAATTGGTTGAATTGTTGACATTTGAATTATTCTAAATAAAATCACTTCTGTGTGGTGAATGGAAATGAATCAGGTACTAGAATGATCAGCACACAATAAACTTCCTGACTGAAATATCGAGTGTAAAATGCCATCTTGAGGACTTAACATGTTTAGCTGCACCCCATAACTTTATCTAGGTCAAAGTTTGGGAGGCAGGGGTAATCCAATCCAAGGTGGCAATCAAACTTGGACACAAAGTTATCTAAAATCATTCCTGTGATGTGGTCATCACCTCTCTCTGTTCTCTGTGGTGTACTTTTCACAACTTGTCACCTCTTGGTCTATTTTAAGCTGTGTTGCATGATACCGAAAGGTTCAAGAGAGCTTTGGTCCACTGCATGGACACCGTAGCATGGTGAGTGAGTGGATGGTATCAAGTGTCAGAGTGGCCCTCTCTAGGTCAGATGATCACAAGATTTCTATGCTGCATGTCCGAAGGAAGAATGTTCCACAAAAAGTATAACTTAAATTGTCAAAAAAAAGGAGGTGTATTATTTCAAAGCTAATATCATAGAATTACAGTATCCTGATGATTATCATGGTGACAATCAAGCTAGTGAGCTCCTTACATCATACGTTTGTGCATGCTGTGTGGGAGCATATTACATGATTCCAAACCAGGGAGTGTGGAGGTCGAGACAATTCTTACCCTGGGAAGTGAATGAGAATACACCAAAAGAGACTGTCTGACAGAGCAAAGATGAGAATCAATCTCACCCCTCTCAAAGGCCGACCAAAAAAACATGATTTGGAAAAAAGATACGCTACAATTCACCACAAAAAAGAAGTGGATGATCTTGCGCTATGCTGGTGGAATTTGTTGAAGCTAGACCAGTTCCCACTTCTGTTTTATTTTGCACGTTTTTGTGATGGGCTGCACAATATTATGAATAATATTGTTCTCACTTACTTGTTGTCAAGGTAGTTCTAAATATGATATATTGCCTACAATATGCTTTCATTTCTGTATTTGGGCTCAGGTTCATAACCACCACTATATGATATGCAAAAAGAGCCAATATGCACACTTTTCTGGCTGGCAGCTTGTAACTAATGCATTTCATTTCCAGCTGGTATGTTTACCAGCTGGGAACATTTTTTTTGGCATGAATCAGCTGGCTCAAAATACATTTGACATTTCAAAATGGCCTAGCTGACAGACTGGTGAATTTAATTGGCTGGCTGGTAAAGTATTGAGATTTTGACACCAACTGGCAATTTCGCCATTGAAAACTGCAAAATAAAAAATAAATTATATTGTATGAACACTATTTGACAAAGATTGTTCAAGCCTAATGATATTTCTACTGTAATTATAAGTTTTTAACATTTAATTATTTATTAAAGAAATTGGCTATGACCAGCTGTTAAAAAATATTTGGCATTGACAAACATCCACGAACAAAGTTAACAGCTGTTAATTCCATACAAATTCTGAGCTGGTAACTTTCCCAGCTGGTAAAAAATAATAGCTGACAGCCAAAATCCCAAAGTGTAGCTGGCTGGTATTTTTTTTAAATATTTCCTTCCAGAAAATACTAAAAATGCATATTGGAAAAAGATTTTTTAGCTGAGTGATATGTTGTTCACAACATTCTATAACATACTCTGCCCAAGTTTCACATCTCTATCTCAATTTTTAACGAGGTTGGTAGTGGTGGGCCCCTGCCAACGGTAATTTGACCAATTACTGACTAATGATAATGAGAAACAACTGCACAAGTGAGATAGCAACAATAGAGAGACTACAGAGTGCTGTGTACACGTATGTGATAAGGTTGTGATTTGATCACCGGCCCACTTAGTCACAGTTGCCAGGCAACGCAATAAACCTGGCCCAGTACTGCTATGTATGTGATAAGGTTGAGATCTGATCACTATCCCATTTAGTCACAGTTGCCTAGCATCCCAAAAGATCAAAGAACCATGCCACTTGATCATAAGCTTATGTAACCAGCAACCAAGGATCAAAAGAACATCTCAAATGTCATTGAATGAATGAATGAAATCTATGCAATATTAAATTGCAAGAGGGCCATAGCCTGGTAAGGCGGCCCTGCAGTGTGATTACTTTGAATTGCAATCATGTTTTGTTAAATTTGGTCATTGATTATTGCCACTGAAAAATGGACTATTGTTGTTGTGAGTTGGTTAACTGAAGGGTTTTTTGAGACCATTCAGACCGGGTTCCCCCTTCTCTTTTCAATAATTGCTATTGGGTTCTTGAACGTGCTCTGGGATAGGGTCAGATACATGGCACCACGACGTTTTACGCCCAATCCGAGTGGGCGAGCGATAACCTTGCTGTTGGACAATTTAACCAGGCATTGTCAAAGGGGGACCTACCCATAGTGAGTTTAGAGGGTTTTATGTTGTCTTATTTTGTATGTGTGGGTTGCATATATGGGAAGTTATGTGGAAAAACGAAATTTTGATTAAAAAGTAGTGAGTATTGCATTTTACCCAGTGCGGTGTCCATAGGCAAAAAGTGAACTTTTGTGATTACAGTTGTTTTGTTTGCTTTTGGATGCCAAAATTTTTTTTAAATTCATCATATTATGTGTTCCAAGTTTGGAAATGATATTATGTGTATAAATGCCTAATCCATATTTATTATAGTTTATGCCTAATTATAGTTTTTATTTGAAATTGCTATGGGGTGGGTTGTGTGTGATTATCAAGGCAAATGGCCTGATATGGGGCCCTGAAAGCCGATTATGGGCAGGATATACACTGAATATCTCTGCAACTGCTGTTGTTCTGTGAAACCAAAGCAGGCAATCTGTGACCCAGGCCAGGCATTTACACTATTATGTGGGGGTGCCCTGTGTTAGTAATGTGTTAAGTTTATCTACCCTGGCTGTCAATGTGGGGATGTAGGGCATACATTCATCATTGCAGCTAGGACAGACTTGAAGTGCAGGATGTTACCTTCCAGTGCCTCAATTATTCATCATATTCCATGGTATTACTATGAACCTACTCAAACCAAACAACAGCCAAAATCATGACATTGCACCTGTTGATTATAAATTTAAGAGTTTTGCAATTTCAATTTGAATATCACTGACTGCGTAATTTTAATGTAAACAATTGTACTCACCAATAAGTTTTCTTTCCTGTATGAATTTGATATTACCCAATATATCAGAGGACATATCTATTGCTTGATTGAAGCCATTTTCTCCACCATATGATATGTCTACAACCTTAAGCACTGTCGCTGCGAGTCTCTTAAATAAGAAAAAAGTCATTGATATGCACATTTAAAAAGAATTTGTATCCAAATATTTGGTTGAGACCATTTTCTCAATCATATGATAAGTCTCTAATCTGAAGCACTGTCGCTGTGAGTCTCTTAAATAACCAAGAAGTCATTTATATGTATAATAAAATAATTTGTATCCATTTTGAAGATTAAGTATTGAATAATCTGAGTGTGGGGAAAATCTCTTTAAAATCTCGCCCGGATGATTCTAAAACTAGACCAGACCAATGCCCACAGTATCCAACATGTCATCACAGAGACTTATTTATCATACAGAGGCTTCAGGCATGGATAGAAAAGGGATTACAATTCTTGTAGATCACTACAAATTACTCAAGAGATTATTTTTGTAGGCACGCAAAAGTAATAAATGCATGCTGTTCTGAATTGAAAAAGATTTTCTCTAAATGATATACAAATTACTCAGAGGTAGTCGATCCTCCACCTAGGTAAAGAATTGAATACCTCTTCCTCTGTTTAACAGGCAATATACACATGTGTGTGGTTTCAAAAAATATAATAATAAATAAATCAATGAATAAATAGATAACTAAATGAATGATTGAATGAATGAATAAATAAATAAATAAATAAATAAATAAATAAATAAATAAATAAATAAATAAATAAATAAATAAATAAATAAATAAATAAATAAATAAATAAATAAATAAATAAATAAATAAATAAATAAATAAATAAATAAATAAATAAATAAATAAATAAATAAATAAATAAATAAATAGACAAATAAATAAATCAGTAAATAAGTAAATAAATAAATAAATAACACTTACGGGGTCGAACAGGGTGGCCTTACTGAGGTCAGTTTTCAGGTCAGCAGATCCAGCCAGTACAAGGCCGCTAATATTAACCCTTTCCCCTGATAGGAACAATTGGGATGCCACCTCGGCCACTTTGCCCACGTAGTTGTGTCTCTTCTCCGTCCTGAGGCGAGCGAACCGAGGAGCTGATTGACCCCCACGACCTGCAGGGATATTAATTATTCTGAATATGAAATTAATCTGAATATGAAAGATTAATTCTTTGTAATTTAATCTAACTAAAATCGGATTATGGCATTTCAAGTAATAAAATACAAACGATGTTTTTTTGGTAAGTCCACGCAGAATTTGTGTATAACTTGTCTGTTATTTCCACACAATATTCCAAACAGAGCCCCATTGCCATCAATAACGATGAAACCAAATCTACTATCATTCTCCAACAGCTTTGCCAATTCCTATGATACAGTAAAGAATTAACGTAAAGAACGATTTCTTTGAATACTGTGTGTGTGCTGTTAAAAACGCTCTCGTGTACTAGGTTTTTGTTTCCAAATATTTTGTACAGTACAAAAGTGATGGTTAAAGATAAGATGTAATGGGCAAATGATCCCGGGCAAATGATATCAGAGGAGTTCATGAAGAGACCGTTATTATTCAAGGCGACGGCCACATGATTCAGTTAACAAGTTATCATAAAATTAACAATATCATAAAATAACAATAAAACTTAAAAGTTTGAATGCTTCCCAATTAATTTGTTGATTTTTCCTCCAATGTTCAAATTTCCAGTCCAAATTATTTTTATTCTGATCACACCGAATGAACTGTGATTTTCGACAGGGGTGGGAAAAGCATTATTCTTCATTCCACCCCTCCTCAATATTGGTGTATTCTGTATCGTTTCCTCACTAAAGGGTCCAGCCAATATATTTTTTCACCACTTTTTTCCCTCCCACCTCCCCCTGAATGATCAATTAATATAAATGAGAATAATTTACCTACCTGTGTATGGAACTTATTATCACACATGTACATGAATTTATTTATGGGCTTGAAAGGTTCAAAGTCGATGTTGACCTTTTTGGTCTTGCCTTCATCAGTAGATATGGTGCCGCAATAAATTACGAGTCCATTCTGTGGCACTGAATATAATAAATACAGTATACTTATAATATGTCATCACAAAGTGTCTCTTTATTATACCCTGCTGTATTATCTAAACGTGACCTCTCCAAAAATAATGATTTAAAATTTAAAATGAGTTAGTATAGCTGGGTCCTTCAAGGAATTATATACGTATATTCTCGATGTTAATCTTTGAGTTAGTGTAAAATAACAGAAGTTATTGAAAAAATTACAGAAAAAAATAATTAATTCATTCGTTCCTCCCATGTGAAAAGGAACGATCCATATGATGAGTTCTCTACGATATCAACACTAACGTCGAAGCCGACACACAAGATTGGCCATTGGCATTACATTTAATCATAATTGATTAGAATAGATTATATTAGTTTAGATTACATGTGAATAGATTAGAATAGATAAGGTAATAAAACAAATTGAATAGAAAAAATAAGAATAGATTAGATTAGATAAAAAGCAAAATAGATAAGAATAGATTAAATGAGTTAGGTCTGGAGTAGTGTAGATGAGATGAAAATAGATTAGACCTAAGATTAGATTAGAATATATTAAACTAGATTACATAAGATATAATATGAATAGATTAGACTAAATTAGATAAGTTTAGAGGAGACTAGATTAGTTAAAAATATATTAAAAAAGGAAGACAACTATATATTAAAGTAGAGAAGATTTGGTCATAAATATAATATATTAGATTAGACTAGATTAGAATAAATTTTAATATATTAGAATGTATTAGATTAAAAAATATATCAGGATGAATATTACATTGTAATATAATTTATTCTATACACATATAGAATAGATTAGATTAGGATGGATTAGATTAGAATTTAATGGATCAAAACAGGCTGAAATAAGTGAATTAAAACAGATTAGATTAAAACAGATTAGAATAGATTAGTTTATGATATATTATATCAGAATAGATCAGAACAGATTATATCAGAAAGATTGAAATAGTTAAGAATAGATTAGATTAAAATGAAATATATTAGAATAGATTAGAAATACTAAAATATAATATTAGAATAGAATAGATTAGATTAGATCAGATAAAATTAGAAAAAAACAAGAAAGTGTTAGAATTTATTGCAATAGATCAGTGAAATTAGTGATGTGTCTATAAATATACAAACACGTCATACTAAATATAAGTATATCAGTATATTGCCGGTGGCAAATTTATTGTAAACTTTACTATAGAACAATTTCAGACCCTTATATTGTTTAATTATCAAGAGAAAGTGCATCATTGAGCCAATATTGAGAATTAACTAATGCATATTAAAGCATTCATGAAACCTGGAAGGTTCCAGGTGATTTTACGGTGGTTTAAGGTACCTGAAAACAATATATGATCTTAAAATTGACATACATACAGGCTATCTGTCTGAAATCCACAAAAGAACATCTGCTCCGAGAATTATGATTTTTTTGTGACCACCAAGTACTGCCAGTACTGTACAGGAAGTGTGTTGTGTGACCTTGACCTTTGAACTGTCAGGGGGCTTTGTAAGTCACAGAAGGTGTTGTTTACCAATCGTCAAAATTGGAGCAACACATTTTCAGCCATTTTTTTCACTATTTAGAGAATGAATTGGGAGATAACACTTATCATGATGATAGTGCCTTTTCTTGGCTTTCTTTTGGTGGTAAAATTATTAAAAATGGATGAATATTTATGAAGTTATAAATGAAGAAAAATCAATATTTTTTATATTACATTTGTTTGCAAAAAAACGTTTAAAAAATTCTATACAGCCCAGCCTTTAAGGTGGAATCCATGCAGCCTTTGATGTCTTCCCATTCAGTGGTGTGATAAACCCCAAATTTCATCAAAGAGGGTCAAATCATGAATTTTACTGATACCAATTATCAGCATTCACAGTTTTGCCATTCAAAGTCCTTGTGATTTAAGGCCAAACCGGTGATCAAAGGGTTTAATGTCATTTTTTCCATATCTCTGCCTTTAAGTGAAGGGGGATTCCATGCAACCTTTGAGTCATGTCTTCCCTTTTTGAAGACATGACTGTTTTTACATGCATCAAATAAATAGTATACTTTTACCATGAATGATATATCTTTCACAACCATAAGATATTTGTCACAACCATAAAATATTTGTCACAACCATGACAGTTATTGCATTGATTCAAATAATATTAAAATAATCTTATGTTGTTCTGAAGTATACTCCTGGCAATAAATTGTACAAAACATCTCCACCCTGTTTCCCAAGCTGGACAGGTGCCCAACTGGTAACTCATTAGGTGTTTACATGAAATCACAGACCGGCTTAACAAAGCTTGTTGACAAAGTGTTCAATTGCTGGTGTAGGTTTCAGCAGACAACTGATCAACTTTCAAGTGCCACAGAAAGTTGTTAACAGGGAATATTTTGGGTACTACTACATAAAAGCACTGTTTAGGGTATAAACATTCATGTTATGTGAAGAAAATGTGTCTGAAAGTCAGGTTTCATGAATGCTTTAAGGCTTTAATTCTGTCTTGCTTCGAGATCTATGCCTGAGAATGACTGAAATATAGATCTGACCTCTGGTGTACAGTTTGAGTCTGGCTTGTACTGACGTGATGGCGCTGATGACCGATAATTTGTTGAGTGGACTCTTGATGTTTGACGCAGTGCCGTACTCCTCTCTCAGCAGGGAGGTCACTCTCGACAGCTGGCCACGAGCCGGCACCATCAGCGATATCATGCTTGTGCCATTCCTGCATAGCACAAAAATTATCGAACGCCTAGTTATTAGAAGGTGAAGTCCAAGTACAGCCACAAACTGGACACAGGAGTTTAGATTCCGGGGTAATTACTTTGCCTTTCGCCAAAAAAAAGTATTATTCATATACTGTGTCATCCCTGCATTTTTCAGGTAAATTTTAATGTTATTAACCCATGAGGCTTTTAATCTTGGTTAAAAACTTGAGTGACTTGAGTGACTATATTTTTATTTAATCATTTGTTTATTTATTACTTATTTATTTAGACATTTTATACAATTAACAGCTAAATAAGAAATTAATTAATAATAAGCAAATGAAAATAAATATTCTGTTAACTTAATATATATTTTTCTCTTTTGAAATAAAGAGTTGAAAGATAAAAGCCTAGCCATTACCTTGTTTAGTGGGTATGTATGTGCATACAAAACAGATTACAAGGAATACGAACCCGCTGGCAGAGTTCAATCGCTTGATGAGTCGCTTTATCTTCCACATCTCGATGTTCCCATCTGGGCTATTTCCCGCCTCTAGTGATGAAGCCATTATCAACTCCTCCCAGACAAAATGTAAACTTCTTACAAGGTGTTGATTTGGTGAATGAGTTTTGTTTTGACCTGATCCCAACTTCAATTGAGTATTACACCATAAATTTATCATCGTTTATTGAATACGGTTGTGAAATATCAGTCTGTGATAAAATGGGTGTTTCACAACATGGATTGGAGCGCCCCCTTTGTATGCTTTGAAAAATGTGTCTCTTAAATTGGTAACCTCCCAGATCGATCATGTTAACTGATTATAGACGTGATGGAGTTTCACAACATGGATTGGAGCGCCCCCTTTTGAAAATGTGTATATTAAATTGGTAACCTCAGATCAATTCTTATAGACGTGATGGAGTTTCACAACATGGATTGGAGCGCCCCCTTTTGAAAAATGTATCTATTAAATTGGTAACACTGATCGATCCTGTTGAGTAATTATAGACGTGATGAAATTTCTGCGCGTGCCAGCCACGTGGGAGGCCAGTTTTGATAATCAACTACACTGTTGTTTTGCTTTGCTTTTCTCATGGTGGCCCTGTATTGATCAGTGGTGATTCAGTTGCCTTAATTGTGGTCTCTGTGGCAAAATAAGTATTCATATCCCACGGTATCTCAAAGCATGTGGCCTTAACTTGGCTGGATTCAATTATCCCTGGATAATTGTTGTGTGGAGACTGACAGGCATAACACCTCGGCGGATAGGACTGGTATGTACCAAGAGCAATGCATTATATAATAGCCAGGCTCGATAACTTGCACTGAAACAGACTTCAGTTACCCTGCTCAGGAAGCCAGCCAAGCAGTTCTGTACCTGCTTTTAAAATTGTCAGATTTGTTTGCACAAGCCAATTTCTTGATCTCTGTCCATGATTTTCTTTGAAAGCGGACTACATTCTGAGCAAAAGGGCATCAGACTGAGTTACCATTGCCTTAAACAGTCAGGAATGTGATGGAAATTATAGACAAATAATATCTTATTCACTCTAGCATTTTGTCTTTTGATGAGAACAGATCAGCTAGCTGATTTATATATGGGAAGTACACAGAGGGATTTGAACACCAAGGTTTGGATTTAAAAATAGAGACTTTTTTTCCATGAGATTATTTCTTTATTCTCAAAATGTTCCCATTACACACGTCACAAGGAAAATGTGGGTATGGTCTGCATTTAGCAGCTTTGCTTAATTTATTCTGAAATATTATTGATAACGTAGGAGCAATACTTCCCCCTCAAACAACTGTGTCACAGATATGAACTTCACATCTTGAAGCACTTTTAACTCAAGCATTTGCAAATGTCTTAAAATTTATCCCTTTAATATAAGTATTCTGTGTCAATTATTTAAAAGGTTTCCCAGCATCATCAAAAGCTTGCTAATGATTCCCTCAATAGTTTGTGCTGCTGTCATATCCCTATAACTTTTGTGCAATAGTCTTTTCCAGAAACCATTTCATTACATATTGACAAACCAGGAAATAACACTATTTCCCAAATTTTAGTTGACCAAAACATTTGGATACTCAACAGAATTTTCCCAACTTTTGTCTGCACAACTCTCAGTTAATATATTCACTATTATTTTCCGGAGATTACTATAACGTAACAATCCGAAAATTTGGTTTGTCTTTCAATTTGATTTTGTTGTTGTTGAATTTGGACAGACACCATTACAATTTTGTACAGTGGGAGTTAACTGTAATGAAATGAAAATATGAAAACTCCCCTCACCAATAATATCCCAAATCTCCTACAATGACAAGCATAACGTTTCTCTTGCTATTGAAATATCCTGAATTACAATATGCCCATTAATGATACAGTACCCCTTTTTAGTCCTATCAAAACATTGTATAATATTTACTGCAGTTAATTTCTGCAAGATAATTTAAATTCTATGCAGATTTTCAAATAATTGTTCAAAGAATATATTTTTCAGACATTTCAAATGAGCTATATAAATTGGATCTCACACCCTGCTCTGGTAGAGATCAGTCTTCTTTAAATTAGGTGGGTATTTTCTCACCATGCCATATTTACATGGAAATTCCATGCGACAAAAAAAAAAAATGCCAATATTCAATCAGTGATCTCTCATTTTCATTGAATAAGGAAGGTAAGCCACAAAATCATTTTTATCAGGCTTATTTTGTCTAGGTCTTTATAAAACATGGAAATTTCAGGATATAACAACTCTGCTTTGCAGATTGAAGTAAATAAACTGGTATAAGGTTTGCCCGAAATTATTTTTGCAGCCTTTTAGAATTATTTGTTCTTCAGGTCAGATGGATAAATATTTTTCTTTCATACTCATCAGCTGCTCCTAAATAAATCATAGTAAACTGGAAATAACCTATTGCAGTTTAAAATTTTAAAATTCAGCAGAGTTTCTGACTGACTTGTTACATATGTGCTCCTTTAAAATAATACTTTATTAGATATCAAACCTTTAATAAATTAAATTAAATTAAAAATTCTGCAATTTGGATTAGAATTTGTATCTATCATTATGCCATTTTATTTTTGGGTGACATTATATGTCACAGCTGTCAAATTGTTTTGGAAAAAAATTGAAGTTTTAAGTGGAATAACATATATATCGTGTCCCATTGGTAATACTGCCAATCTTAAAATTTCCTAAATTAAATACAAGGGTCCATGAAATGTTCACACAAAGTCAATATACTGGAATATATCCAACCTATGGGCAACATTAAACAGACTGGACACCATCACAGAAATCTGTTGGCCTTTTTTTCATTATATTTTCAAACAATCTTCCTTTCAGTGAAGAAAAACTGTTGTTTGTTGTCCATCAAGAGCGAGGAAAGAACAGTCCTGGTATTAATTTCCCAAAAATAATGATGCCTCATCTTCTTTTTGTGTGTGTTCAGACCTTTGCAATATCTTAGATAGGTATCATTTAAATAAGTAAATTTTCAGGATTAGGTTCCAAAGTGTTTCCTTGTGGTGTCCATGTTAACATGTACAATCCCTGTCGAATTGATGGATGATCAAATAATCCTAGTTTGCATATTTAGTAGTCATCAAGGTTAAAGTCATCCCCTAAATCATCATAGGCCTCAAGGCTTTGGAAGTCTACTTGGTACCGAAGGATGCCTGAAAAACATACAAAACTATTTTGTAAACCGCAGTAATAATAATTATAATATCTTTCACCATAGCATTTTCTGATTTATATCTATCTTTTAAAATACAAATATCAAAATATGAAACCTTGAAATCATTATTTATTTCAGATCAACACACAACATAAACATTCCTTAATGTAGAGTTTGGAAGTGTCATTTTTGGTTATCATCCTACCATCTTGCAAATTCACATTTAATCCCAAAGATCTATTATTTCATGAATGACAACAACTCACCTCCAATTCCTCCAAATCCTTTTACAAATTGGGCTCCTTCTTGGGATTTGTCAGTGATAATTTCAAGTGTAGCACCTGCATGAGAAAAAAACAAAACAAAAAAGTTAATAATAATAAAAAAAGAAATATTTTTTTAATTTCAATTTTGTCATAATTAGCATTTTTCAATTGTTTTAGTTTGGTGGTTGGACACATTAATTTGAAAATAAAAATGTAGATCTCACAAAGAAATTAGTCATCTTGGCAAAATGTTATTTTGAATAATTCTTAATGTTCACCATCTACGTCATCTATCAATTTGTAAAATTAAAGTTCTGGTCGTGGTCTATCTGGAATACAACCACATAATTATAGAATGGTTCTTTTCCAACCCCAAATTTATCTCCCTCATAGAAGACAATACTTACCAAAGCTTTTGTAATTGTTTGCAAACCACTCAAGCAGTGGTAGACTCTCTACTAATTCCATCTCTACTCCAGACTGAAAAACAAAATTGAAAACATCACAAATTTGCTATATGTGTGTCAATCTACATGCAAAAACCTTTCATCTGCAGTTCAACTCTTAACAGTTCTCAAAATGTAATATCTGTAATGCCTTTACAGAGATGTTTTTGGGGCCGCGCAGCGCGCGATTCCCCCATCATTTTAGCCTGTTCCCGCAATTGAGAAATGATCAGAAATATATATGTAGGTATGTATGTAGATATTTAGGTAGATATGTAGGTAGGTATGTAGTTTAGTACGTAGGTAGTACGTAGGTAGATATGTAGGTAGTTTAGTATGTAGGTAGATATGTAGGTAGATATATAGGTTGGTATGTAGGTAGATATGTAGGTATGTAGGTTGGTATGTAGGTTTTATAAGCTGAATATCATGCCATGAGCAGACCTAGTCTGATATAGCGCTATACAAATCATTATTATTATAATTATTGTTATTATTATTTGCACCTTCGACGCTCACGCTCCGCGCTCGCCACTGCCCCAATTGGATTCTCAAAATCCCCCATTGTTTTCTACCTGGTGGGGGGATTCCCCCATTGACTCACTTTACCAGAATCATCTCTGCTTTATAGCACTGCTGTGAACCTTAAGATGGGCTTTAAATTGTCTCTTTTTCTGATTAAAATTAAATTTACAGCAAATTTTCAAATTTAAAGAATATTTCTACATTACATTTAACAAGTGTTGAACACAAAGAATGAATTATTACTTACATCTTTGTCTGTGAAATAGGTTTTGTCTTTTTCTTGCTCAGGTTTTAAGTATAAGATCTTTTCCTCTGTAATAAATAAAGAAGTCTTACTTGGTGTCAAAAAAATTAGGGGTACATATTAATTACCACTGCATCAATACAATGAATGTTCAACTGAACATTTAAAGAAAATGGAAAAAAAGAGAAAGTGTAAGAAGGGAAATAAACAAGCATCAAAATAAGATTATCTTATAATTTAACAGGGATTATAGTAAAGTTACGTACCATCAGTTTGATGATTCTTTAATGTATATCTCATGATGTCAAGGTTTTCCCATACAATGAGTGTTTCTACAGCTCCCATCTCAAGGGCTCTCAGTGAATCGTCGACACCAAAGCAGTATTTTCCTGTGTCCTGAGATATCTCATCAAAGTAACGACCTAAAATCAAAGTTAAAACAGTTAAAAGTCACATGACAAGAAAATTGTGAAAATGTTTATATTGAGCCATAATATATTACAATACATGGACATTGTATTTCAACATGTTTTACACATTTTTATAAATGGAGTACAGAATTATAGTGGATCAAAGTGATTTGCTGGACACGCCCCCTTTTATGTGGGTCAAATCAGGGCTGCTGAGATTTAGCCGGAAGTGACGCATGTTCGCCCTTCATGTTCAAAACAAACCACTCCAAGCCAGTGAAAGTCTGGAGGGATTGTAATTTATAAGTAATAACAAGAGTGTTGATGACATCTTTGAACCACTGGTGGCCTAATTAGCACATGTGGATAGTAGGTCAGATCATGTTTCACATCATAGTCACTTGGATTCTGCCTGTAGTGATGGGGAAGACAGGAATACAGCCAGCCTCCCAGTTGGGTTTGGGAAACTTACATCTGCCTATTGAGATTATTCAGATCCCTCAAGGGACTGAACTATTCTTTATCATAACATTATGGTCAAAGTCATTTCCTTGTTGTGAAAGAAATGTTGAAATCTCAAAGTTTAGTATCATTTTTACAGAATTTCTATTTTCATTCAAAATTCCTTTGTCTGTTTGAATATAAATACTGATATATGATTTAGTTGGGTACCCACTGACACGCAATGACAGAATTAAAAAAATACCAAACTAAACATTTCAAATGGCCATTGAAATACAACTGCAATGCATAAATAATATATAACCAGACCTCAAAATTTAGAAGTCAAAATAATTTCCGGCAATGAAACAGATCTAAAAATATGTGTCGAATGCTTTCAAAACTTTTTTTTTCAATTATGTCATGCGAAGTTTAGCTCAACATTACTGAATATGAATAACATTCAACCAATTGATATTGTTACTGGTCATTGGTTAACAAATTAATAAATAAATTTTCAGTGTAAAAAAATATGGAAATATCAACTAAAAATAATTTATATATATTTTAAAAGTGTCATCTCAATGTTCCATTTACAGTTTGAAAACCCTTAAACTTCATTCCATGATGTTTTGGGCTAGCTAATAAGTGTCTTGAAACTGATAAAAGTAGAGCAGGCCATATTTAAGACACTATACCCAATTAAGTCATGTTTGCTTATTTTCTTCAATTAAAGTAGGTTTTGTGGGATGGGAAGCTGATGTAAATGCAAGTCTCTATTTTACAGCCTTAAGTTCTGCCATTAATCATATTTTCAATGGATGTTATTTGTGTAGAAGTAAGGACATCAGGTGTTATACATGTACAGACATAGGAGGAATATGTGTGCAGGAGATGCATGTGGGGCGCAATGACGTAGGCAGCCTGCTGACCCAGTTCTAGGTCAAGGGAGTAGGTTAATTACCCTGGGGGTTCAAAGATCTTGGATTATAGCTAAACTAAACATCAGACTGCAGAAAAAATTGTCAGATGTTTCTCAGAGGTATGAAATCTAAAGATTTACCACTTAAAAAAATTCTTGTCATATGACTTTTAAGAGATTTTTTTGGGTTTGAAAAAATTAAGATCCAAGTTAAATATATATTACACTGATATTTATGTGAATTATAATGTAATAATCTTACCAATAAGCTTCTTTTCCTGGATGAATTTCACATTTGCAAGTGCTTCTGATGCTAACTCGATGGCTTGATTGAAACCATTTTCTCCTCCATAGGAAACATCAACTATTTTGATTATCTTGGCTTGTAATCTCTAAAAAGAAATTAGGTAAGAAATGTCGGTGGTTTTCATCTACATTCAAATGTCCGAGATTGTAAGAGTCTAGTATTCAATATCTACCTTTGTTATACTAATATACTAATCAAACACACTTACTGGATCAAACATATCTGACTGGCTAAGTTCTGTTTTGAAATCTGCAGATCCTGCCAAAACTAATCCGGCAATGTTTGGTCTGTCATTGGTGATAAACAACTGAACAGCTACTTCTGCTACTTTCCGTACATAATTATGTCTCTTTTCCATTCTTAAACGAGCAAAACGTAAAGCAGATTGACCACCACGACCTGTTTAAAAAGAAAACATTTTATCTTGGTTATCAAATATATGAAACACAAGCAGTGCACTCGACAGCTCTGATATTTTATAACAACAGTTGGGTGCCACCACAAAATCAATTGTCTTGTCTTGTCAAATGTCTTGTTTCGAGACAATTTTGTGCCTGTAAAGTTTTGAAACACAAAATCAAATCCATCAGCTTCAAACGTTTCTGTAATTATTATGGTTTTTTTATGGTTTAACACAAGTATATTTAGATAAGACCTTTTATGTTGTTGTATTTACAAAAACTTTGTCATTGAGGTTTGAAATCTGCAAATATTCTCACATGTGTTAATAACAGCGCACCATCAACTTAGCATCTAACCATGTGCTAAACCAAGTCAAACCATGTGCTATGTCAGGTGTTGCCGCTAAATTATGGAATCCTGAAGTGGTGGAGAATGAATGCATGTGAATTTTGAAATGGCAATGTGTTGTATCATATCATATGGACTTTATTCCTGGTGAAATATTTTCCTTCTTTAATGATGTACAGTGTTAAAAGTAATAATCTATTAACTGCATATAATACTTGGAATGTAATGATAGAAGGGTGAATAATGATTAATTTTTAATGGAAAGATAAGTTATGGTGAGTACAAAGTGTTCATTTCGCATTTGTGAATTGCAGGTACATGGAAAATATCATTTATCACCTTCCGGTGGGATACAATAATATACATAGTTGTCCTTCAAAGAAAGAAAAATGATATTCTTCAAAACTAAAAAGTTAAGACATCATTTTCTTGTGAAGTTTTCATCTACCTGGTGTTTACTCCATACTAGCACATGACTTTCAGGTAGAAGTATGGGAAAAAGCCAGGTTTTAACTTACTATGCTCTATTACAGACATCTATTATAATTTCAATTCACAATTAGTACAGAATTAAACCTGTTCAAACGAATTACAACATTCACAGTAAAACTTATGATAATAGTCAAATATTTCATCCCAGGAATTTACTGAATAAAATGAAGATTTCTAATTTTTTCAGTAACTTTGACATGATTTCAGAAATTGAATGCCAAAGTTGCAGTGCAATTTATTCGAAGTGAATAATAGAATACAGATCCTCAGAAATAAAATTATTACTCGTAACATCTTTACAAAAAATTGAGACCTGTGCTCTTGGTTGTCCTTCAGAGTAGAAAATAATGTTCTTCAAAACTAAAAAGTGAAGAAATCATTTTCTTCTGAAGTTTTCATCTTCCTGGTGTTTACTCCATACTAGCACATTGTGGTGAAGTAAAAGTATGGGAAAAGGCCAGGTATCAACTCTCCGTCATTTACACATGTATGCTATCACACAGACGCCATTAAAATCTCACTTCACAAAAACCGCTCACATTTCAAGTATAAACACTCACCATGTTTCTTGGGTAAATCTACTGTGAATTTGTGCAGTACTTCACGAGTGTTTCCTGATAAAGTTCCGAATAAGGCCCCGTTACCGTCCATCACAATGAAACCAAATTTGTTATCATCTGCTAGGAGTGCTGTCAATGCCTACAATCAAACAAAATTGATTGAAATTTCATAGCATGTGCAGAAAAATATCATATATGATGCCAAAAATATCACAGCAGAAATCTTGTGATACTGCACATAACACTTCTGTGTGCTATTAATATAAAGATAAACTGCAGTGATTACCATGAACAACAGCCATTAAGAAAATTACTTCTTACTTTAAAAATATAATGGAAAAGTCATATGGTCTTGTTTTATTGGTCTGTTTTATTGGACTTCATTTATTCCACACCAAGTTACTTACCTCTGTGTGGAATTTATTATCACAGAGGTAGAGGGAGGTATTGATGGGTCGGAAGGGTTCAAAGTCAATGTTAACTTTCTTCTCTTTGCCTTCATCTGTTACAATAGTACCACAGTAAATCACAAGACCATTCGGAGGGACTGAAATAAAACATTAGGTCATGATTAGCATTGCAAAGTTCAAATAGTACCTGTGGCAATTAATGGTTATATAGTTTATAAATTAAATTATTTCAATTAATTGGAATTTAAAAATATATCCTTCAATGTAGATCCATACCTTTCAGTTAATCAAGGAAGTTATTTCTACAGAAGTAGTTAATATTCCTGGTGTTTACTCCATACATTAACATGGCTGATGTTAAAATGTATGGGAAAAATCCAGGCTATGATTCTCTAAAATGTGCCCTCATAGCATAATATGAAACAAAAATTATTTACCTTTATTATATAGTTTGAGCCTTTGTTGTACAGATGTTATAGCACCTAATACTGAAAGCCTATTGACTCGACTTTTGATGTTGGAGGCTGTACCCAACTCATCTGCTAACATTTTAGCAACTCTGGAAATTTGATCTTTTGGTGGGATGATCAAAGATATCATACTGGTGCCATTTCTGAAAGAATATATGACCAATAATTTCAAGAAACATGCTTAAGTACTATGTGTTTTTGCATAAGGACTGTCTCCATCCATAAATCTTAAGTGCAGGAAGCTACCAGCCATTCATCTACTCCATCTCTATTTATTTATGAATATATCAGAAGAGATTTTGCGCAATTCAAGCCTTTAAAGAGTTATTTTCCTGCATTTAGATTGAGTACATGTTCCCCCATAAGCTGCTCATCACTTTAAATTACCGAAATATAGCACAGACTTCTTTCAAATCTCACATTACAGAAATGGACACATTGCCTTGTGCACAAATATTCTGTTGGTAACCTTAAGATTGGGCTTATACATCTTAAACAGTGATGAAAGTTAGCATTCAGGAAAAAACCTGAAACCCTTAAAAATTAACCTGAAGATATCCCTACCCGCTTTCAGATATGTCATTTTTGGATGTTTCAGACTGAATTCAGACCAATTGAATTTCACATTTAAAGAAAAAAAATGAATTCAGGTTATTTCCTGAAGACTTTCATCACGTAAACAAGAATTTCTGCCCATCATTAATGATATCACTTGTTATTTTTTTTTCTTTTTAAAGCCCTTTCTTTTGACAAACTCTCGAACATCAACCTTGTTTTGGTCAACAGATTCTGTTGTACAATATTGGCAATTTGTTGTCTTATCGAACTGTTAATTCATGATCAATTTCTCTTTTTTTTAAATATCAAACTCTTAAAAGATGTTCGAAAACGATGTGTTTCACCTGAAAAGTGTTAGTCATTTTGACATTTGGGTTTTTTTAATTGACAGACATTGTTGTAGACACGACATAAAAGTGAAATATGCCATTCATAAAAGTTTGCGATCCAAATCAGTATAACTCAAAATATCTTACCCTCTAGCAGCCTCTAAGCTTTTGATGAGCTTTTTGATCTTCCATATTTCGACGTTTCTGTCACAACTTGAAGTTTCACCATCTTGCGATGCCATTTTTTGAGAACAGGCAATGTGGCACAGATGTGTCACGCACTCTAAAGTCTGATCTGAAAGGGCGCCAAGTCCGCCCCGAAACCAATTCGATGTCAATCACACTCTTATATGCTGAACGTTGTTGGGAACCCGTGAGATGTGTAACGATACAGCAAAGAAGCTAAATACAAACTTTCTGGGAACAAAGACACCCAATATGAACTTATTTAAACCGAATTGTGCAACGTAGATCACCTCAGTCGCCTGCCATGTGAATGTCTCTGACGTCACGGGACCTGAGGATGAAAGACCCTGAAGTACATGCTCTTTGATTGGTTGATATTTTCAACAGGATGTTGAGTGTAAATCGTAAACTGAGACATTACTAGAGTACATTTATCCATTTTCGCTACGATTTTGGATGAAATGTATCTCAAATAATATTCAAAACCCCAGTATTATATGTTACACGATGACATATGTCTAATTTGGTGAAATTGTAGATTTCTTTCAAAGAGGGAGATAACCAATCAGAGTGGGTTTTACAAACTCTCACAGCAGCAATCCTCCCCCACAATTCATCAGTCAAAATGGACTCACTCGCGTAAAGGCAGTGAACACCTAGCACCTGTGGCTTCAAATACTGCCAAATTAGTTCAAATGTACTTGTTATGAATGGCAATATCATTCGAATATCACTCTGAAAATATTACGAATCTTTTATGGAACACTGTCTACATATTCTTTTGTCTTGTTTCAACTTATAGAGCATGAGGGTCAACCATGGAGTAAATTACTCCATGGGTCAACGACATCTGTTTCAGAATGACCGTGTTAGATATCACTATCAGTTATCACTGATTAATTTGGGTCTTTGTTAATGTTTAGATTTCATATAATTGGTATCGATACTAAGACATTAAAGAATCATGTCAAATATAAATAGGAAATGAGTAAAACAAGTTTATGAGACAAGGTAAACATGATGACTCCATCAATCCACCCACTCCTAAAACCTCTGGTGACGTCATCATTTGTCTTGCCTGCTGAAGCTGGCAGGGGGACTAAGGTGTTATTTTCTGTTGGCCGTCAGTCAAAATTTTCAGGAAAACATTTATCTCGGCCAATATACAAAATTCAATCATCAACCTTACTGAAATGGGTATCATAATGGTCTCCACAGGGGCTTGTTGCCATGTTGGGGAAAAAATCTTTGACATGGTCATGGACCTTTTGCGGTGACTAATGGATGGAGCTGTTAATGTTATACTCACTGAGTAACGAAATTTGTCAAATTTTGTGAGGATTATAATGTGATTTTGATGCTTTTTATGGGATATAAAAAGTCGTTATATAACAGAACCGCCCAGATTGGTTCAGAATTGCTTCAGAACAATGGTATGACGTCATACCACCCAGATATGTTTTGATTACCGCTCAGATTGGTTCAGAGCTCCCCCACCCCTGGTGATGGACTCTGCAAACAAAGAACAGCTGAGCTGAGTGTTGTGGTACCCTGGTCCAGAGAGTGGCAAGATTGCTGATGACCGAGTAGTTATTTTATTTATTCAGTCTTGTCCATTAAATTCACTGTAACTTTGAATTATCTAGGAACTAAGTTGTTACAGGTCACCAGGTCCTCAGCTACACTACATGCATCACTCGCAGTCTTCATTCACAGTCCAGAGACAATATGGAAGCTGTTGAGCACAAAGACACTTTGAAAGATGAGAATTGTTCAAAGATGTTGGTGCCATCCCCAGGCAATGCAGCAAGCAGCAGCCCATGCCAACACCCCAGCCCAGGCAACCAGTGTCTATTACAAAGGAGTCATCACCATCTCTGTCGTAGATCATGTCCTAAGTGAACTGAACTCCATTTTTTCACTCGTCAGGTCGAGGCCGACCAGAAAAAGTGTTTCAAATTGGTGTCCACTGAGAAACTCGCTTTCCTCATCGCTACCTATAAAAATGACTTGCCATCACCAGGCAGTGTGTAAAGTGAAGTACACGTTTGTCTAAAAAAAACAACCCAAAATGAAAGGTTTACTGGTAGTGCACTCCTGCTTACTATGCAGGTGGGACAGTTTTGGTATAAAAAAGTAGACTTTCATGGTGAAAGGTCAATCCTGTCCCATCATCCCCAAGGGACAGATTTTAATTATCAAGCCTAGCTTAATTGAAACAATTAACATTATTTTGAGATTTATATTTAACAACCAAAAATATACATTTAAAATTTTTTCCTTCTGGTGCTTTCCTTGTTGGCAGACTGGACAGTCTCAGGCAAAAATGTCCGTTTTTGTCACATCTACGGGTGAAACACTTCACCTGTCCTTTTAAATACTGCCCAGGTCTTAGGCAGAAAGTACATTAAAGCTACACTAAACACTATTGTATGTCTGTATTTTTAAGGAATTTATCACTAATCATAACACACATCCTAAATAGAATAGGCACCCGAAATATCTTGGGATACCTTGCTTTATTTCAAATAAATGTGCATAATTACAATTTGACAAATAAAATTGGTTTTGCGATCTCTGCTATCTCTGTGTGAATGAATATAGGATTTGAAAATAATCAATGAGCAATCTCAGAGCTTCATGACTAAATAATATATCTCAAGTGGCTTTATGATTGATAACTGTGAAAATGAGGTTTATCTTTATATTACGTACTGCATACATTCTTCACTGTGATGTCAGATTGTTACATTATTGTTTTTTTTATGGTGAAAAGGGCTAAAACTCCACACCACTGCACAATTACATCCCTCAAACTTTCTGTGTCCTTGTTGGAGCTTGGAAAATAAAGCGTGATAAGTAAAACTGAAACTGCATTAATTACCAAAACATATGCCAAAAGCCTTAGAGCTGTGGTGACCCTTGATAAATGGTAATGTTTAAAGAAAGAGAATAGAGATATTAAAGAATAGGAGAGTAGAGAATAGAAGAGTAAAAATTCATTGAACTTGTCATTCAACTCTCTACACAACAGTATGAATAGCCGGACACAGGGTCACTTGATAAAGCTAAAACATCTTCAGACTTTCCTATATATGATCAAATGTATTCTAAAGATGTAAAGATGTACACCAAAGATGTACACCAGGAAAGTGAAGAACCTTATGCATTCAAAAGTGATTCAATACTTTTAAGTATACTTAGTAATTTCCTATTTATTGATATAAATCCATTATATAACATGATTTTATCAAACCTCCAATTCAATAAACATAAATTTCTAATAGGGTGCACTTTTTTGCAATATGTATATTTTGGAAAAAATCCAACCTGCATAACAGTGAAGCTATAAAAAAAATTATCTTATTTTTTAACAAATCAACCACTGCCTTAAAATCAGGTCCCACTAGAAAATAATAGAATAATAACACTGTTCCTCTACGTGTACATCTGTGCAAATCCTTAAATTTTGGTTTAATCAAATTGATGCAAATAAAATTGTACATTTTCTTTAATTCTTGTTATGTCTAAACAATATGGGGCACTTTTTATGACTTAGATTTTAAAATGATCAGATTCTGATTTTTTGGGGGTAATTAATGCAATTTGGCAGTATAATACCAACTTGATTGGTTGTCAAATTCTAACTGTACCAATTTTACCCCAATTAAGTATTCTATTTTGGGATAACATATGATCAGTCAATCTGGCACATGGTGTTTGTGAAACCCTGATATAATTTGTCATTTTGTTTATCATCACAATTTGATTTCATACAGCATCTTCAGTTGATTTGCTTTGAATCCTGTCATTTAAGTTACATATCAAGCAAGCAACTAGCTCTGAACAGTAGGATATATGAACTATTTACTTCCAGATTCACAGAGGGCAGTCCCAAACTATACATTTATGCAGTACTCTCATAAGCTAGAACATTGACAAATATTTCCCCCAGCAAAAACTCTGGGATCAAAAATTATAGCCAGCCATTCTTTTCTTCCCAAAAATTTACAATTCCACCTTACAGGCATGATATAAACTTACAAAAACCACTGGAAATACAGAAACTAGATTCTCATATTCACGTTTATTTCTCAGAATGAACTAAAAGTACTATTTATTTATGAAAATAGTCCATTTTACTGTATTTCCACACTCCAGCTCTGGGTCTAATTAATTTTATGCAATATACATAATATAAGTAGGTCATGGTTTCATATAAATACTGTGAGAATATCCAATGCACTCATTTTTGTTATATGTACCGTATTAACTTGAATATAAGATGACTCATATATAAGACGACCACCCCCCCCTCCCAAATTGATGTGATTTTGCTTGAAAAGGCCAATTTTTTATTATAGGATGAGTCGGTCTTTATTGAGACATTGGCACTGCTACCATTCAAGTATGGCGGCCATTTTAAAAGTAAAACGTAAATACGTAGTTTCAGGGACCATCACTGTGCAATATATTAATATTTCAATGCAAGTTAATACACTATGGTGGCACTTGGATCATTTTCGTCCTATATTGGATTAAATACGGTACTCTTTTATGGAATTCTTTTTTATTACACAAATCAATCTATACACTTATAAAAATATCGGCCAGGAAAACTGCAGTTTAAATAAGATTTCTAATAATTAGATAATACAATCCTTTTTTATTCTCATGTAATTAAAAAGGTTTAAATACCACTAATTATAAATTTTGGCCTTTTAAAACAGTTGCAGGAAGTAGATAATCATCATCAATTGAATCTAAATAAAGGACTGGGTGATTTTACATACAGGCATTTTTACATGATTAAGTGAGAGGCCAAAGACACTTCCTAATAACGGAAAAGAAAAAAGTGTCCCATTCCTAATCATAACATTTGTGTAAGGTTTCTTTTAATATTTCAATTGGAATGATGAAGAGAAAGAAAGCACATCTGAGAAAAAACTCATATTTTTTTCTGTTGTCAAATTAAGTGTATTAATGGAAACACATTTCCTCATCTCCGGTGTTCTAAAGCCAGGTTTTGAGTATCCCCAAGGTTATGCGCATCCCCAAGGTTATGCGCATCCCCAAGGTTATGTGCATCCCCAAGGTTATGTGCATCCCCAAGGTTATGTGCATCCCCAAGGTTATGAGCATCCCCAAGGTTATGAGCATCCCCTGGGTTATGAGCATCCCCTGGATTAGGAGCAACTACTTGGCTTAGGAGCAACTCCTTGGTTTTATTTGCAAATTCTTACTTTAATACAAGGCAATCTTTTCTTGTTGTGTGGACATGGATGTAATCATTGATACCATATTTCCAGAGGGACTTTGACACAGATATTTGAAAATACAAAAATGTAAGTCTTTTGTGGCAACATAAATGAGATTCTCATCAATGCCATTGTCTCAAATCATGCCTTTCTTTATCATGTATTTTCTTCTGGCATTCTCTATCAAAGCCTTTTTCCTTTCCTCTAGTGACATTTGTCTTCCACTTGAGCTCCGAGCAAAACTTTTGGCTGCAGTGTTGGCTACCTGTGGTTGCTGAAATTACAAGGAAAACACATCTGAAATACAGGACACTTCATAATTCTTTTCTTTTTACATATTACAAGAACTAATGCACTAAAGTTTACATATCAAGCTTATAATTGTAAATTCTGCCAGATACTTACAGCTATATGATTGGTGGGTGTGAGAGGGCTGGGTGGTGTGGGACTGGAAGGCACTCCCTCTTGGACTGTGTACTGCACATGTCCCTCCAGGATATTAGTCAGTGTGGTGTCTACATCTTTGGTCCGAGCTGATGAAGAAAATACCCTTTTATTTTAATGCTCAATAAATTTATAAATTTACTGATAAGAAGATATAAGAAAAACATAAATTTACCAATCTACTTTTCAGTTACAAAACAAATTCTTGGCCTATTACTGTTTTTCCTGTAAAAAAATATATTAGATTTTCAGTCAGGATCGACCTCCCGCTTTTCTCGCCAGATGGAATGTTTACTTTTAAATGTGATTGTCATGCCATCTGTAGTATAATCGATCAGCATCAGTGCAATGCTTTTTCTCTTCACTCAATTAATTTCAGAGAAGCAATATTTATAGGATTGTGAAATCTGTTAAGACTTAATGATTTATTATGTGATTATTTCCTCCTGTCTGACTTTTCAGAATTAAAAAGTTATTTGGAGTCAGAGAGTAGAACTTGACATATCAGACCCTGCTTTGCTGGAGGCTGTCAACCAACACTGTTACACTTTTGAGGCCCACATTCTGACAATTCTGATGATTGCAGGTGGTAATATAGACTATTATCTCTATATACTATGAATGTTTAAGTGGTATTATACATAATTAAAAAGTGTAGCAGTGTTAACTGACAACCTCCGGCAAGGTCCGACTGCTATTGGTTTCAATGGAACAGATGAGTCAAAGCTGTGCTCTACAGCATCCGAGCCTACATACAAACACCTAGCAACCAAATTTAAGAATGGTTTCCAAGTTGTTAAAAATGAGGCAAATTGCAAAGACAATTGGCTATTGGAAGGCTTCTCAATTCTGACTGTTTTAGAGAGACAAATCCTTACCTAAATCTTGCTTGATGGCATCCACTGGTACATGAGGAAGTACCTCTTGCACTTGACGTATCATTAATTCAAGGCCACTGTTTCCTGTTATACCACTCGAAGTACTGGGTGTTGGGGTAACACTGCTGGATCTACTGGCTGGAAGAAATAAAAGGGTCATTCATTTCAGTATGATTTAAATAAGAAAACCTGATTTCTGTATAATTATCTAAAGGCCACTATTTCTTGTCAAAACTTGCAATACCAGGTGTCAGGGAAACACTGCTGGATATACTAGTTGTTGGAAACACTGATCATTTTTCTTTCAATATGCAATATGCCAAACTGATTTCTGGACCTTCTTTTAAATAAAATATGCTAATACATGTATAGTGGTGTTTCATGACCTTCATACTGGATCCTTTCCAATTCTAAGTTGCTTGCTTGTTGAAAGAGTAGCTTTCACTTCTCTGATACACTTTTGTGGTATGGAGGACAATTACAATTGATCTCTGGGCTCTGTTAGTACAACTGCTCAAAGCAAATGTGATATTTATAGGTGGAATGTGGCATTCTGAATGCACTTGCAGGCTAAAAAAATTGATATCATCATGTAATAAAAACTTATATTAGAATATGGCACTTTAAATTTCTAATTGGGAAGAACATGAAAAAATGTGACCTTTTGGTGAGGAAAGCGTTACAATCAGTAAAATATGAAACATATATTATTGGTAGTTTTGGAGAAGAAGATTTTTTTTTAATGTTGACAGACGGACGGATGGACAGATAGACTGATGAACAGATAGACATTTTCCCCACTCCTAAAGCTCTGCGACTTCAAGAAGAGCTAAAAAGATGATAATTGCCTTCATATAATCCTCTATATTACAGAACCTTTTCACAATGACAATGAGATAAACCTAGGCATCAGAGATGCATCAACCCTCAGCCCTGGTAACTCATTGCACAACATTCGCTCCACACAATATTTGTGAACAAATTGATGCAGGGGTAAAAAAACCCATAAAATCTTCTTCCTTTGATAGCTTAGGTGTGTCAAGTATCATGAAACTGTCATCATTTACTCTAGAATTATTGAGATGGGCTGGTGACCTTGAAAAGCAGGTTAAGGTCACCGCCCATCAAACTCATCTGGAGTCTTCACCAGATGCTTATGTGTGTCAATTCTCATGAAGCTGCCATTATTTGTTCTTGAGTTATTGCAATGTCGTGGATTTGACATAATTGTCCCTGTGACCTTGAAAAGTAGATGAAGGTCACCATTCATCAAACTGTTTTGGGGTCTTTACAAGATGCTTATGTGTGTCAAATCTCATAAAGCTGCCATCATTTGTTCTCGAGTTATCGCAATGATGGGGATTTCATGGTACTGTTACCCATGGTTTGTGAATTGGATTTGACATAATTGTCCCTGTGACATTGAAAAGTAGGTGAAGGTCATGTTTGTTCAAAGGAAGTCTGAGGTCTTCACTAGATGCTTATGTGTATCAAGTCTCATAAAGCTGCCATCATTTGTTCTTGAGTTACTGTGATGACAAGGATGATTTCACATAATTGTCCCTGTGACCTTGAAAAGTAGGTGAAGGTCATGTTTCATAAAAATTCTGAGGTTTTCACCAGATGCTTATGTGTGTCAAATCTCATAAAGCTGCCATCATTCGTTCTTGAGTTATTGTGATTCTTGGGATTTCACATTTCACTTGAAAAATAGGTCAAGGTCGGCATCCATCAAACTCGTCTGAGGTTTTCACCAGATGCTTATGTGTGGTAGGTTTCATGAAGCTGCCATCATTTGTTCTCGAGTTATCACGATAACAAGGATGATTTCACATAATTGTCCCTATGACCTTGAAAAGTAGGTGAAGGTCATGTTCCATCAAAGGAAGTCGGAGGTCTTCACCAGATGCTTATGTGTGTCAAGTCTCATAACGCTGCCATCATTTGTACTTGAGTTATTGCGATTCTTGGGATTTCACATAATTGTCCCTGTGACCTTGAAAAATAGGTCAAGGTCGCTGTCCATCAAACTCGTCCGAGGTTTGCACCAGATGCTTATGTGTGTCAAGTTTCATGAAGCTGCCATCATTTGTTCTCGAGTTATCGCGATGACAAGGATGTTCGCTACATTCACACACACACACACACACACACACACACACACACAGACACACACATACGTACCCACGCCAGGAGTACTGCAATACCCTCAGCCTGATTCCATCAGGGGCTGAGGGTAAAAAATGCACTGCATGAGATTATTAACCAACCTGACTGGGGCTGTACAAACAATTTCCTCTTGGCATATTCAACTTTGTCAGCACTGGTGTGATTGGTGGCGGCAACATTCATTCCTGTAGCTAACACAGTCTGAACCTGCTTTGTAAACTCGGATACACTCTGCTCTTCTCTCGCCATTACAGGTAAAACTCTAAAATAATACAAAAGGATTTATGGAATCATTCTTAAGCAATTGAGAAGGACGGCGTGACTGGCCTTTGAAATGTTTTTCTTTTTAACAACGTAAATTAGGATATTGACATTTCTTCAAAGGGATTAAGCACTGATTTTGCAAAAAAAAAAAATAAAACATTTAAAATTTACAGATAACATATTTCTGTTGAAAGGGGATAAATGTTTTTATATACAGATGGAAATATCATTTAGTGATCTTTTATGACTAATTTACCTGGTGCAAACCTCATCACTGCCCATTAACACAAAATTAGAAGTAATCAAAATATCATATTTCTAAAAATTTCTCACGATTTTTATGACAAAATTGAGAACATCTGCAAGTTTTATTACCAAAATTTAAGAATAGGTTTACTCCATATATTATTTTATTTAGTTTAAATAATGGGAATTTTGATTAATGGTCTACCGTATTTACTCGTATACAAGACGACTCGTGTATAGGACGACCCCCCCAAATTGAGGTTATTTTGCTTGGAAAAAAAACAAAAAAACAATTTCCGAATATAAGACGAGTCAGTTTCTCTTGAGACATCGACATTGCTACCATTCAACCGTTTGGCGGGCATTTTAAAAGTAAAATGTAAATATACTTACGCAACAAGATCTTAACAGTCTTATACACAAGTATTTATGGTAAAACGATGTTCGTAATTTCGAAATAATGAATATCAGACGTAGCAGAATAGCTGATCGATAATTGCGTTTTAAATGATAAGTAAAGGTTATTACCCAATATTATCGCCTTTGATGTCTTCCCATTCAGCGGTGTGAAAAGTTCACAGCATTTCATTATTACTTTGAGTCATGTCTTCTCTTTTTGACAGAAATGCTTTCACACGCAAATCAATTTTAATTGCATTTTAAATGATGAATTATAATATATAAATATATATTAATATTTCAATTTTAATAGCCATAGAATTAAACGTAAATACAATTTCCGTGACGTCCTCGACACGAGGAGAAGCCAGGGACCCATCATTGCGCAATATATTTCAATGCAAGTTAATACGATCCAATTGTTTTCGCGCCAAAAATAAGAGCTTGTCCCCGTCACTCCCACTTTTTGAAATTACGACCTTGTATTGCGTAATGCATGTTAAATGGATGGATGGTTTTGTTCTGTTCTCGACCTGCAAAGCGTAAAATGTGACAATATTGGGTAAATACCTTTATATATCATTTAAAACGCAATTAAAATTGATCCGAATATTTCTATGTGTATAATAATCCTAATATATTAATTATATCGCTGTCGGGGGCAGTTTGTATCCGGACAGTATGAGCGAAGTTTATTTCCTTTTCACACTGATAAAGTTAATTATTCTTGCCAAAAATCACCGTCCACAGTATGCACTCGTGTATAAGACAGCCCCCCAAACATTAACAAAGGGTTTGGGTACGAAATCCTCATCCTATATACGGGTATTTACGGTAGATATTGAAATATTTAACATTCTTCAAATTCAGGTCAAAACTTACAAAATGGTGTCAGAAGTTTACATATGTTTGAATTATTTTATTTACAAAAACACAAATTACTCAAGTTATAAGATATTCTTTAATTGTAACCAAACAAACCATCTTTTTCTGATTTTTACTTCAAATTTAAATATAAAATTATTAAAATTGATAAGATGTTAATAGCGAATTAAAAACCTAAGAAAATTCCTTTCCCTGACATTAAACACATTAACAACTGAATTTGTATATGTAGTTATTGTAATACAAATCAATTACCTTGCACTATATAAATTTTGGGGATTCAAATTTGGGGGGCATGATTTTTTTTGGTGGGGAAAAAAAACTTTGGACGACAATGTTCCCCCTATTGTTAACTTTTTCGATTGAAACATCCCCACGAGTGTCTGTTAAATATATTTGAAACTTTTAAACCTCAAATGAGACTCAAAGTAGGGTAGCCAAACAGTGCTACCCTATTTTGAGCCTTATTTGAGGTAAAAAAAAAGTTCTTCCTGTGTTTCAAGTTAGCTCTATCCTTTCTTTAATTGTAACCAAACAAACCATCTTTTTCTGATTTTTACTTCAAATTTAAATATAAAATTATTAAAATTGATAAGATGTTAATAGCGAATTAAAAACCTAAGAAAATTCCTTTCCCTGACATTAAACACATTAACAACTGAATTTGTATATGTAGTTATTGTAATACAAATCAATTACCTTGCACTATATAAATTTTGGGGATTCAAATTTGGGGGGCATGATTTTTTTTGGTGGGGAAAAAAAACTTTGGACGACAATGTTCCCCCTATTGTTAACTTTTTCGATTGAAACATCCCCACGAGTGTCTGTTAAATACATTTGAAACTTTTAAACCTCAAATGAGACTCAAAGTAGGGTAGCCAAACAGTGCTACCCTATTTTGAGCCTTATTTGAGGTAAAAAAAAAGTTCTTCCTGTGTTTACCCATCATGTACTGCTGATGGCTGAGACAGACCTCTAGGAATGCAACTTTTCTGTCTTATTGCAACACATCTCATTACATAATGCTAAACTTCAATATGTCATGATCTTCACAGATAGATATGCTCATTACAGACAAATTCACAGGTTTAATGCTTAATCCCTTTAAAATCAAATATTTGCATTTTAACAAAAAGTGCAATCTTATAAAACATTTCATAATACCTGCAAAGATTATATTTTTGTAAAAGCCTCAGGTGGTGATATTTTTATAATATCAGACCATGCCCACATCTATAGGAATTTCCTATCAAGAACAAAGTTATGCTATCTACTGTTTATTCTGTCATGGGGACTTAATAAAGAAATGAAACATGAAAGACATACCTAATCCGGAAAGTTGTATATGGTACAAAGAGAAACCAGAATACATCTATCCACCATCTGCCTCCTAGAACTGACTGCAATCCAAAAAGAAAGTGTGAATGTAAATTAGGTGTCTGACTTAGGAACCTGATTTCAGAACTTGACTTAAGAGCCTGACTTAAGATCCTGACTTTTAAAATAATCTTTCTGCATTGATCATGATGTGCTGATATAAAGGAATTTAAGCAATATTAAATGCACCGATACCTTAACTGAGCTTTATAGGCTTACTCTGTTTGCAGTGCCCAACATAAGAAGTGAAATTACTTACTGGTGATATTCTGGTAAATGAAGGTCTGATAACTGTGATTACTACCTGTAAAACAAATCAATATCTATAAATTGCACATATTTGATTTTGATTAGGGGTGTTAAATGCATAAATCATAAAGTATAACTTAGTCTAATAGATTGCACTAAATTCTTTATATTGCATACAAATTTTATAAATTTCAAATTTCAAATTTTATAAATTTCAAGATACAAATTTTATAGCACTTACAGGCTGTACTGGCTGATCCAATGAAAAAGGCCACACACTATTTGAAAAAAAATAAACATTTTAATATTTTTTAATGATTTTTGTATATATTCTTTTATTAAATATCTTATATTCTAAACAAGTGAGTAACAAATTTCCTTGATGAAAACATTTTAAATTGTTCTGTACAGAAACAAAGATCTATTTTTATATATATGCATTAAATGTTATTAGCTGACCTAAATTTTAGAAGTCCAACTCTACTGTTTGTGGAAGCACCTTCTGGAAACACTAAAATTGGGACAGAGGAGTCTGCAATAAAATATCAAAAGGTATACTTGAAATATTTCCACCCATTCATAATGAAAATAAATACAAAGCATTACAGAGTGACATATCTGATGACTAAATTATTCTGGCCAAAAATATATGCAGGGGTTAAGATTAATATATCTTCTCATCACATTTTTTCAAGTGTTTAAGCCTGACAAATCTAAGACATAATTTGGCAGTTTCAGTGGAGCTGTGATGCTCAGACAATATTCAATTTCACCTCACAAACATACTGTACTCCTACGAAAATCTCACTTTTGTTTTACTTTCTATTGTTATTTTATCAGTCAAATTATCAAAAATCTGAATAGAAACAGGTACCTCTTGTATGTTTCTTAGCATTCTGGATGAGTCTCTCTCTGCCCTGTTTTGCCCCTAAATCTGTATAACCAAGTAACCACATCAATGCAGGAGGCAGGTCCCACACACAGGGCTGAAAAGGAATATACAATTAGAACATTGATGTATATTAGAAAATGTGATAACAGTCATCCTCTTATGAGTCAATTTTTTTTTCTTCAAATTCTAAAATAAAATCAAAACAATTGACATTTCATGTAAAGTAAGGAAATGTGCTGAGTACTTTTTTTATGTAGCTCATAGTTCAACTAGTGTTCATTTGGTCATTTGAACTTGTGACCTTCATTGCAAGGAAAGAGAGACTAAGAGATAGACAGAAATTTGTTTCGACTAATATCCTGAAGAAAAGGGATAAAAAACTTACAAGAATACTTGGCATGATGAGGTCAACTGCAAGGTGATCAAATGTTGTGGTGTAGTTGGCAACCATGACCTTGACCTTGCTGTCCCTGTTCTCCATTCCTTCCTGGGTGACAATAATTCCCAGGACACTACACATGCTACGCAGCACCACACTGAAAGACAGGGCAGATATGCATATGAATATTACTGATGGATCTTCCATCACAGAAATAAGTCTGATTTCAATGAATAATAAAAGTTAGAATTTAAACAGATTTCGAAGTTCAGTAAGAATATTGATTAAAATAAAATCTTAAATCATGACTAATTTTAGTGGGGAGTGGCTAATTTTAGTGGGGAGTGGTTACAACTGGTCATGAGACTACAGCTTCGAAAAAGGTCTATAAAATTTACTGGCACGAGATCAATGTACCATACTTTAAATTATAAACACAAAGAGTGAGACCATGGTGAAAGGAATAGATTATGGCTAGATTAGTTAAAAGGACCTTAAGTAATCTTGTAATGTATTTGTCATCCTAATAAGGTTTAAATAATTTTACCTTCTCAATGTCGACATTTTGGGCAAGATACAAGCAACAAGAAAGGCATGGAAGCCAATGAAGAAGCGAATTACAGCCAAAACCACACCGAGTGGAAAATACAGCAACAAAGGAAGAAGAGCCATGCCATTTGGTAATCTGAAAAACAAAAGAAAAAAACTTTTGGCATGAGTATGAAACATGAATACACAATTTTAAATTACAAACATATGAATATTTAAATGATTATAATCATTATTGAAATGATTATTGTATTTTTATTGAAATGATCATTGTATCTTTATTGAAATAATGAGTGATCATTTCTTGATTGTAAAACGTATTCATTTATTCATAATTCCATTCATTTATGCTTTTATCCATTTATAATGATACAAATGTACATTGAATTACAGCTCCCCAACACATTGTCTGAGAACACAACCCTGTGTCAGTAAGGTTTCATCTTCAAGTTGACATTGATAACTGATGTGATATAAAAAAAAATAGCATTGAGGCAATTGATGCTATTTATATATTATTTTGACAAAAAGGTAAAGATCAGATACACAATTTTGGGATTACTTTTTACCCAATTTAGGGATCAATTTAACAAAAAATTATGTTTGAAACCTCAGGACCTTTTTTATTTTCTCAAATTCCTTTGGGGAGTTCTGTGGTTTGTGTATTTGTCACTTCACTACTTGGAATAAATATCTGACAAATGTTGAATCCATGCCTTCTGCCACACAATGTTGATAGATTATATCAAGTTGGTTGGGCTTTTTCTGAACTAACTATGTACTGTCCATTTGGGAGACAGAATTCTTTGCCATAGTCAAGCACACCATGGTTGAAATAGGGTTGCTGGCGTGGTTCTATGGGCCACTGTTCATCACCTGGGGTTCAGCAGTATCATGCTTGATCGTGGCAAAAAATTCTGTCCCTTAGTTCGGCCATGCCCAGAACTTGGGTTCACCTAAAAAAAATGAGCCCTGTTTGATACAGGTCAAAACTCAGAAAATCTCCTTCAAGAACACTATTTGACCCTGAATACCAATAGGGAATGGTGATAGTAGGTAATTTAATTGTAATCACACACTCAAACCAGGCAGTCAAACAGGTTACTCGCAAGGGACTAGTTTCCCATCGCTACCAATAACCACTGATTATAGTGGCTGAGCTGGAGAGGACCCTTGTAGCTGCTGCCAGTGGTAACAATTGAAGTCGGCCACTAAGTGAAGTCGGCCACTAAGTGAAGTCGGCCCCCGAGAGAAGTTGGCCCCCAGGAGAAGTCGGCCCCTAGGGGGCAAGTTCACCGGCAGGGCCGACTTCACTTGGGAGCTAACTTTACTGGTATTTCTGGCAGTCACGGTCTACTTCACCAGCGGTAACTGGTCCAGCATGTGTAGGCAAAAGTTTATTTGAAATAATTATTCTCTATGATGGGGCCAAAAAATCATTATCCGATATGCCTAAAGCCTAGATACCATGGCCATCTCTTGTGCTTCATTCTTCCTTGAGTGACCCACAATACTGGAGTGAAATGGTAAAGCAATGGTATCTACCTAAAGCCTGACAAACACAACAGTGAATGAGTGGCCAAAAAATACCACAAACTACTCGTACATTTCAGGCCACTTCAACACAAGTGTCACAATGCAGATCCATATTTCATGATTTTAACTGAAATTGTTAACAGTGGAAATCCAATAATTACCTGTTATCGTCAAATAGATCCTCAATATTAACAGACGCCATGGTGCCGTGATAATCTTGAGTAATTAAATAACAAGTAGTATCAGGTTGTGAAACTTATCGGGTCAAAACAGCCGAAGAAAAGCTGAAAATGTCAGACAGAACTTTCGACACAACTCAACTTCCGTCCGACATGTTGAACTTTACCCAGAATGCAGAGAGGTGCAAGAAAGTCGGGAGGCACGTGGAGATAATTTTAACCAAATGTATGATTATAAGTCCCTTAACAACAGGTTTGCTAGAGGCGAAGAAATCCCAGCAAGCTAAGACATTTGTTGGAAGAGCTTAACCAAAGGTTTGTAGCTTGATAGTAGAAATTATGAAGTTTAATGAATTATCGCCCACAGGAAGTTTTGGTTTTGGAGTTGTGGATACGGATTGCAGAGCACTTTGCGGTCAAAATAATGGCCTAATGAACAATACATCAATGACAAAGCCAAATAAAACATTCAGATTTGTACCATTTCATCCTGGGTTCAAGCTTCAAAAGTCGGCCACTGATATCTTACGTTTGCCATAAAATTCCACCAGAGGGCGACATGGTGAACCTATCACGAAATCTCCTTTTAGAAGGCTATTTGACCTTAAGGTCATTGCTTTCAAAACAATCCGCACCTTTCACACAACCGCACCTGAGACAATCCGCACCCAACACTGCCTGTACCCTAACTGACCTGCAATTATCATTATGTATCATTTGCCGCCATATATTAACATTTAATGATGCTAAAACATTGTTAAATTGTCTTTTATTTACAAGTAACCAAAACTTAAGTCGCCATTTCTTGCTTTCTGAAATCTCGTGAGCTGGAACGTTAACCTCAAAATGGCGGGAAGTAATGCTGAGCGGGATCCATTCTTGGCACAAATAAAGTTTTGTTTGATGTTTCATAGACTTTTAGTCAGTTTTCTCAAGGTTTTGTCTTCTTGGCATTGATTATAGTCCATGTTTGCTTCACCTTTGTTATGTTATTTCCTCCCGTGACTTTTAATATGGCGGAGCATCATCTGTACATGTGATGGTCCCTGCAAAAATCTTGCCAAATATTACATTTCAAAAATGAATTGAATAACCCTAGGGACCCTCAGTAGCCGTTAATTTTCTAAATGACAGTGTTCGTCCTGGCAAAATTACTGCAGCTAATCACAGTGGTCATCTTCACAAAATTCCTCCTATGAAATGACTGGTCTTGCCAACTTGGCATGTCATCCTACATGTTATACAGCGTGTCAGTATTCAGGGCATTGGTAGACAGCATGTCGTTAACAGTGTCATCCTAGGGCAGAAAATCACTTATTTGTTATATGGTTTGGTGGATAGGCAATTCGTCTTCCCGAAAGTGCCCAATTATCGCCTGTTCACAGATGGCGCTGAGAACTTTCTGAAAATTTGATATCAAGATAAAACTTAAGTGTCTTTGATGTGAGGCAGTCACACCAAGCAAAGGTGACGAGTTGTTCATGTCACTTCAGTCAGACACTTTAGGCCTCAGACCACTTTTACAATATCCCATTGAAAACCATAATAAATGCCTCACCTTCAAAAATTCATAAAAAGATATATGTAACGACCTAGAGTGTTTTAAACAATAATTATCAGACAGCAAAAATATTAATCTTTCCAAAAACATAGTATGAAGTGAGACCTGAGTCTATTCTTTGATATGTGGGACCAGGGCATACAAGAGTAGTGCTTGATAATTTCCTACTTCCCCTTATTATACATAATAATAACGGGATGCAGATCACATTAGACATAAAATGAATAGTGCTATTTAACAGCACAATAATGATTTGTTTTGTCAAAGTTATTAGAAAAAAAATGAGAATAGTTGAAGGGACTTTGCTGTCAGGGGCTCATTCCTATATTTCCATGTTCTGTTCTTAGTTTTCAAGGTAGGTTCAATTTCGTGGATTATAATCAAAATAAATTGGAAATCATTGAGAGCTTCACAATACTGTCAATGTTTGACTCACTGGAGCGTGTGGTGACACCTAGTGGCCAATGGTGAGTGACGTATCAGATTGGGAAGGCAATTAGGTAAAATGAAGGTGACAAGCAGAACAAAGTCCTGTGATTTATCACCTCGATTTATGGCCCCATGCCCCATGGGTCAATTACTTTGTTTGTTTGTATTCGCGATCATTTCAGCATGATCACGCTTTTATCATGTCAAATGAAATTTAACTTTTGACTCATTTCTTTGCACATGTTCAAAGTAGGGATCCTGGGGTAGGAATCTTGCTCAGTGGAATCTTGCTCGAATTATCTCAATTATTTGAGAATCACTTAACTGCAGATCTCAGCTCTCGGTCAGCCTTCCTGTGTGGGCTGCCGTGGAAGAGAATGCATGGTTCTCTTCAGCCAAGTAGAATTACATTATTTGGCCACTACTAGGCACTATATGTAGATCTCACCATCATTACCTGTCAGCGACTAATTTCTGCTGATGAAGTACATGTAAACCGTGACTGTCAGCAGCTGCAAGGGTCCTCTCCCGCTTAACCACTGTAATCTGTGGCTATTGGTAGCGACGGATAACTGGGTGGGCACAAGAAATATGATTTTAGTTCATTTCAACAGAGGAAAAACTGCTCTGTGGGGCAACCCAAACACAACGACAGCGCCCAACAACCAAATATGTTCATTTGAGCATTTCTTACTCATGACTTTCATACAATCTGTCAAAACTAAGTTTGAACTTCTTACATCAATAATTGATCAAAAGATTTTGATGCCTGCTGAGTGAAATTAACCTATGTTTTACTATTTACAGCTCCTGGCATCATTTTGCAATGACAAGATTGTGAAAACAAATAAATACTTTGAATATTTAGCTTTATTTTAATTTTGACAGCAATGGTTGGCTTAATATTTGACCCTGTTCAAAACTTTAAATACAGGTCCTGTACAGTTGACAGTGGCTGTAGGGCTTTTAGTGGTGTTTTGGTTGACCAGGGTTGGGTGATAGAGGAGATTTGACAGATAGAAATCGCACAAATCAGCTGCCAGATGTCACCACCTTACAGATTAGACTAGGATCTGTTTCAGTCCTCCAAGTCGGAATTGAGACCAGTACAGGCCACTGCACATGACATTCCTCTACCTGAACCTAGGCAGAATTTTCACATATGCAGTGATGGCTACGTTTAGCTTACAATAAAACACACGCAAATATATACAAACAGGCTTGCAAATGGTTACATGTTCACACTCATGGTGGCATGTGGACAAGCATCAAATGCATGGGGAATGTGTGCACTTACCCACTGCTATGATAGAACCTATTGAAGCCACCCCTAAGACAACCTGTGAAGCCATCCCTAATGTAGAACCTGCTGAATCCACCCCTAAGACAGTTCATTCAGTCACATGAAAAACCCAAATCTGTGAATACAGGGTGCTCTACCATTGTTTCCACACCTCAGTATTTTAGTGGATTCTTTACAGCATTTTAGTCATGTCTATAATTTAATATTAATATTCTGCAAAAGAAATAATTATTAGTTTTTTTACATTGTATAATACATTTGGAGAATAAAACACTTACACAGAAAGAATTAACATTTCTGAAATTGTGAGGACAAGAAAAAGACAATTGTATGTTTTAAGTAATTTTACTGTTATTTCATCCCACTTGACATTAATATCTCTGCTCATGATACACTTATGCAGAAATGGTTTAAATATGTCTGAAATCATGAGAACAAGAGCAAGATATAAGTATTGTGTAGATTTTCCAACATTTTGGCTCTGAAAATGACTGCCGTAAATGTGAATGATATAACAAGATGTTATATTGTTTTAAATATTTCACATTAATATCTCTGCTAATAATATGCTTACAGAAATGATTTAATTATGCATGTCATCATTAGAACATTAGGACTATGTACAATCATCTGTATTACACACGTGTGTTTCCATATGTGTATGTGTGCGTGTGGTATGTTAAATGGAGCTACTACTCTACATACTGAAAGAGCACCCAACTATTGGATAATAATCTGTTTATTTCTCAATGAGTTGCTGAAGATGATGCTAAAACTGATTTACTCAGTCAAAACACTCATCCATATGTATCAACATCACTCAATGCTTATGATGAGGTTATACTTTACTTGTTTCCTTTCAGTGCCTATATGCTAACATGGCACCAGAAGATGATGCCAAATAAATAGAGTACATATAAAAAGGTTTATTCTCATAAAAATTCATCTGCCATGCACATTTATTTGGTTTTGAAACTTTGCCTTATCGGTTATGTGAGAAAAAGGTTTTTCATTGATACCTTGACAAATACGCTTATAATAGACTCAAACATTTCTGAAATTGTCAGAGTAAGATGCAGGCATGAGTGTTATGTTGTTGAGGAAGTTCAGGTTAAACATATCATCTAGAATGGTTCATGTATTGGTACATTATTATATAAAGGATGTACAAAGTGTTAATGTTACCGGTACTTATTTATGCAAATGCACATAGGATGTCAGTGAGGTCACTTGGTGCAATTTTTGGTAACAATTCATTTATACCATAAATAGAAACATAATCCAAACCAAAAAACTCTAAATGTAACATATTTCAGGGCTTGACATACGCACTGGACCGGTGACCCGGGGCCACCAGATCCTCTGTTCGGGCCAGTGAATGCTCTGTGGCCCAGTTGGGCAACCATATTTTTGGTCTTTTACTGGCCCAAACTATCTTGATTTTATTGTTCTAATGCTTGATAGATATCATATCACAATCAATATTTGATTGGGACAAGCATCTCCCGCTCAGACATTTTACAACCTTATGTACAATGTTCTTTATTGTATCACACATCCTATTATCCTTAGAAACTTCGGGCCACCACTTCTCATGCTCTGGTGGCCCAACTGGGCAACCAACATTTTTCTATTTATGTCAAGGCCTGTATTTACAAGACAATATCCTAATTGTTAATATGGCTAATTATATTTTAACACTCATAATTAGTCAATGTTATGTATGCCTCATGTTTCTTTTATAATTTATTTTTTGTTATTTGTTTATAAATACGAATTTTACAAATAGTACAATACGTGCATGTACCGGTAGATTTACCATAACCAGAGCAGATTTTTAACTGTCCTTTTTTTTATCAATGATCTGGCATGATCATGGTAGTTGTTTATCTTTGCCATGAGTGGCGATGATAATGATCAACTGTTCTGCCTAACTGTCGTCCACTTGCATTATGTAAGTTGCATTGCTGTTAAACATATATTCCTTGCTCAATTTATATATATGATCAGCAGCAGTATAGCTTTTGGCATATTTAGTGTACTTGCATTGTAACAAAGACATTCATAATTTGAAAACCAAACAGTAGCTTAAGGTTTCACCAAACTGTACTCTACTCTAAAAATAATAATGTGATTCAACCAGCCTAGTTGATGCCAATCCATCATGTCATCATTATCCCTTCTGTATTGTATTTCTTTGTTATTGGCCTCAGGCTTGGACATAAAACATATTTGGTACCTTATATTTATTATTTTGCAGGGAGACCCGCAGACAGGATGCCTGAGTGTGATGTGTGTGGATCTGAGGAGTTTGAATTAGTGGATGGTCTCTACTACTGTACAGAATGCCAAACTCAGACACAGGTAACATGGCTGATATAAATGCCAAACTCAGACACAGGTAACATGGATGCTATAAATGCCAAACTCAGACACAGGTAACATGGCTGATATAAATGCCAAACTCAGACACAGGTAACATGGCTGATATAAATGCCAAACTCAGACACAGGTAACATGGATGCTATAAATGCCAAACTCAGACACAGGTAACATGGCTGATATAAATGCCAAACTCAGACACAGGTAACATGGCTGATATAAATGCCAAACTCAGACACAGGTAACATGGCTGATATAAATGCCAAACTCAGACACAGGTAACATGGCTGATATAAATGCCAAACTCAGACACAGGTAACATGGCTGATATAAATGCCAAACTCAGACACAATTAACATGGCTGATATAAATGCCAAACGCAGACACAGGTAACATGGCTGATATAAATGCCAAACTCAGACACAGGAAACATGGCTGATATAAATGCCAAACTCAGACACAGGTAACATGGCTGATATAAATGCCAAACTCAGACACAGGCAACATGGCTGCTATAAATGCCAAACTCAGACACAGGTAACATGGCTGATATAAATGCCAAACTCAGACACAGGAAACATGGATGCTATAAATGCCAAACTCAGACACAGGAAACATGGCTGCTATAAATGCCAAACTCAGACACAGGTAACATGGCTGATATAAATGCCAAACTCAGACACAGGAAACATGGCTGATATAAATGCCAAACTCAGACACAGGTAACATGGCTGATATAAATGCCAAACTCAGACACAGGTAACATTGCTGCTATAAATGCCAAACTCAGACACAGGTAACATGGCTGATATAAATGCCAAACTCAGACACAGGTAACATGGATGCTATAAATGCCAAACTCAGACACAGGTAACATGGCTGATATAAATGCCAAACTCAGACACAGGAAACATGGCTGATATAAATGCCAAACTCAGACACAGGTAACATGGCTGATATAAATGCCAAACTCAGACACAGGAAACATGGCTGATATAAATGCCACACTCAGACACAGGAAACATGGCTGTTATAAATGCCAAACTCAGACACAGGTAACATGGCTGATATAAATGCCAAAACCAGACACAGGAAACATGGCTGATATAAATGCCAAACTCAGACACAGGCAACATGGCTGATATTAATGCCAAACTCAGACACAGGTAACATTGCTGCTATAAATGCCAAACTCAGGCACAGGAAACATGGCTGATATAAATGCCAAACTCAGACACAGGTAACATGGCTGATATAAATGCCAAACTCAGACACAGGAAACATGGCTGATATAAATGCCAAACTCAGACACAGGTAACATGGCTGATATAAATGCCAAACTCAGACACAGGAAACATGGCTGATATAAATGCCAAACTCAGACACAGGTAACATGGCTGATATAAATGCCAAACTCAGACACAGGTAACATTGCTGCTATAAATGCCAAACTCAGACACAGGTAACATGGCTGATATAAATGCCAAACTCAGACACAGGTAACATGGATGCTATAAATGCCAAACTCAGACACAGGTAACATGGCTGATATAAATGCCAAACTCAGACACAGGAAACATGGCTGATATAAATGCCAAACTCAGACACAGGTAACATGGCTGATATAAATGCCAAACTCAGACACAGGAAACATGGCTGATATAAATGCCACACTCAGACACAGGAAACATGGCTGTTATAAATGCCAAACTCAGACACAGGTAACATGGCTGATATAAATGCCAAAACCAGACACAGGAAACATGGCTGATATAAATGCCAAACTCAGACACAGGCAACATGGCTGATATTAATGCCAAACTCACACACAGGTAACATGGCTGATATAAATGCCAAACTCAGGCACAGGAAACATGGCTGATATAAATGCCAAACTCAGACACAGGTAACATGGCTGATATAAATGCCAAACTCAGACACAGGAAACATGGCTGATATAAATGCCAAACTCAGACACAGGTAACATGGCTGATATAAATGCCAAACTCAGACACAGGAAACATGGCTGATATAAATGCCAAACTCAGACACAGGTAACATGGCTGATATAAATGCCAAACTCAGACACAGGTAACATGGATGCTATAAATGCCAAACTCAGACACAGGTAACATGGCTGATATATATATGATCAGTAAATTTATCCATTTATCCAAACTTATCCATTTGTTTGTTTTTTTATTTATATATCAGGTATTTTAACATTGAATTTGAATTGAATTAACTAATTCGGTTCCTGACATGGAGAATATCTTTGGACTGTGTGTGATGTTTAACTTTGTATCGGGCAATAAAAATATGAGAAACTAACAAAATATTAACAATAGCATCTTGGCCTGTGTCAGGCAAAATATCAACTTCTGAAGGTTAATATGATAACCTCTGAGCTGAATTATTGGTGGACAATTAAGTTTAATTGAAAATCAGGAAAATTTTTGTATTGGAAAAAATCATACAAGGTCAGCATGGTCAGTAAAGGTTGTGTAAGGTCAGATATGTTCTATTTGAGTGTTTTGTCTTATAAATCATTAATTTAAAAACTTTTCAAATTGTCTTTCTTTGTTGCTATATTTAGCTGTGCCAATGGCAATGTTAAAATATTGATATTCTTGCAGCACATAGTGGAAGCAGTCGAGGGAGAAGAATATCAATCAGGAGCGTATAGCTTGTATCGTCAGCTGGAGATTCGTTCACAGGTGCCACAAGAAAAAACCAGAAAGAAAGGTACCACACATTTATAACATGCAAAAGAATGTTTAATATCCAAAGGACAGGCTGACAGCCTTTCTATTTTGTCCGTTTATTTTTCAGTATAATTTAGTTCATACTTTGGATGACATCTTTCCCATCTTCTCTATATATTGTTTGTGATAAAATCTTTTTTCTGTATACACTTTGTATAAACCAATTCAAAATCATAAGAGCTAATAAGAGCATGTTTTTTTCCTAGATGAAGACAAAGGCCGGCCATGGAAGTCCCATGAAGCTTTCCAAATTATCATCAAAGAACAAGTGAAGGTGTTAATTACACTGGGAGCAAGTCAGCAGTTGAAGGTAATTTATTTTGAGTTGTCTGTTTCCTGGTCTCGTACCCGAGTAATTTAAATGGTTATAACAAATGTTGATTAACATGTCATTTTTTTCAATCAGTTTTTTATACCCAAAACTATCTTTCTTTTCTTCCCAAGATTCCAAAAGTGATCATTTTTTTTTGTATGTGTATTTGTAGGTACAGTACTAAATTGATTAGTGTTATTCTCTTCACATCATACAAACTGGTAGTCATCATATCAGCTGTTGTGTCTTCAAACTTCTCCCAGCATGCAAATTGTAAATGACACAAGAGACACCTGATCGGTCATAAATGTTTAAATTCAAGCAGTGAGAATTGCCTTAAAAACCTGCCATGTCCTACTCTGTTTATTGCAGGATGTAGTATTTCAACTATGGATGCAGTACTTGTCTAAATTAGGAGTGGCTTTTAACAGCGATGTTCATAAATATGGACCTGCAGGAAATGTGCCACATCCAAAAATGAGGTGAGTGAACATTACTGGAACCCCATATGCTTTAAACATAGTTGTATTCATGGAGGGCTAACCTAAATGATACATTACTTTAAAAAATTCTTATCCCCTAACGGACGGGAAGGACGGCAACGTCCACCACCGGTAACATCATTTTGAAACCTTCCCTTGGGCTGCAACTTTGTTACAATGTAATCATGATAATGACGTCAGACTGAGTGGATCATGAACTTTTGACCCCAGCACATCATTGAGCATATTGAACAACCATGGTTATAAATTTTATGAAATAAGTATGTAGATACACTAGTCCAGAAAAAAAGTCCTTTAGGGGTTAATGTGATTTAAAGCCTCAACCTTATATTAGTAGCAGGTGTCCTGTGTGGATTTAATTTAAGAATATCATGAAAAATACAACAGTGAGAGTTTGACTGAAAATTAGGATTGTCAGGAAGACAGTACATCTCTGGTTGTTGCTGTGCTTTTGTTAATAATCGTAGACAACCCAAAGGAAAAAAAATAGTGGAAGAAAAATGTGTTTGCACGCAAGTGAAATATCACTTGATTGATGGGAAAATCACCAAAAAATAGATTTTCTTGCACTGTAGATGACAGATTATTGAATAAAAAGTGGTCATATTTTATCCTTCAGCCTAGCTCTCAGTATTGTCCATATAACTTTTAATTCAATAGGTTTGAGCAAATAAAAAGGCTGTGCAGTGCCTGTGATTCGAGGAAGCAGTATTTTCAAATAGAGGCTACTCTTGAATGATTTATATCAAACTGCACCAAAAGATAAGGGTCTTATTTCAAGAGATGTTGGTACCTAGTTTAATGCAAGTAATCCATAGCACCAGTCTTTTTGATAAAATATCCTCACTACCTTATCCCTGACGATCCCTTACTACTTTTATCCCTGATAACATATTTTGGTGTGAATTGTGGTTTATCACTTATCATTTGTGGTTTTAAGCTGTCAGTAATGTTATAAATGGTTATAAACATTTGTGAAATGCCACAATGACCAAAAAATTAAATGCATTTTCAATGCACAATATCAGAGCAGCAACAGAGGTATGTGACAAAGCATTTTATAGAAGAGTTTCTTTGTTTTTTTCAGGGACATTTACCCAGGAAGCATGGAAAATCCTGACATCATATCCCACAGACACATGTCAGCTTGGAAAAGGAAATATAGTGGAATGATGGGAAAAAGCACCAGCCAAATTAAGGTATGCCCTCGATATGTCGACTAAATATGCATCAGAGTTTAAGTGACTAGCTTTCCCTTTGTATATCTGAGATGTCTGAAATAATGAAATCCTAAGCTAGCCTACATTCTCCCAGACCAGGAATGATTATGATTCACCTCACATAGATTATAAAAAGGCAAGGAAAAAAAAGAAATTGAGGTTAACTGGTCCAGGTGTTTCACAAAGGCATATAAATATTTAAATATAAGATGGAGTTGTCCACCACAGCCTTTTTTAGACCAGTCATACTCAAGATCAATTTGTTGTGATTTATTGAGAGGATGAGTTATGTCACATTATGATATATTCAGGAAAGAGAGGAGATTGTACAGATGGTGGCAAATGAAGAGTTTTATGAAGGTGACAACCCACTCGCTGAGGAAGACCAAGATTTTGACATGGATGAACAGATAGACAAGGTACACACTTGATTTTTATTAAGTTCTTAACTGAAAGGTTCATTTATATACATATTTTATATATATTTATCTATCAGGATTCATCCAATATATATTTACAGTTTTTATTTTCCCTAGGAGACTTTGAGGAAAATCTATAATCAAGTGGAAATGATGTCATTGGGGAAAACTTTGGCATTCTGCTACCTGGGATTGTTGTATACAAAACATGCAGTAACACCAGCTGATATTATCAGGTACATTCACCAGAAAGTTTTCTCACCAACCCAGTGTGTAAAGTGTTATGTTAGACTGGGCCATGGTCTGGCTAACATGTAGCTGAAGGGTATTGTAGTGTTCTTGATGCCTCTCCATCCATTGGTAAATAAAAAATAATCTACCTTCTGTATTATTCAATTAATGCATTTAGTGAATGTGAAGCTTATTTAAAAGCAGGTACTTTTACCCACTTTCACTAGGTTTAATAACAACAAATAATTTCATTTTATGGCCAAATTTTATAAATATTATACACCTTGGCCTGGCAAGGAGCCTTTATAACCTTCAGTAGCTTTGTTTGCCCTGTGGAACCTTAAAACCATAAGTTTAGTTTCTTTTACAATATGAATTTTACAATTTAGATTTTACAATAATGATGAATTCTTTGACCGTAATTATACATTTGCAGATGGGTTGAAAGTGGAAAGATCCCATTTATGAATGTTGCTAGTGTTCTACCGGAAAACATGAAGATTGCCACTTTTGACAAGCATACATTTTGTGACCCCGTAAGTCTCCACAACTTTTTCATGTAAGAAAGTTATGTAGAGTTCAATGATTTTGAGTATTTTATCATTATATATCTAATTATTAAGAACAAGTAATGTTTTTTCCATCCATATAAAGCATCTTTAAGCACTTTTTGGTTCATCATTCATTTAAATTTTGTGGTTTAATATAAAGCCTGTTAGATTCTGGTTAACTTTGCATAAACATGTACATGTACATTGATAATATTACAAATTATATACAGGTTATTCCAAATGAGAAGCGTCTGCGAAAAATAACCGGTCAAATTGCTTCATTTTTGGGAGCAACCAATTTTTCTATTCCAAAGCCAGAGGTTCTAGTCAGTTCCTTTGTCACCAAGCTCAACCTTCCAGGTAAAGAATTCATATTACTACAAAATATTCTCCAACCCTGTAACTAGTGCATTGCCTGATACTTTTGTTGCTGTCTGAAAATTATCCATCCATTATGAACATATTTTAATCTGTGTGGGTCCATAGTTTGACTGGAATAGTGTTTATTACATTCTTTTCTCACATCCTTATCATAAAATCACTGAGATATTAATATTTGTACCTTCCCTAACCTTTCCAGTCTGTAAAGCAAGCCTTTTTATCCAAGGATGTCACACTCTGGGGCAACCAGAGTAGTGCCTTTAGTTCTCAACAAAGGCGTGATGATAGTCCCCTTGTTTCCCACACCAGACCCATACCTTTTCCAATCTCAGATTATTTAGCAGTTGAACATGAATGACAAACACAACTTCAGTAAAACAGAAATGTATACAGATATCCTTTTATACCAACTTAAGACATTTATTCTGGTCCAACTGTAAAGGTGATGAACTGTAGTGCTTCTATTAGTGTTACATGTATGTCTGATACTTTCAGGAGAACTGCATGTTTTAGTACATAAACTTTTGGAGGTGGTACGACCAGAGATACGTTATGTTTCTAATCTGAGCAATATGGGATCAAATACACGATACAGCATCCCAGACTATTCAACATTTACTATGGCTTACATTGTTATTGCTCTCAAGTTACTCTTTGGCCTCAATGATTTCACTGAAAGGTAAGTCACAGATTTCCTGTGAAAATTTGCATAAATTTTATATTTTTTTAGGTGTGTTGACTTTGTTAGCAGAGTTTGTGCAGTAATGTAGTAGTAGTAGTAGTAATAATAATAATAATAATAATAATAATAATAATAATAATAATAATAATAATAATAATAATAATAATAATAATAATAAAGATTTATATAGCGCCATTTCAGACTGTATGCTTGTAGCACTTAATGTAATAAGATGTATTCTATCTATTTTCCATAAGATTTTTGCCACATATTTGGTGATTAAAAATAATACAATGGAAACAGTGTATTGTGCCTCACATGCATAGAGACTTTGAACATCAAGCACGTCATTTTGCTAATCTATATGTAGCAGATATATTGTGTACAACACTATCCATTAACATTTGGTATGTTGACTGTTCTCAATCTGCAAACGGGGCAAATACTCAACATTTACGGGCATCTCCAGAATCTGTTTACAAACAAAAAAACAATGGACAACACAGCTCTCAGACCTTTAATCTTTGTTTTAAAACCAATAGCTGCCAAATCAGGGAATGGTGTTTGAATTTATTTTCAGAGTGTAGACAAAGATACAGATTATCATATATTCATTTCAGAGAACTTTCAAGTTATGCAAGAGAACTTGGCAGAAAAGTAAGCATAAGTGAGTAAATTTTGTTATTCTTTTGGAAAAATATGTTTACATACTAATCTCTTCATCACAGATGTTTCACTAATTATCTCTTACCTCTTCCTGGGTTTGATAGAAATCCAATTAAAAATATGTATTTATTGTACTAGCTATTGATCTAGTTTAACTATTATTACCATAATGTCATGTGCCCAGGGCTTGACATTAGCACTGGCACGGTGGCCCTGAATATTTTTTTTAGCCTCTGGTTGGGAGGTTGTATGAGTATGTTGTATAAAATAAAGACATTTACAGGCCTTGACATAAAGAGAAAAATGTTAGTTGCCCAGTTGGGCCACCAAAGCATGAGAAGTGGTGGCCCGAAGTTTCTAAGGATAATAAGATATGTGATGCAATAAAGAGCATTGTACATAAGGGTGTATAGTGTCTGAGTGGGGGATACTTGTCCCAATCAAATGTCTATTGTGTTATAATATCTATCGAGGACTAGAATAATAAAATCAAGATAGTTTGGGCCCCTAAAAGACCAAAAATATAGTTGCCCAACTGGGCCACCACAATAAAGCATTCACTGGCCCGAACAGAGGATCTGGTAGCCCTGGGCCACTGGGCCAGTGCATATGTCAAGCCCTGATTTATCAGCAGCTCACACAGTGTGTCCTTCCATCAAAACTTAATGTACAATGCAGCTAATAACAATTTGGGAAGAAATGACTATATGTGTGGTGTTATACAAGGCGCACAGCAGATTATGTTGTTATGTGTATTCAGGCCACTGGCATGGGGATGGGGCAGGGGCCTTAATATTTAACAGGGTCTATGAATTAGATCAGAGAGCAGAGTGTATGTGGACTTAACAGCCTGCAGCACAGTATTAATGTTGACACCACAGATTATTACAGTACCAACTGTGAAATTTGTCACAAGGTATCTAGTTTTCACTGTTTTATCTATTTGGGCAGTAGTTTAAAAGAGTATACTTCTTTAGGACAGGGATTAAATCCTTGCTATCAAGGCCTGATACCCAACTTATTTTTTACCCTCAGCCCCTGATGTAATCAGGCTGAGGGTATTGCAGTACTCCTGGCGTGGGTATGTATGTATGTATGTATGTATGTATGTATGTATGTATGTATGTATGTATGTCTGTATGTATGTATGTATGTATGTATGTATGTCTGTAGCGAACATCCTTGTCATCGCGATAACTCAAGAACAAATGATGGCAGCTTCATGAAACTTGACACACATATGCATCTGGTGAAAACCTCGGACGAGTTCGATGGACGGCGACCTTGACCTATTTTTCAAGGTCACAGGAACAATTATGTGAAATCCCAAGAATCACAATAACTCAAGAACGAATAATGGTAGCTTTATGAGATTTAACACACATAAGTATCTGGTGAAGACCTCAGAATTTTTTCTATGAAACATGACCTTCACCTACTTTTCAAGGTCACAGGGACAATTATGTGAAATCATCTTGTCATCGCGATAACTCAAGAACAAATGATGGCAGCTTCATGAAACTTGACACACATATGCATCTGGTGAAAACCTCGGACGAGTTCGATGGACGGCGACCTTGACCTATTTTTCAAGGTCACAGGGACAATTATGTGAAATCCCAAGAATCACAATAACTCAAGAACGAATAATGGTAGCTTTATGAGATTTGACACACAAAAGTATCTGGTGAAGACCTCAGAATTTTTTCTATGAAACATGACCTTCACCTACTTTTCAAGGTCACAGGGACAATTATGTGAAATCATCTTGTCATCGCGATAACTCAAGAACAAATGATGGCAGCTTCATGAAACTTGACACACATATGCATCTGGTGAAAACCTCGGACGAGTTCGATGGACGGCGACCTTGACCTATTTTTCAAGGTCACAGGAACAATTATGTGAAATCCCAAGAATCACAATAACTCAAGAACGAATAATGGCAGCTTTATGAGATTTGACACACATAAGTATCTGGTGAAGACCTCAGAATTTTTTCTATGAAACATGACCTTCACCTACTTTTCAAGGTCACAGGGACAATTATGTGAAATCATCTTGTCATCGCGATAACTCAAGAACAAATGATGGCAGCTTCATGAAACTTGACACACATATGCATCTGGTGAAAACCTCGGACGAGTTCGATGGACGGCGACCTTGACCTATTTTTCAAGGTCACAGGGACAATTATGTGAAATCCCAAGAATCACAATAACTCAAGAACGAATAATGGTAGCTTTATTAGATTTGACACACATAAGTATCTGGTGAAGACCTCAGAATTTTTTCTATGAAACATGACCTTCACCCACTTTTCAAGGTCACAGGGACAATTATGTGAAATCATCTTGTCATCGCAATAACTCGAGAACAAATGATGGCAGCTTCATGAAACTTGACACACAAAAGCATCTGGTGAAAACCTCGAATGAGTTCGATGGATGGCGACCTTGACCTATTTTTCAAGGTCACGGACAATTATGTGAAATCCCAAGAATCGCAATAACTCAAGAACGAATGATGGCAGCTTTATGAGATTTGACACACACAAGCATCTGGTGAAGACCTCAGAATTTTTTCTTTGAAACATGACCTTTACCTACTTTAAGGTCACAGGGATAATTATGTGAAATCATCCTTGTCATCGTGATAACTCAAGAACAAATGATGGCAGCTTCATGAAACTTTACACGCATAAGCATCTGGTGAAAACCTCGGACTAGTTCGGTGGACGGCGACCTTGACCTATTTTTCAAGGTCACGGACAATTATGTGAAATCCCAAGAATCGCAATAACTCAAGAATGAATGATGGCAGCTTTATGAGATTTGACACACACAAGCATCTGGTGAAGACCTCAGAATTTTTTCTTTGAAACATGACCTTCACCTACTTTTCAAGGTCACAGGGACAATTATGTCAAATCATCCTTGTCATCGTGATAACTTAAGAACAAATGATGGCAGCTTCATGAAAATTGACACACATAAGAATCTGGGAAGACTCCAGATGAGTTTGATGGACGGTGACCTTAACCTGCTTTTCAAGGTCACAGGCCCATATCAATAATTCTAGAGTAAATGATGACAGTTTCATGATACTTGACACACCTAAGCTATCAAAGGAAGTAGATTTTATGGGTTTTTTACCCCTGCATCAATTTGCCTTGGTGCAGTGACGTTTTGTTCACAAATATTGTGTGGAGCGAATGTTGTGCAATGAGTTACCAGGGCTGAGGGTTGATGCATCTCTGATGCCTATGTTTAAATTTCCATTCGCCAGAGGACACTGCTAGATTACACACAAAAATCAAGTAAAGATTCCCACAGAATATGTGTCAATAAGAATGAGCTTTTGAAATATCAATATTTGATGCTTATCAACAATTGATCAAAACATATTGATATTCAAGATCATGAGAGTGAAATTAATAATTAGCAATCTCAATTTCTAAATGTTTCTTACCAGTCTGGAGATTTGGTCTTTTTACATAGGAATTTGCTGATTCAAGTGGGTGTTTATATCTGAACAAAATATGACTAATTCTGTAACAATGACATTGCAGAATGTCATCAACCACTTAATATATATGATATGTCACCATGACCTCTTTTCAAGGCTTCAAGGCCAAGAAAAATAAGTTTCCTTTCATATTGCAGCCTGCCCCATTTCTTGAGTAAAAAAAAGCACCAACTCAAGAAAATTAAATTCAACAAGCAGCTGTGACCACTGAATATATATAATTACTTGATAAAAGATACCAACTAGCCCATTTCATAAAAGGATAAAATACTGAATGATAAGAAATTAAGTTTGTATATTTTTTTTATGAGAAACAATTATTTTTAATAATCTACACAAATAAACTTAAGCAAACATATTAAACAGGCTTAATATCTGATTACAAAATCATCATGATTTATAATTATAAAATATGACACTTCTGTCAGTATCATATAGCAAAAAATATAAAATGGGAATGAGTAGTTCTCAATTTGATATGATATTCAAGTTCTAGCAGAACTTGAATATCATATCAATATATAATTTACACTTATTAAATGAAGGCGGACTACTGTTGAGATGTGGTGAAATATTCCTATGTGTATTATAAGCCAAAGATATTAATTATGGGAGTTTGTGGGAGTTTGTATCGAAGCGAAGTTTATTTACTTTTCACGGTGATAAAGTCAATAAATCAAGCCGTAAATCACTGTCCACAGGTTGCCAACCTTAACTGAAGGTTTGGGTATGAAAACCTCATCTTATATTCTTGTAAATATGGTATCTGATAGGACTGAAATATGACTTTTATGACTTTATTTGGAATATTGCAAACTTGTCAAAGATGTGCATTGTAAAGGGACTATTGTAAAATAGTTCTATATTTCTACTCTTTCCATTGTTGCATTGTCTTCAACTTTTCAGACAAGCTAATATTATTAAGAATTACACTATTCACATAGTAGTTTTTCATGATTTTGTAGATCAAGAGTTGTTTGTTTGGGAGGAATGGGTATGTGCGCTAGAACACAAATCAGCCATAAAAAAGAAATCCAAGCTTCCTGAAAAACTGGAGTAAGTTGAATCAGGATATGGAAAAATACAGCAGATTAAATTAACTGGGTGGCCACGCACCTGGAAAAGTCAGGGAAAAACTTTTTTTTTTCAAGGTCAGGGAAATGTCAGGGAATTTTAAAAAGTGTCAGGGAAATTTCTGATTGACAGAAATGTCAGGGAAAAGTCAGGGAATTTTGTTCATTTTCATAATCATTGAGTACTTTTAGATCATTCATGGGTTTAAAACAAACATTCACGATGAAGAATAACTGAGGGAACAAAATGAGCCCCTTTGGCTTTAATACTATAATAGCAAGAATTAAAGTTTCCAAGTTGAAGCTCAAATATCCATGATGTTGTTGCATGTCTTACTTATTTTTTTTATTTTAGTTCTAGTCAGTAGATATCATTCCAATATTGTGGCCTCCCAGGCCTTACATATATATATAAATATAAATTTATATATATTTCTCTGTGCAGTGAAATTTATGGTTCTAAATTTTGTGTTCACCAGGACAGGGCCTCTGACCTTGCATAGATTGCAGGATTGAGTCATTTTGCATGATGAATATAAACATCCCCTGAATTTGGCATTCAACAGGAACATAAATTTAAATTTAGTGTGATGTGTGCATGGGAGGCCCCAATATTCAATCAATGTACCATATATATACTCCTGTACAAGATGACTCGTGTCTAAGTTGAATGGTAATTATGCGTCCCAAACACCTAGATATATGTTTTAACACATTTATAAGATGAATTATTATTTTTGGGGTCACAACACCAAATTGATTTTCAATCTCAAGCATGTGACCTGGATTGCAGAAATGGCGGAACACATGAACCTCTGGGTGAAAAAACTTTTTTTCTTCCAATTCGGACAGATTTATTAATGGATTGACATTAAGCTTGTTAACTTCCCGGTAAGCGTTTTGTTCATGTATTGTTCATATACCTTGAGATATGTGACCAAGCTCGTCAGCAACTCGTCCAACTTTGGTCTTTTCCAAAGTCTCTGACCAGCTCCTAGACCACTGACTCATGTATAGGATGAATAAGGATAATTTGACAAATTTCTGGGCAAAAAACCTCGTCTTATATAAGAGTATATAAGAGCATAAAACCATCATCCAGGTAAAGGGTGGAATGGGCGGCTGTAGGGGAGGATGGAGGCTGCAATACCTGGATTTTTTTTTTGAGTCAGGGAAAAGTCAGGGAAATGTCAGGGATTTTTTTCTGATCAGAGTGTGGCCACCCTGATTAAACTTTAAAACTAAGCTATTTTTCATGTTATAAAAATTAATTCTGGAGAGAATGATATAAATTCAATATCCAGAACTATTGGTGGGTACATATGTAAACAAACAGTTTTACTCACTGTCTACTACAATATAATAATAATAATAATAAAATATTTGTATAGCGCTATTTCAGGTTATGTCTGCTTATGGCGCTTTAGTATATAATATCCAGCGACTAATTAATGTCTTCATATTGCAGAGATGTTGCTCACATCTTGAAAGTGGAAGACTGTCTCAATACACCTTCTGTATCTAAAGGGAAGTCAAAAAATATAAAAATTAATGACCTTTGTAAGTATTCAGGAGAAAATTTATTCTTTTCAATGCATTTATAATAATTTAGTAATTTACAGAAAGATTAAAATTATAATTTGCTGTCTAGTCACATTTGTGTGGTAGATTAACAAGGAAGATTTTCTCTCTTGAATGCAATAATTAATTTAGATATTAATTTAACTACTTGTTGGAAATTATAAATGGAATTATCTGACACCTTATTGCCTCATACATCCTTTTTGATGTGTAATGTATATTTTGATTGAAAAATATAAGTGATTTCTTGTTTCAGTTATCTCCAATCGTTCAGAGACAAAAGAACAGGTCGCAAAATCGATTTCCATGCTGCTTAAGGAGATGGACCCAGAGTACAGCGCAGGTGAAGCGGCCATCTTGCCCACTGAGCCGGGGCCGGCCCACAGGGAATGGGATCCTCTTGATGATCTCTTGTATGGATCTCAGATGCCATCATCCGCAAGAAACACAGAAACACTGGCAGTTCCCAACACAGGACTACACTCAAGTACCCCAGACATTGTGCAACCAAGCCGTATTGAGAACAGAAATGGAGAAGAAAGCCAGGAGAAATGTGATTATGAAAATGGCAAGGACTTTAGTAAAACAACTTTGAGCTATATATTAGATGGGACTAATTTTTTAGAGCACAGAGGAACTCACGGGTTGGCAGAGTTTACGGTTAGGAGTGCCCTTAATGAACTTGGCTTAATGGGTGTAAATACCGGCGGTTACATTGAATGCTCATCAGATGTGGAGGGTGAGGTCTATGAAGATAGAAGTAACAGCAATGAACACCAAGAAGGGAATTCACAACCAATGAAAAAGCATCAGACAACAACTCCATCCACTCAGCTCTTGCTTTCAGCAATCAGTATGGGTCTGAAGTGGGGTGTTGGGTCAGCGCCAAGTGAAGACAGTAAAATAGCACAATTAGCTAAGAGAATCGCACACATGCAAGGATTTTATGTGCAGTACAATAGAGAGGGAGCACGGTTTCACTTGTCTTATGAATGGCTTTTGAAAACGTGCTGTAAACTCATTGAGACCACGCCAGAAATCCTGCACAGAATGGTTTGGCATTTAGAGCTTATACTGGTGGGGACACCAAGATCATTTAATAGATTTGAAAAATTGAATATCCATAATTACTTAAATCCTTTCTTCTATCGTTCTATCCATGAACTAGATAAAATGGTCAAAAAAGAGAGAAAGGAAAGACAAAAAGTAAAATGGAAAAAGGACAAAATTGAGAAAAAACGAGTGAAAAGGAAAAGTAGGACAAAAAAGGCAAACAAGACCAACTGAATACTGAATATGTTTCCTTGTATTTTAGATATGTGCATTGTTGACAAACAATATTGCCATGTTCTTGTTTAACAGCATACAAATGATCTCACAGTACATTTGCTGCAAGAATTGATTGCCATGGTTAAAAAATGTTTATAAAAACTGGATTTGAGATGTTCAAAACCTATTTCAAGATATTTTTCATTCAGTTCAATCCTTCCCAAATTGTCTAAATGGCCATACCTATTTTTTAAAGTGAAAAATTCAAATGGGAACTAGCTCCCTTTTCTAGCTCTAGTGGAGGAAACTCATTGCTCTTGTGGAGGAAAGTGTAAAGATTGACTTTGCTTTATATAAATGCATTCCACATTATACAATTATTTCAGAAATGTTATTGGAGAAGCAACATAGTTGAGCATATTAAAGTTCCTCTAAGTTGTCCCCAGACTATCTCATCAGTGTGTTCTTTGATCAAAGTTTAAAATTGTAAAATCAACTTTGGCTTTAGAAACTTTCATACCAATTTGAAGCATGAAGAAAGCAGACTGTAGGATTTCTTCATGATAACAACTTTGTCATATCATATGTAAATTCTATAATTATAAACCTTTAAAATTTAATTTAAAATTACCATTAAGACATAATTAACCATGAAAAAATAAATATTTGATGTTTATCAAACTACGCATCACAAATGCCATAATGGTTTTATTGTAATCTATTCAGAGTTATTTTTTATTGTTATGAAAAATGTTATCTGTGTCAAGAATTTCACTTTCTCTTTCTGCCAACATGGAGTTGCACAGTCCAAGATGAGATTCTGGTTGATTTCTATCTTAAATCACAAGTAAATGAAAATATGACCTGCACATAGACTAAATCTGCCTTTTACTGCATGAATCTTCATAGAATCACTGCTGATTAGAACTGATGTCATATTCCAATATGATCAATTTAGAATTGTTTTTGAGAAAATGTTGGTTACCAAAAATAAATTCAAAATAGCCACTATAAGTTGTTGACATTAAGTGCATGTTATGGTAGACATATGGATTATGATATGTGGTTTTATGTAGGACAAAAAGATAACAGCAATAAAAATGATTGTCTCAGGGAATGAAAGAATACAATTTGTAATTTTTCAAACCGTCACTGTTTCAATGAATCACTGCTACAATAAATCTTCTTTTCAAACTGATTGAAGTTGTCCACATTTCTGTAGCATCTTTTGTAATGGTCATATCAATATAGCTCGAGGATCTCTAGCAGAGAATTAACAGTGAGATTCTTGTGGCATGATATTTCAAGGCATCACATGTTATAGTAGTACCTTTCTGAGCAAGAAAGACACTGAAATTCATATGTTACCTTTGAACCACATCAGGTAATTCTTTTATTTAAACTGTACTATTGTTCTTGAATATATTGTCACATGGCTTTTTTTTTAGCTCTGCTGACTATGTATTTCTTCTCTAAAACTACTGGTTAAGAGTTCTAACATTTAGTAGGAAATATGTTGTATTTACAGGGAACCAATTTGATTTTGATTTGATTTGAGGAATTAGCCACTCCACTTATGTATTGTGGGCACTCAGAGCCTACACATTATGGCTACACAGCTAGAGGGGAAACCTCTCCAATCTGTGTCACTCTATAATCTGTGTGTAACACTCGAACTGATCCCCAGTGCAGGTCACTACACTCATGAGCAGCTCACTACACCCACTGCACTGACAACTTTATAACCTACACACTCCTTCTGTGGGGCCAATAGTCCCTGTGCACAAAAGGGAATTCTAATATCCCTGTTAACCTAGGGGCTTCCAATATCCATGATATCCCCATTCTCACCTACTCACAACTAGCAGTGATGAAAGTCTTTCAGGTTTTTTCTTCACATGTTAAATTCAAAATGGTCTGAACTCAGTCTGAAACATCCAAAAATGACATTTATGAAAGGGGGTATAGGTATCTTCAGGTTAATTTTTAAGGGTTTCAGGTTTTCTCCTTTTCCTTATGACAGATCTAGGGAACTTGCATTCCCTATGTAAAGACATGATGAGCATACCTCCCTTCATACCTAACCTACATCATATCAAACTTGCTTTTCTACCAAGCCACATCTACTTATTATTATAAATCATTTTTCACCTACTCCCCCACAACACTACCAACTATTATTCACAACAGCTTCAGCCTCCATCAAAAGTTTGAAAACCTACAAAAACCGTCTCTCTCTCTCTGGTACGCTGTTTCGTCACCTATAATGACATGGCGCGCCGAATCAGATATTGCCACAGTTTTCTATCTTGTGCTGCTTGTTCTATTGCAGCTCTACTTTGTTTTCCTTCACCATTTATAACCACCATCTTTATTTTACTCATGTATTTTTCTACTAGTTCTAGCCAAGTAGTTTTGGTTTTGCCCCTTGGCTTTCTCACATATCTCTGTGCTTCTCTTAGAGCTTTCTTTGCTGGTGTACTTTCTGGTAGTCTCATTAAGTGACCATACCAATTTAGTCTTCTCCTTTTTACTTCTTGACTCCAAGGTTTTTCTTTTGTGATTTTGTACAGCTCTTCATTTGATATCTTTTCTGGCCATTTTATCTGTAGGATTTGTCTAAGCATATTTCTCTGGCACACATCAATTTCATTTTCCAGCTTTTTGGTAACTGTCCATATTTCTGAGTTGTACAGGAGGATACTTTGTACATGGCTTTTGAACAGTCTTATCTTTGTTTTTGTTGATACTTTTCTACTTTCCATGATATCTTTTAGCTTGTTGAATGCATTCTGAGCCAAGATTTTTCTTCTTTTGATGTCTGCTTCTGTATCTATCAAGCTCCCCAGAAGCTTGCACTTTTTCCATTCATTTTCTCCATTTCTACTTATTTCAAATTCTTCAGTTTTGCTATCATTGACATTTAGATTGTATTCTTTCAGTCTTGGTGGAATCTTTTGCTTTATTTCTTCTTTCCTGTCAAAAGAGGTGCTGGCATATCCTATGTCGTCTGCATACTGTTCATCTATTGTGAATTCATTTACTATCTTTCTATTGTATGTATGGTCTTCCAGATGTTTTCCATTATACATACTGTCTGTACCTTTCAGTGCTTGTGCAAGATATATTACAAACAGAATTGGGCTGAGACAATCTCCCTGCGGCACTCCAATATTTGTGGTAAACTTTTCTGATGTTTCTGTGCCGATTCTAATCATAAGTTTGACATTTTCCAAACAGTAATTTGAAGATATGTAGTTCATCTGTAGGCATGAAATTTCTCAATATGTCAAATAGGTCTTTTCGCTTCACGGTGTCAAAAGCTTTTGACATGTCTAACATCAGCAGGTAGATCTTGTAATCTGCTGATGTTATGGCTTTTTCTGCAAGAAGTCTAAAGCAATGAACTTGTTCTGTTGTGCTCCTGCCTGTCTGATAAGCTGCTTGGGATATTGGGATCTTTAGTTGTAGTCTTTGAATGCTTCTGGCGATCATGCATATTGCAAGGATTTTTCTCAGGACTGATAGTAATATTATGGGTCTTAGATGTCCTGGTGGGCCTGCTTTCTTCCCTGGTTTTGGCAGGGGTACTAAAATACCTTCTTTGATTTCTATTGGATGTTCACCTGTCTCTGCCATGGTATTGAAGATTTCACTAATACCTTCGTATATCTCATCTGGTCCATGTTTTATTAGTTCGCTATTCAATTCATCTATGCCTGGACTTTTCCCATCTTTTAGTCTTTTTACAGCTTTTTTGATTTCTTCTTTTGTGAATGGTTGTGTCATTTTTGTTGGTTCTATTCCTTCAATTTTTTCTTCATTTTCTTTATCTAACATTTCTTTGAAAAAGACTTTCACTATTTCTGTTTGCAATTTCTCATTTGTTGTTACACCATATTCACTGTCTACTACGATCTTTTTCTTTTCTTTCCTGTGCACTTCTTTTACTGCTCTGAACATTCTTCTTGAATCATCCTTATATTTCTCAATTTCTTCCACTTTCTTTATCTTTTAGAATTTGATGGATTTGCTTCATGATTTCATGTCTTTCTTTGTTCTTTTCTTTCTTTTCATTACTATCTTGTTTTGAGTTTATGTCATTTCTTATTTTCTTTTGCTTTTCTGATAATTCTTTTATTTTCTCATTTTCACTTTTGTTCTTTTTCGGCTTCTTTTCTATGGTTTGTTCTGCCGATTCTAAGCACACTTTTTGGATTTCTGTCCATTTTTCCTGTACTGATTTTGCTTCACTGTTTTCTAGTCTTTTTGCTACTTCTTCTTTGTATCTTTGCTGTATTTCTGGTTTTCTCAGACTTTCATAGCTTATTTTCTGACTTTGTTTTGCTGGTTTTATTTTGTACCATTCTATTTCCATCTTTGCTTTCACTAGTCTATGATCTGTAAAAATGTCTGTACCACTGTATGACCTTGAATCTTGGATGAAAATCTTTTGGCTATTTCTTATGATGATATAATCTATCTGATTTCTATATGGATTTCTACGTGGTTCTCCGTTTTTGTCTTTCACTTCAGTTCTCAGGGGTGCTTCCCATGTTGTTCTATGGGCCATTTTGTGTTTGAAAAGAGTATTTGAAAGCACCATATCAGTTCTATGTACAAGTTCTGCTAACAGTTTTCCATTTTGATTTATTTCTCCTTTTCCATACCTGCCTATGTTTTGTGGGTAGTCTCTATGTCCTGATCCTGTTTTAGCGTTCATATCTCCTCCGATTACTAGTATGTTTCTCCTACTTATGGTATTTATGTATCGCTCTAGTTCTTCATAGTAGTTTTCTGTGTTTTTAGGATTTTTCTGAGTTTGTTCTAAAGTTGGGGCATATGTTGACACACAAGTTGCTATTCTGACACACAAGTTGCTATTCTAAAAAAAAAAAAACCGTAACACTTTATTAACTGATTTGATTTGAGAAGTTGGCCACTCCACTTATGTCTCGTGGGCACTCGGAGCCAACGCAGTATGGCTACACAGCTAGAGGGGAGACCCAATGTGCATTATCTCCAATCTGTGTGTAACACTTGAACTGACTGTGCGGTGCAGGTCCCTACACTCATGAGCAGCTAACCTATCACACTACACCCCACTGCAATGACAAATTTATAACCTACACACTCCTCCTTATGTAGGGCCTACAGTCCCCCGTGCGCTAAACGGGTAATTCCAATATCCCTGTTAATCTAGGGGCTTTAAAAATAACTGGGTCTAGAACTCCTGAAAAAGAATTTAAAACCCTTTTTTGTCTAATCTGGCGCCCAGGCCTAAAGGGTTAACCCGTTGTCCTTGTAAATCTGTGACCGGGTGGTTTGTCATGTCAAGGACCTGCGACATGAGAATTCAGTGAGGCAGCACTATATCTGCTACAAGTAGGTCTCATCACGAAATGACTGAAATAATGTTGAAAGTGATGTAAAACCCCAAACAAACAAACTAATCTGGCGTACCTGTCCAAGCTTATTGAGAGAGTGGTAGCCAAATGATGACACCATTGATCATAAAATAATTGTAAATAGATTGGAGAAAAGGTGTGGCACTGGAATGGTTCAGATAATATCTGCCTAATAGAAGACATTTTTTATTGATGGTACTGGGGCCTATTCTATTTACAACAAAATATTTGCAACAAAATATCATCTACTGAAATAGATTGTATGAAAAATGTCAAAAAAGTCCTACTGAACAATAAATGAAAATAAATGATTGTAAAATTGATAATGTCGAAAAACTCAAATTTTAAGAATTCTCTATTGGCGGGAAAGCAAAAATGTGAAATATCCACATTGCAGACGCTGCAGCCAGAGTAGTTGGTAAAATAAAGAAGAGGGACCACATAACTGAAAAGCTAATGGAACTGCATTGGCTGCCAGTGGAGGGCAGAATAGATTTTAAGATTGCTCTGCTGACCCGGAGGGTACCAAATGGTAATGCACCATAGTACCTTTCACAGCTACTGATACCTAAATAGGGATCTAGACCCCTTCGGTCTACTGATAATAATGAATTTATGGTGCCTTGGACGAATTTGAGAACATATGGTGATAGGACTTTTGCAGCATATGCACCCAAAATATGGAATGCCCTGCCCCTACAAGTGAAAAATTGCAGTACACTGAATAACTTTAAATCTAAGCTTAACACACATTTATATAGGAAACATTACCTGCAAAAGCACCACGAGCAGACTACATCCTGTATATCAGCAATAATCTTTCTCTAACCACCTGACTCTGAAGACCTACAAATCACAATACCAATTAATGGCTGCTAATAGCTGAAATAAAACATTCCTGTCTTCATCTCCTGAAAATTTTCCAAAAACAAAAGATTTTACCAACCCACTTACCTTGAATTTCTTCTTAAAGACCAGACCCTATGAACAATACAGTACTACCTTTATTCTCCACTCATGATATACCCAAATATCAGTCAATCCAGATGTGTCCAAATGTCGTCTGCTATTTCCTGCACTTTTGTCTCCTTACCTTGTCTCAGGCTCATCCATTTCTTCTTTAAAATCCAACTCATCCGTTTTTATACTTTGTAACATACATCAGCCATATCTATGTATATTGATGCAAAAATACCGAATTGAAAAAGATTTTTGTATACATTTCTTAGAGCAGTAATGGATATATGTTATAATATAGACTATATTTATCAGAGACAAGTGCCTTTGGCTGGGAAGTGATGCTGTCCCTCACTGTTGTAGCTATCCCTCACCTGTGCAGCTGTCTCTCAATTGTGCAGCTATCTCTCCCCATGTGCAGCGTTAATTGATGTTCCCAAACAATGACAACAAAGCTGGTCTGTTTGAACACATGTATTTCAACTCGAACCCCGATCCGGACAGCCCCGGAACGATCCAACCTAAATGTAGAACAGCAAAACAACAAACGGAACAGAGTGGAGTGGCGCAGCACCCCTCTTATTTATCTCTTATTTATCAAAATTAAATTTAGCTGGTTGAACAAATGTCAATATATGAGAAACTATAAATATCTACACTTGTAAGAAAAGTGATAATATAGTAAAAATGTCAATGGAATTGTACATAGTTTGGATGTATGAAATAACATGGTCATTAAACAAAAAGTCACAATGTCATAGATAATATGTCGCAATGTGAAGCAGTTGTATACACACATGTACAAAATGATATCAAGTCCTGTCAGTATCCACAATATGATATCAAGTTCTGTCAGTATCCACAATATGATATCAGGTTCTGTCAGTATCCACAATATGATATCAATTTCTGTCAGTATCCACATAAAACACACATCAAGTATTGAATAACACAAATCATGATATTTGGCGGCGCTAAGCTCACACCATTTCTAAAGGCATTATTATGGCCTTAAAAATTATTGGTTACTCCATAATCCAACTTTCATCCTGCCAAGCAGGTTTCTTCCTTGAACGTGTGGATCTGCGTGGTGCCGGTAAGGCAGACTCCTTTGGTGCAACGCTAATACTGTCTTTTGGTGCACCGTCAAAACTGTTAATTTGTACACTATCCATAGGATCATTTATGTTCTGTTCATCCTGTTGCACATCTGTCTCAACGACACCAGGGTCTGGAGGACGGGAAGGCAACCCGCCAAACAGAGGCTGCGGAGGATCCACTATAGCACCGGGTGGATCCGGGGGTGGTGCGATGGATCTGTCATCAGATTGTTGAGGCAGCAATGGCATGGCAGGCCTGTTATCCAAGACATTGTCCAGGCCACGGATTGGACCAGGCACAAATCTCTCAAGTGTGGTAGCTTGGATAGGGTAGCAATCCTCCACCCTGACATCGTATGTCTTTGATCGGAACTGGGACTTGATAAATTTCCGCACTTGACAATAGTCATCTGACACAGCCACCACCATATACTTCTCCCTTGCCTTGGTTTTATCCCTGTCACCCTTCAAGTAGACTAAATCTCCCACACTCGGGCAACTGACACCAGGTGGCACTGATGCTCCATGGTTCTTGGACTGAGAGCTAGGCCCATGACTGTAGGCCCGACTCAAGTGTTTTTGGAGTATGAGTTGGCGGTCATCAATGGGTAGCTGCTCCCCAGTAATCTGGTCCCTTTGCGTCCAAACCTCTCTAGCAGACAGACCGCCTTGACGGATCCTGGCATTCATGTTCGCTGTAGCAAGGGCAAGGGTCACTTTGGACAGTGGTCCACCACTGGGAGACATGTGAAGACACTCAAGCCCAAGCTCCTGAATGGCACGCTCCGCAATAGGATTCTTGTTCACATTCTTCTCCCTGCCAATCTCCAACCTGATTCCATGTTGCATAAATATTGGGTCATTTTGAAGGGCTTTCAGTCCAGGGGCCGGGTCGACTCGGATATGAGCACTGTTCTCACCAAGAGGACGTACTTGGGCACAAAGTGTGATAATGGCATCTCTCAGACAGGTGTGAGTCTCAGAATCAATGAAGTCAGTCAGAGTATAGGATGAAACGGATTCACGCAGAACCAGTACTAACTGCCTGTACCGTTTCATGACATCAGCGGCGAATGAGATCCCAATCACATCTGGTGGCTCACTTGTGCTCTGAGGGTAGAGATGCGTTGGAGTTGATTTGAGAGACGCACAGTGATGGCATGATGACGTCACGGTACTGGTAGCCTTCTCAATGTCTAGAGCAAAGAAATAACGGTTGAAAACCTGTTTGATTTGACTTTGTGCAGGATGGTTGAACCTGATATGAATCGCAGTTAGTAATCCGTCCACTACTGATCTGGGAACCACTATTCGCTCTCTGCTTGGCTGGAATGGCAGATCCGACCTGACCACTAGTACTCCATCATGTGCTACTTTGACTTGCCTGAGATAGCGTTTCACATCAGGGATTTTTGTCACCTTTTTGGAGGGCCTGGTCCCTTGTGTGAGATGAGAATGGGTCCATCTCAAATCTGAACACTCCCTTTGTGTTGCGAGCCATGCAACCCTGCTGGTAAATGGCATCCTCACACTGCCCTCAGTGACATCCTTGACAGAGAGACCTCTGACTGCTGACTCACTTGTCTCACTGACGAACTTGCACACCTGGCATGACTGACTGATACACTCTACCGGGCTTCTACTAGCATAATCTGAGGGAAGGTTGGAGACACCTGCAATATGTCTGACCTGTATGCCGTACCGACTGATTGCTGTCAGGAAAGTAGTGATCCGAGCACTGGCAGAGAACTCCCCACGAAGAAGCCTGGAATAAGCCTGGACACAGGGCTTACTGTCGGTCAGCACCTGCACTGGTTGCACAGATTGCACAACATATGGAGAGAAGTGCTTGACAGCTGCTGAGATAGCAAGAGCCTCCAGCTCACATGGCAGCCACTTTGCTTGATAATCCTTGAGTTTTGCACTGAAAAAGCCACATAGAAGTAATTTCTCACCCCTGAGTGCGTACAGTGTGGCAGCCAAACCTCCATGCTTCCCAGATGCATCAGTCACTATCCACAGGGTATCTCGAGGATGAGGTAGGGTGATCACCTTGTTATCTTGCAGGGCCTTCTGTGCCATTTGAAAGTCATGTAAGAGCTCCGACGACCACACAATTTTGTCTTTTGATACTTTTCCTGCAATGGCACGGTCCAATGGCTCCAGGAACTGAGAGTAACCCCTCAAGACACGACTGAGGACCTTGCATGCCCCAATAAAGGAGCGGAGACCGGTCACTGTTGTGGGCGGCTCAACCACGGACAATGCAGCAATTTTGTGTGGGGTCGCACTGAGTGTACCCGCTGACCAGAGCCAGCCTAGGATGGTTGTTGATGTAGGGTGTATGACGGTTTTGGCGCCATTAAAGCCAAGATTGTTGTCGCTCATCTGTTCCAAGACTCTGACCCAATTTGCAAGCAACTCTTCAGGAGTGTCCCCGCCCACATAAAGATCGTCCGCTATCTTGGCTGCACAGCCCTCCGCGATGAGACCACCCATGACTCGTGACATGAGCTCCTCCAGACAGGTCTCGGAGCCCGGCATGCCCATTGCACACCGGGTGTAGACCCGTACACCCTTGTATGGGGTAACTACTCCGCAAAATTTCATTGAAGCCTTTGCTAATGGTATCTGATAGAAAGATTTCAGCAGGTCGGTAACTATTAGGTACTTCCATCTCCCGATATCGGTCAATACTGCATCTACATTGGGCATAAGTGAGGGCGAGGGCTTTGCATATTGGCCTACCTCAGCAAAAGAAGTTACCAGTCGTTTTCCCCCATTTGGTTTCCTGACCAAGAATGACATATTGAGATATTCAACATTCACCCCTACATCCTCTGGTTTGGCAAAAATGCCAGCACTTTCCAGTTCGTCAAACTTGTTCTGTAACTCCTGCATGGCCTCATGGTTGTATGAGGGCAGCCTGCCCTTGCGCTGAGGCGGTAGAGTCGGCCCCATATTCACTACTCCTTTGATATCACCACTGGCCCCATTGTACTTTGGAATTTTGGAACTGAATACATGGTTGAACTGTTGATTCACCCGACGAAACTCATCCCAGATATGTTCTGGCAGATTATTACCTGGGTCAACAGTCACTTGATCAGCAGAAGAGACAGGTTGAACAGCTCCCGTGCCCATCGGTGGCGCATTTTGGCCGCCACTGCGCTCCTCACTAGCAGACACAGTAGACCTGATTTGACACACATGCTCATGTTTATTTATGCGTACTGCGTCATCAGTGTTGTTGCAGAGACGTATATTGTGACCCACTGAAGTCACCATCTGCGCCGGGGGCCATGCTTTTTCGGGCTTGACACTCATATTTGATGGGCAATCGTATCTGGGCTCCAGTGCCCACTCAATGTCGGGGGTGGCGTCTTTGGGAATAGACAGTTGAAGGAACTCACCAGGGAGAATGACAGACTGACAAGCAGGGCTGAGGACAGTTGCCTGTGTGCGACGCACTGCAGCGGATTTCCTGCGGGATGACCCATACTGTCTCACCTCTGAGCCGTTAATGGTAATCTGGCGCAAGGCTGAGCGGGTACCTACATCATTCAGCTCCAGGAAGGGATTTCCTGCCAATACCTCTACATCCAACTTGTCAACCACCAATGCATCAAGCACGAAGACGTGACTGTCCCTCGTTAACTCACAATGAGTCTCTCCAACTACATCCAAAGGTGTGACACCATCTGCCTGATGTGCCATTTGAGTGGCTGGGGTGATATGCAGGCCAATAGCGCTGGCCACATTTGCACTAACAATATTCGTGGTAGCACCTGTATCAATAGTAAGTCTAACTGGGTGATGCTTGTAGTAGGCATTCAAAACTGGAGATTGGACCACACTAACCCGGTGAGATACAGGGTTGGGGAGCACCTCGTCGGGCTCCGCATCATCATATAGGTCATCATCCATCACCTCGTCATCACAATCTCCCACATAGCGGGTGCGGGCTATGGCTTGACGATCAGGTTCTGGGAGATACCTGCATCCACTGATGAAGTGAGTGTGATGCACCCGGCCAGCAGCTTTGCACAATACACATGACCGTGTAGTGTTTTTCCCTTTTTGGAATGTGGTAGGTTTGCTGGTACCAGGCACAAATCGCCTATTGAAGTTGGAGGCAGATGCGCGCATGGCTTTTGTATCTTCCAACGTGTGAAGCATGTCTAGCAGTGATGACAATGCCTGAGAAATCTCGGATTTCAGCGATGCTAATGTGCGATTGCGGAGTTCGGCACCATACCGCTGTTTGACAAGGAGCGGCAACCCGGGATGGACGAGGTGGAGCCACATGTAGGTGATTGTATTCTCCAATGTAGGAGTGAGGTCCTCATCCTCGGCTACACGCACTCCATGATGCACCATACCCCCATCAGCTGTTAACAGATTGTCATCAAAGAAGGAGAGAATGCGCTGATACAAATCCTCTGGTTTTTCGCCTGCCTCCAGTTTGATACTGGCTAGGTCTAAAAAGTGTCCCCCTGTGGCTTGAAAACCATAATGCTCTCTGATAGATTGCCATATGCTGTTGAGGCTGGTGGAGGACTTTATTATGGTGTTTCTTGAGATGACACTGCAATAGTTAGCTATCTGACCCAGCATCAAGTCCAGTTGGGTATTTTTCTGGACAGCAGTTCGCCTATTGGCCACGTCAGCACCATCATCAGTAAAACCATGCAGGGGGGCTGCTGCGGTTTTCTTGTGCCAGGTAAACTCTGGGTCCAGGAATGTGGCAAAATTATTATCTAGTGAGAGGATGTACAATAAATTTTGCCTCCAATTTTCAAAGGAATTTATTGTCTCTTCTTTTGTCAATTGCCACTGCTTGGGAGCTTTAGTTGCCATGATTACTGCTGGTATACTGAGTATTGGGGTAGAAAAGTCACTGGGAGATACTACAAATAGTCTATGTTATGCTGATTGTGCCCTTTACACAATACTTATCCTGATTCATGTGAGTGTGTATAACTGCACTACTGTCCTTGTGATTCAGGCGAGTGTGACAAAGTGAAGATGCCGGTCCGGTTGTTGACACATGAAATGTTCTCAGATATCTCTCCCAGCTGGTAAGTTGCCATTTACTTTCTTCTCTGTGTTGAAGGCTGTCTGGGTACGGTAGAACCGCTGCCACCACGTTAATTGATGTTCCCAAACAATGACAACAAAGCTGGTCTGTTTGAACACATGTATTTCAACTCGAACCCCGATCCGGACAGCCCCGGAACGATCCAACCTAAATGTAGAACAGCAAAACAACAAACGGAACGGAGTGGAGTGGCGCAGCTATCTCTCACCATGTGCAGCTGTCTCTCACTTGTGCAACTACCACGTGTGCAGCTGTCATTCAGTTGTGCAGTTGTCTCAATTGTGCAGCTATCTCTCCCCATGTGCAGCTATCTCTCACCATGTGCAGCTATCTTTCACCATGTGCAGCTATCTCTCCCCATGTGCAGCTATCTCTCCCCATGTGCAGCTATCTCTCCCCATGTGCAGCTATCTCTCACCATGTGCAGCTATCTCTTACCATGTGCAGCTATCTCTCACTATGTGCAGCTATCTCTCACCATGTGCAGCTATCTCTCACCATGTACAGCTATCTCTCAAACTGCGCAGCTATCTCTCACCATGTGCAGCTATCTCTCACTATGGCCAGCTATCTCTTACCATGTGCAGCTGTCTCTCCCCATGTGCAGCTATCTCTCACCATGTGCAGCTATCTCTCACCATGTGCAGCTATCTCTCCCCATGTGGAGCTATCTCTCACCATGTGCAGCTATCTCTCACCATGTGCAGCTATCTCTCACCATGTGCAGCTATCTCTCAAACTGTGCAGCTATCTCTCATCATGTGCAGCTATCTCTCACCATGTGCAGCTATCTCTTACCATGTGCAACTATCTCTCACCATGTGCAGGTATCTCTCACCATGTGCAGCTATCTCTCACCATGTGCAGCTATCTCTCAAACTGTGCAGCTATCTCTCAAACTGTGCAGCTATCTCTCAAACCGTGCAGCTGTCTCTCCCACAGCTATCTCTTATTTATGCAGCTATCTCTTGTGTATGCAGTTATCTCTTATTTATGCAGCTATCTCTTATTTATGCAGCTATCTCTTATTTATACAGCTATCTTATTTATGCAGCTATCTCTTATTTATGCAGTTATCTCTTATTTATGCAGCTATCTCTTATTTATGCAGCTATCTCCTATTTATGCAGTTATCTCTTGCTGCTATAGCAGTCTATCACTTGCTATCTCTCACTTGTGCAGCTATCTCCCAATTGCATGATCGTGGTGGCTAAAAATATCTGCATTTCACCCATATAGGCCCCTTTGTACGAAACCTAGCAGGGCCTCAATAATTAGGTCAATAAATAGGTCAATTTACCTATGGTTAAAAACAAAGCTCTAATACAGAAATTTAGGCATATTGGAGGTAATATTTCATTTGTAATGTAATTATGACAACAAATAAGTGATAATTGTGCCATTCATAATATGCTAAATGTGCAACCCTTCACATAAACTTGCAAAACAAAAGTGAAGTGGAGATTAGTTCAGCGTCACTTCCACCAGAGGGCAGGCTACGTGGTGACGGAACAGCGAGATCGCGCACTCTTTTCAGTGGCGAATTTAATTGCAGCCTATACCTCACACAGCAACTTTTTTTTTTTTCAAATCTCGTCACCCTTCCTCTCTGATCACGTTCATGCTTTTTTATATATGTATGTAACAACAAAGGCTAATGTGTATACGTCAGTTATTTATGTAGATGCATTTGATTTGTTCTCTTGTTATCTTAGTTTTCAAGCGGGTTTGTGAACTGCTGAAAGAAGGAGTGCCACCATCCCAAACTCTCTATGAGAGAGTACCAATCGAATGTGGCTTTATTAAAGCAGCTGGCATGTGGCAAGGTATGTTTCCAGTCAGTGTTTTATGCATTTTTATGCCAGTCAATGACGTTTATGATTTACTACTTCAAAAGGACCTGCGACATGAGAATTCAGTGAGGCAGCACTATATCTGCTACAAGTAGGTCTCATCACGAAATGACTGAAATAATGTTGAAAATGATAAAAAAACCCCAAAAAAACAAACTGACACCTGCATGTGCCAACAAGGTCAAATGGTGTGATAAACATCAATAATCATTTGATAAACTGAAACGCAGCTAAGTTGTTGTCTGCAGGTCAGTTTTTGTCGGCTGTACAGCCAGTGATTTGACAAATGATTTTGATTTGATTAATTTAATATGTTGGCCACTCCACTTTTATCTTGTGGGCACTCAGAGCCTACACAGTGTGGCTACCCAGCTAGAGAAGAGATCCAATACGCACTTCCTCCAATCTGTGCTACCGCCCGGTGCAGGTATCGACACTGATGAAAAACTACACTATCTAATTACCACCTTCTGCACTGTCAACTTTCACCTAAACACTCACTCCTTCCCTTGGGGCTTACAATCCCCAATGCACTGCAGGGTGTCCAATATCCCTATACCGCCTGAGGCATCCAATATCCATGTAAGCCCTACCAATCACAACTAGAGGCTAAAGATGTCCTCCGCTTGAGTACCTAATGATCTTCAGCGCCTTAATATCTACCAGCTGCCTCCTTACCAACTTTTCTAATCCCACCGAGGCTACATCCTATACCCAAAGACATCGTCAAAAAAGACTTGAAATCCACTTTTTCCAGAAACACCACGCACTGACCATCCAATTTAGCTCACGACTCCAGTAGAACTCGACTTGCGGCAACTAACAATCAAACAATTATGTTCCCTTTAATTAAACATTAGATGTCAGCCCTGTTTGAAAATATTTCTTTGTTTTTTCTTGATCTCAGCATTGTTTCGCCATTGTTTACGAGTTTGCGCAATCAGGTGAAAGTGGGTCAGTCTAAATATAGGAGTGACAGCAACGATCTGAAGCTCAACAATGCAGTGGTGCATGTGACGTCATTCTCCCTTGGTGTTTTCATGACGTCATCACTTGGACTCTTCTGAATGTCATTTCACGTTGTCAAGCGTATTGTCGGGTAAAAAACTGAGGGAAAAACGCTACAGATAGCACCCGTTTCTGTATTCTGAGTTGACAAGGAGGTTGCCATTTTGAATAACATTATAAATATTAGTCAATGAGAATGTTTTAAATTGGCTCCGTATTTTGTCGTTTAATTCGGCAATTTATTGGGCTCTAACGAATTAGCTAACACTGCAGTGACTACCTACCTCAACTAGAGCACTCCCCACTTTAAGTTCACACTTTTAGCAACGTATCAGTGAACTTTTAGCAACGTATCAGTGAACATATACAGTGACGAGGGTTGGTAGGTACCGGTTTACCTGCCGGCCGTCAAATCAAAATATCAACATCAAAAAGAGAAAACTTTTCTGAACCCGTCCTTGGCTTCTTGCTTAGGCGACAAGAAAAGTGACAACTGAGCATCAAAAAGCAAAACAATTGAACAAAGAACTGAATATAACTTCTCTGAACCCGTCCTTGGCTTCTTGCTTAGGCGACAAGAAAAGTGACAACAAAAGTGAATCTTACTTTTCTCAACCCGTCCTTGGCTCTTGCTTAGGCGACAAGAAAAGTGACAACTGAGCATCAAAAAGCAAAACAATTGAACAAAGAATTGAATATAACTTTTCTGAACCCGTCCTTGGCTCTTGCTTAGGCGACAAGAAAAGTGACAACTGAGCATAACAAAGAAAAAAACAAAAAAAAACAACAACAAAAGAAACAACAAACAAAAAGAACAACAACAAAAGAAACAACAAACAAAACAACAACAAAATAAACAACAAACAAAAAACAACAACAAAAACAACAACAACAAAATAAACAACAAACAAACAAAAAACAAACAACAACAAAAGAAACAACAAACAAACAAAAAACAACAACAAAACAAACAACAACAACAACAAAATACAAAAAAACAAAAAAAAACAAGCAAAAAAGGATAGTTGGGCCAAGCAAACTACTAATCATAATTTGAAATTCATAGTTTTGCCCAATCTACATACAACAAGATGAAATGTTACCTCCCAAAACTGACTCTAAATTGTCTTGTCTGCATCTTGGTGGCAATCATAACTCATGAAGGAAATTTTGGCAATATTTCCAGCAAACCCAGAGGTACTGCATTGATAATGATTAATGACCTAATACACAAGCAATGTATGATTCAAAGAAACCCATTACTAGACACTGCCTTACACAAAGCCAGCATGATATACAAGAAACAGAATTTCTGCTACTGGGATAAAGCAAATATGAAGAAAAGATGCAATAATCTTGTGCTACTTTTCCTGATATCCCTGCTACTATTATGTGGCGATGTTCACCCACATCCAGGGCCTGTTCAATTTCCTTGTGGAGTGTGTGAACGACCAGTTGCCAAAAATCATAGAGCCATGCAGTGTGATGAGTGTGACACATATGTACACATTAAATGTGATGGGCTCACAAATAAAGATTATGTGTTATTTAATAAACAAAGATGGCTGTCATGGGAGTGCTGGAAATGTCGCCTCCCTAATATTTCTGATGCCTTCTTTGTAAATGAACTTGAAACAAGTAATCTCTTTGAAACACTAAGTAATGAATGTATCACAAGTGAAAGAACAGAAGATCAATCTACAGGAAAAACAACAAGACCAATGCAAGGTAGAAAAAACAAAAAATTCAAAAGCTTAAGATTATGACAGTGAACTGTAGAGGCCTTAACTCAACCAAAAAGCAATTGGAGCTACAGGATCTATTAACTGAGCATAATTACCCTGATATAATATGCATTACGGAATCACACATTGACCACACTATTGCAGACAGTGTCATCCACCCTGACTATGATATAGGGAGAGAAGACAGATGCAAGGGTGGCGGTGGGGTACTGATCGGTATCCATAAAAGGTGGCTGTCAGACCCTAAGAAGGATAGCCTAAAAACTGACTGTGAACTTGTATGGAGAAAACTTAACATAACAGGAACAAAACCACTGTTTATAGGATGTTACTATAGGCCAACAGACAGAAATATATCTAACGTCCATGAATTAAATGCATCTCTTGGAAAGATTCCCCAGTCCGACACAAACACCCCTAATATATTACTAACAGGGGACTTTAATGTACCAGATGTCACATGGGAGAATATGTCCTATAAACCAAGCCCTGCATATGGGATTGAACTAAATACAGCAATGATTGATACTTTTAATGAACACTGTCTCACGCAAGTAAACCCACACCAAACAGGGGAGACAATAGGTTGGATCTGGTTGGTACAACAAACCCTAGCCTAGTAAATAAAGTATCTGTCCATCCAGGCATGAGTGACCATGATGTGGTGATAACAGAAATCAATGCAAAAGCTACACTGGCCAAGAAAAAGCCGAGAAATGTATTCCTGTATAAAAAAGGAGACATGAATGCAATAAAACAAGACATGCATGTCTTTTTTGAAAATGAAGTTAAGGATTCAAGTCTCCCAGTTGAAACTCTGAACAATAAGTTCACAGATAAGCTTATGGAGTCCATCAATAATCACATTCCTATTAAGAATATAACTGGTAGATGGGATGTGCCATGGATGACAAAGGACATCAAGAGACAAATAAGAAGAAAACAAAGACTATACAACAAGGCTGAAAAAACTAAAAAGGATTCTGACCGTAGAAAATTCAGAAACCTTAGGAAACACATAAAACATAAGTTGAGAGAATCCCACAATGAATATGTCCTTGGGCTACTCGATTTTCCTGACATTGAATTCAGTAGACCATCAATGGGAAAAAGGTTCTGGAACTATATTAGATCCAGGCGCAAAGATACTGTTTGGGTATCAACACTAACAGAAAATGGCATTGAAGTGAAAGACAGTAAAGGCAAGGCAGAAGTTCTTTCACGTCAGTACAAATCTGTTTTTTCTACTGAAAACATGGAAATTATTCCTGACAAAGGTGATCCAACTTCTCCACAAATAGAGCCAATAACCATCACAGTTACTGGTGTGGAAAAATTGCTCTCTTACCTAAACTGCAAAAAAGCAAATGGCCCAGATCAATTACCCACAAGAGTCTTGAAAGAATGTTCACATGAAATAGCTCCAATCCTCCAAAAAATATTCCAAGACTCACTCGACAAAGGAGAAGTCCCAAAAGCATGGCGCACAGCAAATATAGTTGCAGTTTTTAAAAAGGGAGATAAAAGTTGTGCCGCAAACTACAGGCCAGTTTCTTTGACATCTGTCCCCTGTAAGATTTTGGAGCATATAATTGTCAGACACATGATGAATCACTGCGAACTTTATAATATCCTGGTAAATTTTCAGCATGGATTCAGGACAGGCCACTCGTGTGAAACTCAGTTAATCACAACCTTACAGGATATACTCAAGGCTAGAAATGATGGGCAAAATGTTGACATGCTCATTCTCGACTTTAGTAAAGCCTTTGACACAGTCTGCCACGAACGGCTGAATCACAAGCTCGAGCATTATGGAATTTCAGGGCAGGTCGGTTCATGGATAAAAAACTGGCTTACAAACCGTGAACAGAGGGTAGTTATTGACGGTGATGAATCTGACCCTGTCCATGTTAAATCTGGAGTGCCTCAGGGTACAGTACTTGGACCAATACTATTTCTACTCTACATTAATGACATTGGAGAGAAGCTAAAATATTCAAACATAAGGCTCTTTGCTGATGACAGCCTCCTATATAGAATAGTTGAAGATGACGATGATGCAGTAAAACTGCAAGAAGACCTAAATATACTGGAGGAATGGTCATGTGAGTGGTAAATGGACTTCAATGCTCAGAAATGCTACACCCTGAGTAGCAAGAAAAAAAGCCAAGCTCCTGATACAAGAAAATATACATTAAATGGTCACATCTTGCAACATGTTGAACATCATCCCTACCTGGGAGTTGAGCTCCAAACAAATATGAAATGGGATGAACATATCAACAACATTGTCTGCAAAGCAAATCAAGTACTGGGATTTGTAAGAAGAAATTTCAATATGTGCCCAGGAAATATCAAAGAGGCTGCCTACAATACACTTGTGCGCCCTCACTTAGAATATGCATCAAGTGTGTGGGACCCTTACCTAAAAAAAGACATAGATCGCATAGAATCAGTTCAAAGACGAGCTGCTAGATTTGTGTCTGGCAACTGGAAGAGAGAAACAGGCACTGTAACAAAAATCCTGGAAGACCTAAAATGGGATTCACTAGCAGGGAGAAGAAGGACACAGAGGCTGGTTTTATTATTCAAGGCTATACATGGTGAAATAGCTTTGAAACTTCTAGAACATGTCAAAATGAAATCAGCTCCTACACGGAATAACCATGGAAATCACTATATCGAAATGGCGACAAGCTGTGACCCTTATAAATACAGCTATTTTCCAAGGACAGTGACTGACTGGAATAATCTTCCCCCTCAATTAACTACATTGGAACCAGGTAGCTAGGCATCCTTCAGAAACTCCCTAGCCAGAGTATAAAGTTTGGCAACAAGCAGCTGGTGTGTACCAGCTGCACCCCTCGACCTTGCACTCTCGGCGGGATGCCAATTGGTTTTGCCGAGTAAACTTATAGATAGATAGATAGATAGATAGAGAATCAAGGTAACAAATTGAGGCCAAATTCAACATGCATTTTGATTGGTCAAAATTATCAAGTCTGCGATTGGAAAGGATTTAAATGATGATTATAAAACAATTTTCTGAACGCTCACATACTTTACAAACAAGGAATGATCAGCATAACTCTAAAGTCATCGGCCTATGTTTTAATTCATGAGAAAAAAACCTTTTAAAAGTACATTATGCTATGTCATATATTAGAGAAGTCAGAAGTTGAACAAAGATTTGAGCTACAAAAAGTAACGTTTGAAACTCATTTTCAAGCCAGGATTTAATGAATATTGAGTTTATTACTGAAATATTAAATATTCATATTTTCTCTCGTGGTTAATGGCAGAACAATAACACTTGGTAGACTAGGAAAATTTGTAGATAGTGAAAATGACCGTGACAATTTTAGAGGCCAAAAATTGATTACCTTTCAGTAATTTAAAATGTAAACAGACGTGAAACTGTTTATGCTACTGGTACAGAAATACTGTTCCACAAATGTTTAAAAAAATTATAAGTAAAAATATGCACAATTGTGTGAATGGTATCCCTTTTAATGTGGTAAATTTGGATTGGCCCCCAAAATTGAAATAGAAAACACTAGGACATTATTAGGCACAGAACATTTTTGACATTTTGTTTCAATGAAGTAAAGAGACATTAAACGATAATTGCAAGTTTGTGTCAAATAACATACCAATTTAATATAATTTATAAATGACTGAAATAAGACACTTATCCATATAAATTTGCATCTCTTAATTTCTTTCAATAATGCAATAATTAAAGTGTTTTTCAAAACTGACGAAAGTTGTCTGCTCTTCTGTAGATTTATCAAATTAACAAATATAATTATAATGAATAGCCCAAGTAACAATGTTGGCCTGCGTGGATTAAATTTTGAAATACTCGGCTTTGTGTTAATGAAAACTATTGATGATGGACACATCACTGATCGTTTCCTGGGGAGCTTTTTGATGTTCTTTCTGTTGAGGTCTCAGTGCTCATAAAACAGATATATACCTTTGTATATTATCTTACATTTTGTGTATTTCTCTTGAGATAACATACCTGACTAATGAGATGAAACACTTGAGGAACAATCGCGTGGATTCAAAAATGTCCATCCTGAAACATTAAGCTTTGCAATATATTTACAGTCATATAAATAACATGAATAATCAGGCTTTCTCTTTTCATTTCTATGGGTATATTGCAAACACTCACACACTGACAAGGTTTAGTTTTAGAATATATTAACAGGTTGTATCCCAAAAAGGCACGGATTGCCACCAAACTTTACACATGCACACTATTTTTCCATGACCTCTATGACCCTCTCTGGTGGATCAGGGTTCAAGTACCATGCAGACTCCCTAGCTTGCCCTTAATTGCCTGGGTTGGCACAAAATCTACATACTTGCTGTCAGCCGAGTTTGATATTGACTTTTCAATTGACTTTTTTTACCTTTTTCAATTAGGTCAAGGTACAAACATCTTGCAGGAACTCATGCAAACCCAATAATGCAATAATGCTTGGGTAGCAAACCCAATAATGCTTGCGTAGTCACAACGCTTTACCGATGTATTCTCCATGTATTCTCAGATAAGTTTGGTGGTGACCTTCTAATGACCTTTTTGACCTCTGAAATGAGATCAAGGCAACAGACATAATTCCTGGTAGTTTCATGCATGGTAATATCTCTGAAGATGTGTTGATCTTTCCGTGGACTTTTTAGTATTTGTAATTAAATCAAGGTCAAAATGTGTATAGGGTACTCCCAGTTCACAGAAATGCCTGGATGATCACATAGGTTTAGAAGCGATTCTCAAGTAAATAAATCTTGAGCATTATATGGCCATGTTGATGTCTCCAATTAGATCATGGTAAAACTATCTTGCAAAATGTCTTGTTCTACCTTGCTCCAAACTGCCAGGAGTAACACCAAACTTTCAGATATATTCTTGACACTTTATATTTCTATCTAATTTTTTCAATGACCTTTGATATGAGGTCAATACAAGGTCAAAATGTGTTGCTAGTCCTCAAACATAGAATGAATTTGGTGTAATTAGAGCTGTAATTAGAGCAAGGTTCACAATCTTTGCAGACTTTGTCATGCCAATATAGTTTATGCTGACAACCATTTCCCTATGGCTTCGCTTACTTGCCCAACTGAACCTGGATTACAACAAAGCTTTACATAGATTTTCTTCTTGCCAAGTTTTAGGACCATTTTGACGATGGAATCAAGGTAAGGTTACGGTCAGATTTTCTTGTTGATCTCATGATTCACCCAAAATACCTTGTGTTCAGTCAAAAAGATGTGACCATGTTTTAACATGTCAGGAACCTTTCAGTGTGGAGATTTAATAAATAAATAAATATATAACAACTGAGTTCCCATACGGATGAGACGCTTTATTTCAGCACCAGTACCTATATATACAATTATATTATTTCATATATATATATATATACATACATAGAAAATTTCAACAAAGCTTTAATAACAAGATGGATTCAACACAACTCAAATAATACAACAAAACAATCAGTATTATTGATATGAACAATATTAGTGTAGTTTTGTAACCCATTATCACAAAAGATATGTATGCCTACAGGACATTTGGCAACACATACAGCAAGACAATTATATTAAACGTACAATATCTAATAAAATATATAGACATGGTACCACCATAGAACTGACATTGGACCACCAATCTGGAGGTAATTCTTATTTTTGCTTGAGATTACATGAAAAAATGTTTTTTTTTTCAAAATTGTGTTACACCCTGGTGACTCGAAATGCCTGTTATCCTTGACAACTGAGGAATGCTCTGTGTGTGCTTATTTAGCATTTCTCACAAGGCATCGTCAGTTGATAGTGCCATGTCTCTATTTTTACCGATTGCTTGTAACAGAAGCTTGATATATTTGAGGACAAAACTGTTTATTGGTGGTAGCTTTCTATCACAGGTTATGTCAACATGTCTAAATCTGTTTAGAATAAATACTCATTACTAAACATTACAACACATTATGAAGTAGTTATGTATAGAAATGTGTATAATAATGTAAGATAAAACATCCGGAATAACAGATAAACCACACATCTAAACATCATTATTCAAAGAAAACCAGAGCTGATGATATGTTTGTTTGAAATCTGCATGATTTTAAAAATAGGCTTTTATGGCAAGAGGCTTTTGTCTTGATTCACGTCATTCTAAACATGATTTTAAATCGCCCACTACATTCCATAAGTGTTGACACATACATATGATATGTTCATGTTGGGATTCCACCCACACTTAAGTTATTTATAACAATCTTATTTTATATTCAATATTAAAGCGTAATACTGAAATCAGTAACAAACTTGACTATTTTAGTATCTGACACTCGACCATTTTATACCATATAATCTGTCCTTGTCTGTGAACAGAATTGGACATTTGATCATTTATATTTAACATTTGATCATTTATATTCAGGAAAGCGATTAACAGTTCTCTATCTCTAAATAGTGGGGTGATTCTTGTACATTTTGGCAATTTAAACATCTCCATAATGATTTATACATTACTAGATAACTGACCAAATATTCCTCAATAGATTAACCATATCCAAAATCCTATTGCAATATATATCATCCATATATGTTTTCCATTATTTTTCCGTTATTTTAGATTTCTCATTTTAAACTTTTACATCACACACAATAGTTTCATATGATGACATTTTTCTTGTGATTTAAGATGCACTTTGTCGAGGGACGTTTATCAAGTCAAAGTTTAAATGCTATTTTATCAATTTCAGGTATCACTAGAATAATCAAGGACATAATGACAAGATCAATAAAAACACTACCATATTTCATATTAATTACTACAGAGTTGAATATAATAAATATATTGCTCGAGTCTGAATTGTTTAATTTCCTTTTTTATCGGTTTATCTATATATTTATATGCCATAACAGGCCCTGAAGAGAATTTCAGGCGAATCGGAACCAACTAACGACCGCCTCGTTTTTTTTAGTGTCACAAATGAATACAATAGGGGCGAATACATTCCCCAATTTGCCTCATTCACCTTTTTAATCTCCAACGCCAGTTCCAAACCAAAGTCTTTCTATACAATGTTTGGTATTTTCTCTTTAGGGAATTACACGTCATGCGTTTCCGGTCCTGAACAATAATGGCATAAAATAAGACTTGTATTTTTAGTCGGTTTCTTGCTTTTACAGAATATACGCTGAATGATAAATACCAAAATGAGTAAGTGAAATTTGATATGTGATGTATTATTTGCTGAGAAATGGAAGTCAGTTTATACCCCTGATATTAAAGTTCGTTTAGGTCAAGTTCTACAATTCATAATATTATATTGTGTCAGCAGTTCTGTTGTCCTCCTGATCATGCATATATCTACTTAAATACTTGTCTGGCCGAAATATATCAGTCGGGAGAGCTTTCGCCTAAAGATCCAGGGGTTGTGAGTTCAAATCCCGACCGGTTACTATCACGTGCTATTTTCAGACATCCTCTGGGATCTGCGCTATGTGCAACCTTATATTTCTGTTTTGTTGAATCACATAATTTTGGTGGTGATGTCTGATTCATAATAACTAATCAGGACAGTATGTTTGAAATATACTTGTTTCCGGTTATAGTTAAATGAAAGAATGGCATGGTAGGTAGATTTGATAAATGTTGTTAAATCTGTATGTGACTGCTGGTAATTTGTCAAATGATGAACATGATTATGCCAACTATAACTGATGTCCGGTCAGTATAATTCTATATTTCCTTTGATCAATTGGCACCTGCTTAACCTATTAAAACAAACCTTTTTATTAGTGATATTCAATAAGCGTTAAATTGATCTTGTCTTTGGCAATACCTCTGACTGTTGAATGGGAATAATAGACCCATTTCATTTGATATTATCAGATTTTATCAGTAGAATAAGTTCAATGTCATGTCTAGTCTGCAGTATTGAATTATTTCTAATCTATAATTAATATAAAAAACAATCTTTTTTTTATTTTACAATCATTTCTATTCACAATCTAAGCTTCTTTTCTTAATTCTTATCAGAAGCAATAATGCATGGTTGGAAACGATTCATTGCTCAGACTAATAAGATTATGTGGCTTTTTTTTGGGGGGTGCAGGCATTAAGCACATGCAGAGGTCACCTACATAGTGTTATATATGACGGGGATGCTGTGGCAGTAGGCAGCAGTAAGGGTACTATGTCAATCACTTCTATGTCATGACTGATGGTCCTCAGACACTGGCTGCTCACAGACATGCCTCAGCTCACTCAATCATCTGCTCTCTCACACAGTTATTACAAGCCTCCAATAACATTCGTCATCTGCAGTATCAATATCTTTATATTGGAACTCTGGAGGCGTTTTTATATTGCACATCCAGCTGCTAGTCACTATGCTTGAATGACAGGAAAAGGTTTATTTATTTTACCATGTTTACTCCTTTGTGGCTATGTTTTGTTTGGGGTTTTTACATCACCTTCAAGATCACTTCAGTCATTTCATAACGAGACCTACTTATATCAGACATAGTGTTGCCAAACTGAATTGTCATGTCGCAGGACATTGACATGACAACCCACCCGGTGATAGATAGCCAAAGTTAACCCTTTAGTCTCATTTTGACATGAATTTAATTCTGACATGTTTGGGAAGCGAACCCAAGACCTCTGGATCATCATGTGCTATAAGCATGTGCTCTGGCCACCTGCACCGCGGTGCTTGACTCTACATGTGAGGATTTGTTATTTGATGAATTGCGATGCTTAAATGGTGTACTGTGATCAGACAATCTTTTCAGTAATTTGATGAAAATGTTGGATGCAGGTTCGCGTTTGATCACAATTGATTACTCACTCTATCAAATTAACTATATTTTACTCAAAATCAGTTATGGAAAGAATAGACACTATACATACATACAAGTGGTTATATGTTAATATTTATCTACTGATGAGGTGGGTTTTTGCATCACATTTATGATTGAAAATATCAAAGGCAGCCCACGCAGACACTCTAAATTAGTCCCCACAAAACAGGCAGTCACAGTAGCATACAGCCATCTAATTGAGGAATTTTAACGGGATTCACTTATGGAGTGAGTCATTATCCTTGCTTCACGATAACCAATTACTCCTACACCTGTAAAAAGAAAGCATTTTCTGCTTTGAGGTCCACCTGCATACATCACTGTATCACATTTTTCTTCAAATTATTTCAGTCCCTTTTATCACATATCAGTAAATCACCCAATCGTACATTGACTTTGAATCTGACCAGAACTTTCACATCTTCACACATTCAATATTGTATTGTTTGATGTGGTCAAATTCAATATTCATTTAGATTTTTTTATTTCAGGAGTACACTGTATTTCTACTTGAGAAATTGTTTGTTGAAGGTAGAGTTCTCCTACTCCCGTATTTATCAAACTCATCTTCTTCGTCTTTGAGCTGCTGTTCAAATACCTCCCTGGCACTCTCGTCTGGCATAATCACTGGTGCCACTTTGTGAAAGCGTCCATAGTCTATTTCAAATCTGCCATTGTCTTTTCTCAGAGTGAGCAAGGGTGAAAGTCTGTGTGCCCATAAAATTTCACTGGGGAGGTAAGATGTTCTGACCTGCGTTGTCATCCCTGTTGCTTCCACCACCCCTTCAAGGACAACAATAATCTCAAAGTCTTCCATCAGTAACTGTTCCGCTGAGACATTCCAGAATGGACTAGTTTCATTAATTCTGTGCATTACCCTTATAGGCCATGAGAGGAAGATGAACTGATCGTAATCTTCCGATTCTGCCGTGACCTCTAAATGATACTGGTAAAATGGTATCTCTTCACCTTCTTGAGTTTTGCGCTTTTTGACAAACATTGCATGAAGCATGGCACCCACTAATTGAGAGCGTCTCATGTCCCCAACCCTGAACAGCAAACAGAACTCCCCGTCTTCTTGACATATCACGGCGTTCTTGCTGAACATTATAGTTTCTGCTCTGTACTTTGGGCGTGCAAGTTTGGCTAAAACAAATCCAGCCATGACACATTGAATGATCACCCCAAATAGGGACTGAACCATCAGGAGTAAGATGGCCTCTGGGCAGTTAGGGGTTACAGCTCTTACCCCATAGCCAATAGTGTGCTGGGTCTCCACAGAGTACAGCAATGCAGTAGTGAAGTCATATACAGCATGCACACAATATTGTTCTTTCCGGTTCCCGTGATCACCCCTGATAAATGTTATTATCCACCATAACACCGCAAATGTGACCCAACTCATACAGAAAGTGAACATAAAAATCAGCAAGGTATATCTCCATTTCATATCTAATACTGTCGTGAAGAAATCTGCCAGGTAGCTTTGGTTTTTTTTCATGATGTTTGTGTAATCTATATTGAAGTTGCCAATCTTGCTGACAAGTCTTTGTTTTTTTCTTTGTGCAAACATGAGTCCCCGTTTGGCCACTTCAGGGATTGTAACACCAGTTTGTGGTAAGATAGAGCCTCGATGCGAGGCGAACCTGGAGTACCCACCCATCCGGGCATGGGCGGGAGGCATGAGCATGGGCCGGGCCTGGATCCGGCTGTCCTCGGAGGACAACTGGCGCAGCAGTCTCCGGCTACTTGATGACCTCGCCGAGCCATTGCTCTGAATGCTCGTCACGGAGGCTCCATTCGATGCGTCCACAAGATTGATGCCGGGAACTGTGAGTTGCACCGAGGGCCGGCGCAGGCTCGGGCCGGAAGGAGCGGGTCCGGGGCCCGGAGTGCAGTTCACGTCTCCATAATTTACAATGGTGAATTGTCTTGAGTTTCTACGGGCGTTCAACATGGCTGAACTGGGTTTAGATGATTCAGAATTACTAAAAGACTTGACAGAGAGAGAATCTGAACATTCGGATACAGATCGCGTCCTTTCTACAGTGCTTACACTCAAAGGTTTCAACTCTTCTTCTGGAATGGAGGAGCACGCTGATAACCTCCTGCCCAGTAAGCTCTTAGGGGGAGGAGCTAGGTATTTCTCCGCTTCATCATCCTCATTGTCTGACTGATCACTCAGCGCAAATGATATTGAGGGTCTTTTCCTTTGTTTATAAAGTTCCAAGAAAGCATCATCATCTGGATCGGCCTTTTTCAGCTTTGATATCGCATCCTTATTTTTGCTTTGACCATCTTTCTTTAGAGCAGATCTGAAAAAGATAAAATATTATAACTTGAGACAGGAAATGCAGTTCGGAAATTATACACCACACATATTCTATTTCTGGGATTGGCCAGCTTAATATAAAAGACCGTATCTGTTTTGACAGATTGTTTCTCTTTGGAGGTATCGTTATGACCCGGCTTTGTTGTGTCTCACGGGAGGGATCCTTGACATTTTGATGATTTTTTTGTCAAATCTGTGATTTATATTCAAGCTGGACGGATCTGATTAATGGCCGGGGATGATCATTGCAAGATTAAAGTCTTGTCAAGCATCAGGAATGCATTGCACTATAGCATTTGACTGTTTTTTAATTCAACTGTTTTTGCCTTTAACTGCTTTTGCCTTTAACTGTTTTTGCATTTAACTGTTTTTGCATTTAAATGTTTTTACATTTAACTGTTTTTGTCTTTTTTTAAACTGTTTTAACTACATTTAAATTGTATTGAGGCAAGATATATCGATATATGATAATCCTAAATCTGAAACTAAAAATGAAAAAAGAGATATTCAAGTCTCTGGACTTTGTTTAACAATTTATGATATAAATATAAGTTATTTGAACACACCTTATTTGACCATAGGGATGAAAATTGTGTGTCAATATTACATTCATGAATACACGTGTCGTAAAATAAGTTCAGATACCAATGGCTGTTAAACAACTGCTATTTGCTACAAATAAAGCGAGATTGATATAATGTTTAAATAAAGTGAGAGTGATATTGTGTTAACCGTACCTTGGTAGCAAGGGCGATTTTTGACTTTTGTTGTCATCGAAATCAAACATGAATTCTTCTTCCTCCTCTTCCTCTTCCCGTTCTTCTTCATCTTCCTCTATGTCAAGCCTGTTCTCCTGTAGTTCATCGTTGCGGGCTGTTATTTCGCTATCGCTCTCCTTGCCGCTGTCATCAGAGGTTTTCTCGGAGTCGAAGTGGGCCGACTTCAAGCTGCCCGTCTCCGTCTCTATGTACACCACGGGCGGGGCGGAGAGAGTATTCGGGAGAATACATGCCTGACCCTCCTCTGCGTCCTTCTCGCTACTCAATATACAGTGAGGCAAGTCCTCCACAATGTCTGGACTTGGGCATCGTGAAACCAAAAACTTCTTAAGCTTTCCTTTGTTTTCACCTGCAAATAAATATACGTGCAGTTTTATGTTCTTGAGCCTTATTGTTGTTCTCTACCATGTGTGTAATTTCATAATGTATATCACGGTCGCCTATTATGAAAACGATTTACTGTAACATATAATCAATCCACAGTGCTTCAATACACATATAATCTTACTAACATGTTATAGGCATGTTAGATAAAATTACAGATACATTGATATCAAGTAAGTGGATCTGGACTAATGCAATCCAGAAATATGCATGTATTCCACAAACTAATTTACTTAAACTGTTGGACTACATCCAGCATGGGATCACTTTATGTTACATTTTCAAAATGTATCTTGTACACACAAACGTTGTAGGGAGAAGGTTTGTCGATAAAGAAGAGGAATGAAGGTGATTTTTGTATATTTCCTCAAATATTAATGCAATTACTTTCGGACACTTAATGAGAAATATGTCATTAGGAGAATGATATTATATAAATTGTGGAAAACATCGTAAAACAGAATGAAATAAAACTTTTCAACGTCAAAACTTCAAAATAAATTGTTCAAAACTTTTCATAAGAAAAATGAAAAAAAAAATACAAATCTCATTTATGGTGTGAACCACAATTGATCCACAGATATTAACGCTAAGTTGACAAAAGGTAACTTATCCGATATTATGAAAGCCCTACTCCCAATAGAGTAAAATATTTAAAGTTGGTTACCTTGATTAAGTTTGGAGTCTTTGGAGGTATTCTTTTCGCGCATCTCGTCTGATAAGAGAGTTGAGCCGTGAGGAGCACCCCCATTGCGAATGTATCTGAAATGATACAAATAAACGATTTCCATTAATGCTTACTGCAGTGACTTTCATATGACACTAAATACTAAGTATCTAGCCTTTTCGTCAGAAAGAAAAAAATGAATAAAGAATTAATAGTATTTATCTCATATTTGGTGCTTCAAGAGAGTGTTCTGCACTCAGATCGTCTGTGCTCAACTATTTTCCTTTATTTTTTAAAGATTCTTTTCCATATACAAAATGTTTGACTGAATATGAGATTGGCATTTCTTCTAATAAACCTTCAAATAAATGCATTTACTTCTCTGGAATGGACATGATGAATACCTGAGTGTGTTTTTAAGTGGAGCAGACGACATTTTAGATTTGGGTCATGAGGACCTCGGAACACAGAGAGGTGGGCCCCTGTTGGCAGTGCCTCAGGTAACACACTACGTAGACACAACGTTATGAGCACGTAGAAATAAGGTGTAGTTGTCTTTCTACAATTTTTAGTCCCACAGTGTTTGCATATAGATATAAGCCTAATCCTGTTACAGATCACAACACAAACAACTGAAAAAATAAGCACGGTGACCCCGGCAATAGGTGCGCGAATGGTCTGCAGGTGTGTTGGAAGAGCAAGCAAGCATTCATATTCTCCCATCGGAAATGACCTTTATGAGATAGAAGAAGTCATGCTCAGACTTTATCATAAAAGTTCTCTTTCAAAAGAGGGAAATTCTCGGTATCAGATAATCAGAGTGAAGTCAACATTATAAAGCCATTAGGTGCCACTGTCTGACTCAATCCTGGGAGGACGAGAGAGGGATTAGAATGGAAGCCTCATAAAAGGAAAATATGCCAACATTTTGATAAATCTCTTATATGCTCTGACCATAAGCAAATTGTGGCGTATTTTTATAAGAGGTCAATATTTGTTTATTAAATCAAATATTGCGATATCAAAACAATGATTTTAATTATTTATTAAAATTCAAATTTTCATCATGTATACAGGCTGTGCAAATGTGTAAAAATATGTCCGACATGTCACATATCTTTTCATTTCATACCATTCCGATCACTGTACCTGCTATATAAAGTGTATGAACAATTATTTTCAAAATGTGATAAATTCGAATTGTAATCGTACAAATCTCAGACAGAATAGTTATATTTTTCATCCGAATATTGATGACCTAACATTTATTTGGCCAATCGGAATTTTTACTTATTAGCTTGTATACTATTGTAATTGGGTGGAGATTCTGCACTAAGGGTTAACTGGAGGTTGATACGGCATGACGCAGAGCTGCCGATAACACAGCTTGCGTGGTGTATTTATCATCACAGCTATGATAATCCAGCTCGGACTGAGTTTCAGACCCTCTCCTCATACAGGTGCCTCATGCCTCACACAAAAAATCATAAGGGACGATTATAGCCAAGCTCCATCGCTGACGCTGTGAAACACTCAATATGCTTAGGGAGATACATTTGATGTTACCGCCCTGACCTTCTTAACAAACTAAGCCATATCTGCACGATGTAAGGGCAGTACATGAAATGTCCAAGATAAAAGAATATTCATACAATATAATATAAAAGCCAAGACATGTCTATGGCCTGCAGTAGACAGATGGTGGGGCCAAAGCAACTGTTGAATGGCTGTGACCTTTCTCCTTCCTCAATGGTGGTCACATATTAAGGGCGGTGACATTTGATTGAATTTATCTACTTACCTTCAGTTAATGCAAACTACACATCTACACAGTCAGATGGTACATTATATAAAGTCAAACGAAGATACATGTAATGATATACCCAAATTGTGGTAAAATAATAATGTGTGCTCTGTGGGCTGGTAAGGTAGAGTTTGTTTTTATTTTGAATACTGCGGCTAAAAGTCCTGATCACGATTAGTGTATTTAAAAGCTAGAGATACTGGCATGCTGACGCTAATAATAAGATGAACTTTAGGTTGAAGAAAATGTGTTGTAGTTAGAGGTCATAATGACAGATGTGCTGAGGATTCTGGGAAAACTTTTGGCGGTGTTCACGTCACATTCTCGGTGGAATCTCAGTCTCCTGAAGGTGTTTGGCATAGCAAATTAGCCCTAATGTCACAAATAGGATTAGGAAAGGTTCATCTATGTCAGCATGTACCAAATTAAGATTTGGACATTTGTGACAATTGGAACTTCGCTTTGGTGAAAAAAACACAACTTACACTCTACACAATCTGACACAATGTCACATTTTTTAAATATAAAATATTGCCAAATTACATTTTGTCAGCATCTATGATGCTTTGAGTCATCTGTGTCTACTTGCTGTTCCGGACTTCGTTAAAGTTTAAACACATTTTTCTCATTATTTATGCTTGCAAAACCTTTTGATATTGCAACATGTGTCTATCTTGAGATATGATTAAAATATACACTTACTTGGCTGTGCTCATGCTATTTATGGTTTTAGTTTTCCTTGGCTTAATTTTGGCAAAACAATATACACAAAATACTGCTCTGTATTTAGACAGAACATCGATGATATAGAATATCAAAAATATTGATTGCGTTCTGGCAGAAGGTTACTAGAAGATAAGACTGTTGGAAGTAAAGTAAAAGGTGATCTATTTATCTCCTCTTAATACATTGACCTCACGCGTGAATCTTGTCAAAACATGATACTTATAAATGTCAATCAAGTATCGCGCCAAACTTTTATACTTTATACAGTGAACAAGAATAAAAAAAAATCCATAAAAAATATTTATTTTCGGTATTACATTGTACATGAGATATTAAATTCTCCCACAGAATATCACCCACAAATATGAAATATCTGAATTCACAAACGATAATGTGCCATTTTAAGTCACTTTGTTGTTGAAATTACCATTTCATATTGGTGGCATCACATGTTTTGTTAATTCTGTTGACACTGCGTTCAGTCATAAATATTATTTTCATGCATATTATGAAATATTGGCCCCTCCATTCCATGTATGAAACACTGAAGTATAAATGATTATTACATAAACATGGGCATGTTATCTGTTAATATGTGTACGGATCATGACTGTATAGAGCTTTAGTGATTATCCACACAGGCAATTTATCTTTAATTTTATCCATTGTTTATAAATCATTTATTACTAAGCAGTGATAGTCCACTTTTCATGCCCAGATATTGAGGATTATCTGATAAGATATAATCAAACGTGACCAACTGGAATGGGAATAAACCAGAAACAAATCAATATCCAACAGGATAAACAATCAGTAAAAAAAACTGTTGTGCCATGTAAACCTGTGTATAATAAAGAATCAATATCTACAATATATACACACAAGGTTTCTAAAGGATGTTTTAGCTTGTATGTGTAACATAAACATTGGAATAACAATTTCATATACATAAACCTACAGGAGGTTAACCTGCTAGCTTCTTTCTGAAAAACCATTCCATAACAATGATCCTAGATATTGAAATGATTTTCGGAAAACTTCTAGGCAAGGTTCTGGAATAATTACATATTGGCCTGAGACATATCTTGTACATCTATTATTCATTTGCCATAAGAATATTGTTGGTTAACCGGATTAGTGCTTCACCATGAATAATCATGAGACAAAATATTTGTTTCTTTTATCAATAGATTGCCATCCTAATTCAATCATTAGATCCATTTCTTTTCACTTTTCACAATTCTTGCTGCTCTTTTCTACAGTCTTGATGTATTCATTACTCTTGCCTCATAATGTTATTCCACGGTAAATACAAGGTTGAATGTTACTTACATAACGTTTCCAAGTAGGTCTTGATTTATATTCGATCTGATTCTACGTAAGGTAGGATCAGACAATCTGAATTCTGTCTTGTAGGTAATAATTAAATCATGAAACTCATTATCTCGAATTCCATGCAGGTTTATTTTTTCAATATTAGCTTTTGATCAAAAGTATCGAAACATTTATGTATGTAACGGAAACATGCCCCGTTAAGTTCAGACTCAATCACTTCAAGGCGGTCATCAAGTACTCTCTGAAGACAGGAGACAGTTGATTGATTTTCAAACTCAAATTGATCTATAGTAATGACATCATGACCAGTGAAATATGTCATAATTTGCTTCTGGATCTCCTTCTCCATGATACATGCAGTGTGACATAAAACAGATATTGGCCTATAATTGGATTTATCGGTTTTTAAAATATCTTATAAAATGGGGTGACTTTTGCATATTTCCAATCATCAGGAGTTTCCTTGAAGTGACTTATATAATCTTGTGAGGGACGGTGCAAGTGTGGCATCCCCTAAATGTAATAATATATACTAGGTATGGTCAAGATTAATGTCACTATCAACACTTCATATTTGTTTAAAGAGAGCATCTTGTTGCAGGGAAGAGATGTGAACTTTATGTAAACTCTTAGGGGTTTTCCACTGCCAGCTGAAATACTTTGGGATAGTCTTGGCAACATTACTTCCTATATTAACAAAGACAAACATTAATTCAACCGATCACCTCAACTTTGCATAGGTTTTTAAGTTGTTAGTATATTTGTCATTGACATTTTCCAAGATATGTTAGCCTTATCAATTTGAGATGTAACATTGTTTCTTAAATTCCTATAATATTTCCTTAATTCAGGGTCACCAATTTTCTCTGCTTTACCACGTATATAAACTCTTTCATACATACACGTAGTAAAGTTAGTGTTATTCCATTGACTGTTTCTCGTTTGACCTCAGATGTTCTAAGTGGAGCATGCTTTGCTGACAATCTAAAATATTATGCTTCCCATTCAAACTATACATTTTTATACTTTTATATTCTTACTCTGTATGTTATGTTCCTCAGATAATATACGTGTGTTGCCCAAATCCTCAAGACATTTTTTCAGAAACAAATTGTTCATATGATCTGTATTGCAAGGAGATTGTCTGTCAATTCTAACATTAATAGACATTAAACACACATAAGATAATCACTTGTGAACAGTTTGAATACGTCAGTATGTTGATGTAATTCAGGAGTTGTTATAAGTTTACATTAATTAATGATAAAGATCTCTTAGTTTCTCCATTGGGGTTTTCAATGAGCTAACACAAAACATAAACATAAAGATTCATCAACAGCATGGTTATAGTAAAGGTCCCCAAAAACAACCATTTCCCTGTTTGCAATTGAAGCTTTCTTTAACATATTAAGTGTATGGTTAAAATACTCTATACCAGCTGGTGGTGGTTGATAAAGGCAGTTGATCAATTTTTAATTCGAGACTACATTCATTTATGTGGGCTATTAAGACCATTAATCTTACATATCATAACCTAAAAGTGCTCCATGTGTAGGAATACACTGTGTGCATATAATGAAAGATGTGTGTTCACATGTAGGTACCTTCATATCATCATCATCATCATAATTGCTCTCATTCGATACATCATCATCCAATTAAAAACATGAATCTTCATTTGCGCTCCTTCATATTTATTCGCCTTTTATTTATTAATTCGCCCTTGTTGGTATTATTTCACCCTTATTCTCCCATTCTGCTTTCTTGAATTATTTTATTTTTTTCACTGACACTAATCGACCATTGTACTTCCCTGTATGAGACCAAGACAAAACAGAAAAAAGAGTGTGTGATCCCGCGTTGGTTCACCACGTTACCCTCAAGTGGAATTCGTTATATCAGTTATATCTTGCAAGTTTATGTGATGGACTGTGTGATATGCATATCATGAATTCTATAATGTTCATTTATTTGTCGCCAGAATTACTCTGAATATGAAATATTGCCTGAAATAAACATATATCTCTGTATTAGGACTTAATCTATACCTGTCAAAAATGTGTTAAATCAGTAAAGTTGTCCCTCTAGGTTTTTGCAGCAAGGGGCCTACATGGGCTGGCAATATTTGATCAAAATAGCCTACTCAGAATACATCTACAAATGATATGTGATCGAATGTCAACCTTATAATAATAATAATAATATAATAATAACAGATTTCTATAGCGCTATATCAGACAACGTCTGCTCATGGCGCTTAAACCTTCTTAGGCTATTTTGATCAAATATTGCCAGTGACCTTGAAGTGACCTTTCAATGACCTTGAAAATAGAAAGCCTATTTCCACGAAATTATCTACATGTTTTATTATCCTTTCATCTACATCTTTCAAATACAAGCCCGTAGAGTCATTATTCATCAAAATCTGTTCATAGTTAACAATTTGAGAGGAATTTATAGTTTTGTGGTCAATCTATAAGGGAAAACAGAGGAAAATACTATAATAGTTTTTTTTAATAATATAAAAATGCCAGTTTATGAAAATATATAGAATACTGCACAGAAAATCACATTAATACTAAAAAGAAATTGAAAAAATAATCTGTCAATTTCAAGATTTATTATGAAGCTAAAATGATTAAAAATAGCTTAAATTGGTATGGTTACAAAAGTGACAAATTGACGGACTTTAATTTGACCTCACATTTATTTTTGAGATATTAGATTAATTAGATATTAATCTAATTTCAGAAAATAATCAGCAATGAGTTGCTCTTATCATAATAATACCTAAAAAAGAAGAAATATTCCCTGAAAAATATGAGAAAATTAGTCATGAAAAAATGAAATAAAAAATATATTGAATGTAGAGTTAATTGGGTTATAACATTTTGATAATTTTTGAAAAAATGGCATTCTATGTGGTTGATTTGGTGGATGGAAGTCGAACACAGCCAATATTAAATGTCACTGAAAGTGCTCTGCAGGGTGCTTTCTGGAACTCCGCTCCTCCCACTGCTATAAACCCGTTACATGCACTATGTCACTCATTCTCGCTGATGGAGTGTGAAACAATTGCACAAATACATTTACAAAGTGAGAGATTGATGCACAAGTGAAAAACAGCTGTATTAGTAAGATGTATATGCACAAGTGAAAGATACAAAAGTGAGAAATGGCAACAACAGTGAGAGACAGCTGCAGAAGTGAGAGATAGTTACAAAAGTGAAACACATCTGCAGAAGTGGAAGATAGCTACAATAATGAGAGAGACATAGCTATAACAGTTAGAGAGGGCTGGACAAGTGAAAATACCCAAGTGAGATATAACTACAACAATGAGAGGAAGCTACAGATGTGAGAGATAGCTGCCACGGTGAGATAATTGCAGAAGTAAGATATTGTTTCAACAGTGAGAAATACCTGCATAAGTGAGGGATAGCCACAGCAGTGGTATTTAGTGGCATAAGTGAGGGATAGCCACAGCAATGGTATTTAGTCGCATAAGCAAGGGATAGCCACAGCAGTGGTATTTAGTCGCATAAGTGATGGATAGCCACAGCAGTGGTATTTAGTCGCATAAGTGAGGGATAGCCACAGCAGTGGTATTTAGTCGCATAAGTGAGGGATAGCCACATCAGTGGTATTTAGTCGCATAAGTGAGGGATAGCCACAGCAGTGGTATTTAGTCACATAAGCGAGGGATAGCCACAGCAGTGGTATTTAGTCGCATAAGTGAGGGATAGCCACAGCAATGGTATTTAGTCGCATAAGTGAGGGATAGCCACAGCAGTGGTATTTAGTCGCATAAGCGAGGGATTGCTGCATAAATAAGAGTCAGCTGCACAAAGAAAGACAGATACAACAGTGAGAGACTGAGTCATGGCATCCCTTCCCCACCGGAGGCACTTATATAAAGGCGCCATCCCCAAGGCGCAAAACCTCAGCTTTTAAACCATGTTAAGCCACAGTTGTATCATTCAGCCCAGTCAAATGAAGTATAAAATTCTTATGCATATGTGTATGGTTTTGTCTTTGAAAGAAAGAAGAGCAAAAATAAGAGAAAAACCACCTGGTTCCTAACCCATTAATCGAAGAAAAAAGATGGGAAACCACGTTCTATCTTTTTCTTGGCCTTATATCTTTTCATTGATTTCAAAATAATGAGTGCGATCTGGATGACTGATGAAGAAAATCGATTTAATCATAAAAACTGTCCCGTGGGTTAGCTAAATGGACAAGGGTGTTACCATTGAGCTGGTGGTTCACTTTGATAATAAGACAAAATATGCACCATCTCATAAACATTATACATATATTTCTCTTAGTGTTAACATTATGTGCTTATATCTTACTGTGCAATCGAACTAATGGTAATATATATATATATATATGACAATTAACGAGAACAAAAAGCCTTAAGCAACTTCAATGATACCGTAGAGATGTAACCTAGCCTTAATAGCCTCCTTAAATCTGTTTATTATTAATATGGTTACGGCCTAAAAACATGAAATGTTCAAACTGGATGTTAACTCTGAGTTTAACGTTTAAACGTTTTTCAACATACAAATGGCGTATTTAATGCCCGTGTCCCTTTGAATGTATATTGCAGAATAGAACCTTGGAGTAATTACTCCAAGATAGAACACACTGTAAATATATAGTTCTTGTTGTTAATCTGCGGTAAAGGTTGTTGGCAACCTTTGCTGTAAATTACCAGCAATAGCTATATTTTTTACGTCTACACAGAGACATATCTCTGGTCTACAGTAATTCTTGCTGTAAACATATTTGTTGTGTCTACGGTAATTATTGCTGTAAATATTTACAAATCTTAATTTGCTTTAATAAGCATTGTTTTATGATGTAACAGGACTTGCCTGATATATGTTTGGCATTGTCATGGCGGATTTCTGGAGAAATCGCTTGAGATATCTCTTTCAAGACCATTGTTAAAGGTGGAAGTTCAAAACTCTGTAACTGGTGAACTTTTGTTACGTACATCTGTAGCAAAGCATGAACGTGATCAGAAAGTAAGTGTGGCTAGATTTGAAAAAACTCTGCTGTGTGAGGTATTGGCTGCATAAAAATTCGCCACTAAAAAGAGTGTGGTATCTCGCTTTTGGTTCAACACATTGCCCTCTGGTGGAATGTGTTTGCTTTCGGTTCACCATGTTGCCCTCTAGTGGAATTTGTTGACGCTCCACTTCACTTAAATTGTCCCAAGTTTGTGTGATGGGTTGTGCCAAATGCTTGGTATGAATACAATAGCTCTCATTCATTTGTCGTTAGAATTACTGTAAATATGAAATATTGCCTACAATAATCATTCATTTCTGTATTTGCGCATAATTTACACCCATCGGGAATTTGATCATTTTGATCGTGAATTTTGTTATTTCAGGTATAGTAGAAATTGCTGAAATACACAACAAACGTTGCTGATATAAGTTACTTCTTACAGTGTATATATTATATCTATTACCATATATTATGGCTATTAAGGCCTGCGGGTGGTCCAAAAAGGAAAGATTATCAACATAGGGTCAGTAAAGATGCTCTCATGCTCAGTCAAATAAGGAAAGAAAGCTACATTTTAATCATGTAGTCAAAATCCATTTATTCTACGAAAACGAATGTGGTTTTATGTCCAGAAAGAAACTTTTGAATATCATAAATCATATATTTTAGTTCACGTAGGGACCTCTCACCTTAAATCTGATCTATGTATGTGGTAAGAGATGACGGATGGAAGGATTACTTGACTCACTTGAGATATCGATTTAGACTTTGACCTTGCTGAGGGTATTTTTCTGAACGTTGAACCGGAGAAAAATCCTTCATCATGTTTTGTATGGCATGGTTTTGGTATGGCATGGATATATATATATATATATATATATATATATATATATATATATATATATATATATATATATATATATATATATATATATATATATATATATATATATATAATATACACACACACACAAAATGTATGAGCGCGCACAAGATAGAACAATACTTGACATTTTAATATTCCACACTATGTGATATTTCCAGCCATGCCTGTACAATGTCAGGAATTTTCTCAAAAAAATATTTAGGGCGTTATTTAACCAACACGCTTCGGATTATATCGATAACCAAAATGTTATTCTTCTCAATGATTTGTCACGGCTCTGAGAAGAATTGGGGAGAATTTATATCTCCAATTTTTCAGAATGATAGTGAAAAGCAAGACACCAATTATGTATGATTTAGCATTAGCAACCTGAAGGACAAACATAAGCCCATATAATTCACCTGCATTAACCTATTTAAGAAGATTGACAATTCTAAGGTGCTGGAGGTAAAGTCAGAATACATGTGTGATTGGCTCTGAGCACCCCAGCGCTTCCTGGATAACATATATCACTTCCGTTAATGAGCGAAATGACTTGTGCCACCACAAACCTTCTTGTAAAAATATCATGCTGATACCTCAGGACAGTTCTCTCATTGCGCGCTATTGCCCAATCATTGAAACAGCGTTCTCGCACAACCCCACTTCCACGCGTGACTTCTGAAATACATTCCGAGATATCACTTTTTGCCCCTGGATTACGTTCTTGTGCACATAAACCCGCTGGAATACATTCTAATTATGCCCCCTGGAATAGATTGTCACATATACCCACTGAAATAGATTCTAATTATGCCCCCTGGAATAGATTCTCACATACACCCGCTGGAATACATTCTAATTATACCTCTGGAATAGATTCTCACACATACCCGCTGGAATAGATTCTAATTATGCCCCCTGGAATAGATTCTCACATATACCCGCTGGAATAGATTCTAATTATGCCCCCTGGAATAGATTCTCACATATACCCGCTGGAATAGATTCTCACATACACCCGCTGGAATACATTCTAATTATACCCCGTGGAAAAGATTCTCAAATACACCCGCTGGAATGCATTCTAATTATACCCCCTGGAATAGATTCTCACATACACCCGCTGGAATAGATTCTAATTATACCGGCTGGAAAAGATTCTCACATACACCCGCTGGAAAAGATTCTCACATATACCCGCTGGAATAGATTCTAATTATACCCGCTGGAATAGATTCTCACATACACCCGCTGGAATGCATTCTAATTATACCCGCTGGAAAAGATTCTCACATACACCCGCTGGAATGCATTCTAATTATACCCGCTGGAAAAGATTCTCACATACACCCGCTGGAATAGATTCTAATTATACCCGCTGGAAAAGATTCTCACATACACCCGCTGGAATAGATTCTAATTATACCCCCTGGCATAGATTCTTACATATACCCCCTGGAATAGATTCTCACATATACCCGCTGGAATAAATTCTAATTATACCCCCTGGAATAGATTCTCACATATACCCGCTGGAATGCATTCTAATTATACCCCCTGGCATAGATTCTTACATATACCCCCTGGAATAGATTCTCACATATACCCGCTGGAATAGATTCTAATTATACCCCCTGGCATAGATTCTTACATATACCCCCTGGAATATATTCTTACATATACCCGCTGGAATAGATTCTCATATATACCCACTGGAATACATTTTAGATTTACTCCCTGGAATACTAACTAACATATATCCCCTGGAATACATTCTAACATATCGCCTCCGGAATACATTTGCGCATATAGCTCCTGGAACACATTCTAACATATCTCCCCTGGAATACATTCTAACATATCTCCCCTGGAATACATTCTAACATATCTCCCCTGGAATACATTCTAACATATCTCCCCTGGAACAAATTCTAACATATCTCCCCTGGAATACATTCTAACATATCTCCCCTGGAATACATTCAAACATATCTCCCCTGGAATACATTCTAACATATCTCCCCTGGAATGCATTCTAACATATCTCCCCTGGAATACATTCTAACATATCTCCCCTGGAATACATTCAAACATATCTCCCCTGGAATACATTCAAACATATCTCCCCTGGAATGCATTCTAACATATCTCCCCTGGAATACATTTTCACATATAGCCCTTGGAATACATTATACAAGAGAGGCACGTTTCCCCTTTGTCGTGTGTGGATGATGACGATTTCACAATGCCACCAATAGTTAGTTTCGGGCTGGTTAGATTACTCCTAAAGGTCAGCACTCGTGATGAGACTATACGCTAGTCTGTCTCTCAGATTGGTATTTTTTTCCATAGCTTAAGCTTGAGTTTTGGTTCATATCAAATTATGTTTCTGTATATATATATATATATATATATATATATATATATATATATATATATATATATATATATATATATATATATATATATATATATATATATAAAATATATATAAAAAACAGAAACATTTGTGACACAATTTTTTCAGAATTTTTTTCAGAACAGAAGCACAATGTGTAAGAAAATACCCACAAAGAGAAATGGCAGAGATGAGTTTGGAATGTTGATTGCAAATTATACATAGGTGAGTACTGCTCTGTCAAGATTGACAAAAACGGGCACCATGAACTTCCATATCTGTTGTTACAGACTCATCATTACTTATTCTACAAAGCAGCTGTGCTGGTCGGAAATCATTATCATTTAGATTAATAATTAATGTTAATATGGGTGATGTCAGCAAATGTTCTGTCTTTTTTCCTGTGTGGGTGTCCGTGAGGTGTGCATGATGTGTCTGTGAGATATCTGTGAAGTGTCAATGTCCATACGGTGTCCGTGTGAGTATCAGTGTCACTGTCCGTGTGTTGTCAGTGTCAGTGTCCGTGAGGAGTGGTGTTAGAGGCATGGTGTCAGAAGCATGGTGTCAGAGGCATGGTGTCAGTGTAAGTGTTCATGAGATATGGTGTCAGTGTCAGTGTTTGTGAGGTGTGGTGTCAGTATCAGTGTTCGTGAGGTGTGGTGTCAGTGTAAGTGTCCGTGAGGTATGGTGTCAGTGTCAGTGTCAGTGTCAGTGTTCATGAGGTGTGCTTTCAGTGTCCATTGGGTGTCAGTGTCCGTGTGGTGTCCGTGTATGGGTGTCTGTTAGGTGTTAGTGCCCGTGTGGGTCTATGTTAGTTGTTAGTGTCCATGTCAGTGTCCGTGTTAGTGTATTTTTCATTGTCCGTATGAATGTCCATTCGGTGTCAATGTCCGTGTGGGTGTCAGTGAGGTTTCGGCCAGACAACCTGCCTTCAGATTACACTGAGCTGGGATGCTACACACTTCTGTTATCCTCGCTCACCTGAGCAATATGCGCTCAAGACGCATATATCAAATCACATTGTTCACATTGCATTAATCTTACAAAAAAGCAGTAATGTGTGAGTGCCCAAAAACATGACAGACGTACTTGTCAGTTGAGGCGCTTAGTGGCTAGTTCCAACATATGTGAACAGACATACATGTGTAAAAACATAAACAAATACATTTGAGATATGCAAATTTGAAACATAAACAAAACAGTGCCACAGCCCAAGTAATTGTACAATTGGTCTCATCAAATAACACAAATTAGATGAATGGGTGGGGCACAGATCAAGGTATGCAGAAACCTTGAATGGCCTTTACCGGCCGGGTCCTCACCACAGCTGCTCCCATACCTGCCCTGGATATTGTATGCTATTTGCTTGATAAATAGGTATGGACCATTAGTCAGCCAAGGGGGGTGGGCATGATGTTTGCCAGAGAACATTTATATATAATTATATATCAATATATACATCAGGACTCTACAATAATGAAGATAAGATTTGTTGATTAATCAATCAGATATAGAGGAAAATGTGGGAATATCAATCACTAGAGAAGTACACTATGGTTCACAAGGGTAGGCTCAGCCTCCGCCCCACTTTTCCGTCAAATTTTAATGCACCACTCAAAATGATGATCCAAACTGATGATTCAACTGGTAAGAGGGTTTAGTGCATCAGTCAAAATTATTTGAAAATGATGACCCAAAATCTCTTGACTCAAAAGTGTAAGGTAATAGTCTGAAGACAAACCCATCTTTGAGTTTATCTTTGGTGCTTTATTGGCAGAAAACATTCTGAGATACAGTTATAATCTTAGTAAAGCCTTCAAAGTACATCAGTGTCAGCAGCTTAAGGCCAGGGAATGGCTGGCCCAACAATTAAAACACTCAAGACAAAAAGGGCAGACACAGAATTTGATCAATTTTGGGATAAAGTGAATAATAAATGTAATGAGGTCCCCAGCTCTCCAGATGAAAATCTATACCTAGACATTTGAACAGTGGATTAGGGCAAACATACCACCCCAGCACCCCACAGGAACATTACAGAAAAAAATCTATTATGAAGCTGTAAATATCATAAGCAATGCTATAGATGATAGATTTGATCAGCCAGGCTATAAAGTGTATATCAATTTGGAAATTCTTATGCTCAAGGCCGCTGCTGGTAATACATATGACCAGAAGTCTGCATTTGTGACAAATCTGTATGCTTCAGACATTAATGCACAGAGACTGAAAGCTGAAATAGACACATTAAAAAGCAACATAGTTCTTGAAAAGAATACACCAACATTAAATTCCACAATTAATTTCATAAGTACTAATGATGTATCTCTATACAGTGAAATTGCTATTCTATTAGAATTGATTATTGTAATGCCAGCAACAAATGCTACCAGTGAACGATCATTCAGTGCCCTCAGAAAAGTGAAAACATACCTTCATGTATCATGGCACAGAAGAGGCTAAATGGTCCAATGACACTTCACGTTCATAAAAATAACACAGATGATGTTAACCTATAATTCATGTTGCCAATGATTTTGTATCTGGTCAGGAACATATGGACATATGTGTATTTGTCATTTTGTGCAACCTGACATGTAATCTGTGCCCCCTTCTGCATGAATAATGGGCAATCCCTTAGACAGTGATAGATGTACAAAGCTATTATATCACCTGATATTGGATGCAATGATTCCTGATATGGGATGGCGTGTTATAATAGATAATCAGACATATCAGATAGATTTCTTGATAAACTTTAGGTTTTCAAGGTATAGGTAGATTAGTGGGATATACTAGTCATTTAGTATGTTAAACTTTTATATACCACACCCTTTACTAGTCATATGGTATGTTTCATTTGTTATACCACACCCTATACTAGTTATATGGTATGTTTCATTTGATATACCACACCCTATACAAGTCATTTGGTAATTATCATTAGATCTACCACATTATAAACTAGTCATAATTTGATATACCACACAATATATAACTCTGAATACACAAGAGATGCATTTGTCAGAACTGTAGCAAGGATTGATCAATCATACTTTGGATTTGCATTATATATGATATCCTCCCCGATCTGATCTCTTTGTATTTGGAAAATATCAAGTGTAAAAGAATAACATATATGTTGGTGCTATCAAATTAATGTAGACCATAGAAAACTTTCATCAAATAGAAGCTCTTTGACATGTTCTAAAATATTAATAGGACTCACTATGGAGTAATCAGATATTGGTCAATAATACAGTCTTAGATATTGTTACATGCATCTCGGCTTAAACTATGCAGGTTTCTGAAAATGAAAATCTGAAGTTTGGAATAAACCATAGTAATGTGATTTATGCCTTGCCAAAATCATCTTACTTGGTCTAATAAAGAAAGAAAACCAATTTATCTTACAAGAGTAGAATAACACATTATTATGCATGTGTGTGGACACATAAATGTATCAAATAATCTAAATGTGTACATATTAAGTAAAAACAGACTATCAACCAACAACATAATATCAATATCATGCATTACCAATATGGATTGATATTCGTATTTTACTTAATCTTATTGCTCATATATGGGTCCAATTCTTTCAATCTGTAGCTCAGTTTTCAAATTAGTGCTAAGTTACAGCAAATATCCAGATTAAAATCTATTGTGTACATCTTTACATAATATGTATTCTTCATTTTATGCATAAGTAAACAAACTTTCCCAACCAAAATATGGGAGTTGACACGAGGTAAGGCATCTACAATAAATAGTCAAATAATGACATTTGAACAAAGTTTCAATGAAAGTTGGTATAATTATGAGTTATGTGTAACTTAGTTATGTCATATTTCTTGTATGCCATAATGTGCTCAAAAGAATGATTGCAAGGAGTAATGAAAGAGTCTTGTGGCTATACATTCTTGAGAAGAATGGAAAGAGGTTTTTAGTGTTAATAAACTGATTACAGAAAAGACACAATAATCCCCATTTGTACCTTTTATAAGCCAAGCTTACATGTCTTTTCACAAGGTTGCCTTTGCATGAGAGATGTTAATACACCATGCAGCAGGACCCGCTTGAGCAGTGGGAATAACACGACTCTAACTTCCCTCATATCACTGCAGTACTACTGCAAATACGAATCAAGATTATCCCGGATGTTACCTCTCAAGAATTTTTTCCGAAGCCTGATAACGGCCTACATTTATATTTGGCCCTAGGCAATATGGAATACAAATGACTGGCATCTATTAAATGACAATATTCATTTCACTAATTATTCACAATACTGCCAAATAATTAGGCCCATCGTTTTCGTTTGCCATATCTGGTTAAAGTATCGAATTGCCCACCACAGAAGCTTCATTTCGTACTAAATATTTATCATTTAGTTATAAAATATTTAATCTAATACATTCATGTGTAAGACACTCATACCAAAGAACTTGAAACGTAATTATGCCTGTAATAATATATAACTATTTAGATTTGCTTCAGTACCCTGTAGGTTTGCTTCTGATACTCTGTAGGTTTGCTTCAATTCCCTATACGTTTGCTTCAATAAGCTGTACGTTTGTTTCAATATTATGCAGGTTTGCTTCAATACTCATTTCGTTTGCTTTGATGCCCTGTGAGTTTACCACAATACGCTATACGTTTGCTTAAATAACCTGTAAGTTTGCTTAAATAACCTGTAAGTTTGCTTCAATAACCTGTAAGTTTGCTTCAATAACCTGTAAGTTTGCTTCAATAACCTGTAAGTTTGCTTCAATAACCTGTAAGTTTGCTTCAATAACCTGTAAGTTTGCTTCAATAACCTGTAAGTTTGCTTCAGTAACCTGTAAGTTTGCTTCAATAACCTGTAAGTTTGCTTCAATACCCGAGCTTGCTTTTCAAGGCAAACCTCTGCACCGATTTTATCATTTTCGTAAGGAACAAAAAAAGGATTATTCTATTTTCACATGACATAAACAAAAGATGTCAAGATGATAATTATTTTGTTACCAACCTTCAAAAGGGTTAAATCGAGAGATCGATAGAGAAAAAATTATTGGAAAAAATCGATTTCCTGAAACACCAAAGCGCCTAATGAATTGTAACTTGGTAGAATATATGGTTAAACTTAATCAGGAATATGGACATAGGTACGGCAGTGCATTGAATGCACGCGGGGCCTTACTTTTCAGGAGGGTGTTCATTACCAGTCCTTGTGGGCCATTAGAGGTGGCAACACCAGGAAAATTATCATGCCCAGTGCACAATTAATGATACGTGGACACGAACCCGGTTTACACCACACTCACTGCAAATTGACATCAGATGTAATTTACCTTCGTTCAGTCTCGATAGGACAAAATGTGGAGCAGGTTGGCCAAAGTGTCCGGATTGTTAGAGTATAATTTGTGATCAATTCACAACCCCGCGGTGACCTTTCTGTGGAGTATTTTGCGTCTTTCTATTGATTTGTCCCTGGTGGTGTCATTGATATAGCCGCAGCTTCTAAAGGCGGCTGGTCACTGGCATGACCATAAGCATGACCACTGGCATGCACGCTGAGAATTATTACATATGCGTGACTTATTGTCTGGTCACAAAACCACTTAAAAGCCAAACTGTGTAGACGTCTGCGAACAGTGAAATGCTCCTGACCATAGAAAGGATATCGTCAATGTACAGCAGTGCGAGATCAAAACCTTTCCAAATGATGTGTAACAAATAATATTCTGATCATTATCATAATAATCACTCTACTCAGGGATCGACTCTTACACACCATTGTAATTTAAACAGTTGAAACCTATTCCCTAGCTGTTCTGATGTTGGGAGAGTAACATTAGCTTATTGTTCAAGACAGAGCATTATTAAGTCCATCTTCAACAGAGGAATCCTTTAATCAAAAGTTTTTAATTCTATAGATTCTCTTTTTGTTTGCAACAATGGTGAATTACATACAGTTACTTACTAGTAAGGTATCACAGCGAGAGAAAGCCAATGTCAACTTGCGCAATATTATCTCGGATTTGACCATCTTAAACATTTAAGTGGCAATAAGTATAAAATCACAGAAATTTTTTTTACAAAAAGACTAAATTAACTCGCCCTTAATTTATAAGGTAACCCAGCGACTGTAAAAATAAACAATTTTTCTTTGGTTAATATAAATATCGGACTTAAGCCTTGAAATGGCCCCTGCCAACATTTCTGAACCAAACATGGCAGTCCTGATTGAAATGATCTGTGTCACGCCCAACTGATTGTATGCCATTTCCAAGTGACAAATGATAAAGTTGTGTTTCAGAGGTCTGATTGTATGCAGATAACTATTATACATGGCTAGACTTGCTCATTCCATATTTTGTTTACATCCACATTTTGATAAAAACACATAGACTGTACTGATGCTACAATATGTCATAACAATCCAAATGTCCTTGCCATATACGGATTATGGTGGTCAATCCATCAGATCAGCATGATATCATTTTAGATTTAAATTTGGGTTCAGTCATTATTATAACCCTGAGGATTATGCGGGACACCACCCTCTTTATTACCCTGAGGATGGGGAGATCAGTGTCATGCTGGACACTATTTTCATTATTACCCTGAGGATGGGGAGATCAGTGTCATGCTGGACACTATTTTCCTTATTACCATGAGGATGGGGAGAGGAGGGTTATGCTGGACACTATTTTCCTTATTACCATGAGGATGGGGAGAGGAGGGTTATGCTGGACACTATTTTCCTTATTACCATGAGGATGGGGAGAGCAGGGTCACCCAAGAAGTGTTATTCCCTTAAGAGAAAATACTACACATTGAGAGGAAATCAGGGCGGTAGATTCACACCTATTTTGCTACCGGCATAATCATTTGTGATAGGGGCAACTTAGCTGTAAAAGCACTAAAGACAAGTGGCTCAACCTGTCGTTAGAAAATTGGCTTAATCTCTCTCAAGGGTATAATGAGACTGCCATTCAAGTTACAGGTGAAGAAGAAATATGCTATGTTTTATTATTGGGCATTTTACGCTGAATGTGAGGTTGACGAATATCTCTATAAATTAGATCTTTACTTTATATTGAATATCTACTATGTCTTTCATCTATTACAATTGAAGATTTGTGAATAATAATGGATAAGGATAGAACCAAATGCATGCGGTTGGGAACAATGGCCTCAAAACATTGATATTGGACAGACAGTGTTGTTTTTCTCAACAGGAAAAAATGCCCGCAATGAACCAAGATTTAGGGTCCACTGTGTATGCAAAAATATAATGGGATTATGGTGAATTCATTACGCGTTATCTTAAGAAAAATAGCAAACCTTGAATAGGAGAGTATTTGTTATAGAACCAGGAGATTGGATGTTTTGTTTGATAGTTTATTTAGAATTGGATTCTAACCTGTGTAAATAATTTTAATTATTCTTCACTTGATGCTCTCCTATGTGGACACAACATCATAGCGGTATGTGTAATTGGTTCTAAAAATTGCTCATATCTACAGGATTATTCAAGATAGAAAGAATAATTAGAAACAAAAAAAAAAGTATTCTTTTTATCAGAAAATATTATCGTTTCTTTCAAACGACGGTTTACCTACATTGAACAGAAAAAAGTAATTGCAAAGTGCTTTGGTATATCCTATTTCATACATATCGAATAACTTCAGGACAGACCATATTTTCCTATTTTGAGGTGAAATTTTCACCTTTGAATGTGTTGTTTATTGATAAAACATGATAGAAGGTTGTCATTAATGCTCCATAATAGTTTATAGAATTGATAACTGGTAGTGTAAAGACCATAGGAAATCTGAAAAGCTAAGATAGTGTCGAAATTGTGTTATCAATGTAATGTCAATTTTCCCTTTTGTCATTCACAACTGAAGGGATGAAAGCTGAAATCACAACTATGGATGAACACAGTTTTAATCCATTTATTAAGTTTTACTTTCATGACCTTGAAGTGTGGATATGTCTGGTTTATATTAATATAGTAATGCTATAGAAACATGTCTGAAATCAAACCTATTCTTATAGAAATATATATCATTTGGTTTCCAGACAGCTCATGGTACAGACATACAACTGGCTCAGTTATTTTCTTTTAGTTTAATTTATGGTTACCATGGAAACGTACATAGTGGCTTTACTAATCTATACTAACCCAAACATTGACATACCAAGCTGCTGACAGACTGTGGGTTTTCCTACCATGGCAACTTTTTCAATTGAGGAACAATGAAGCCAATAACAATCCAGGAAGAAAGAAGAAAAATATATGTTATTCAGTGGCAGAACAGGTATGCTTATTCCTTTACATATTCACATGCTGAGATTATGCCTTCATCCATACCCCACATTTTACAACCACTAGCAACATAACATATGTATTACTTGCGTAGTCAGACGCTATTTTCAGCAATGATGTGTCTTCATTTATATACAACAGTATCACTGACTGCTAAATAGTAAAACCCATTTGATCTTTTGAGGAACTGAGTTAGGCATTTTCAGTTAGGCAGTTGTACACGAAAGAACGGATGAAAGGATCACCCAACACTTGTCCCAATTTATGACATATCCTTATGCAATATTGGTGCTACAAACCAATTTGATCTTGACATTATTTGAGTAATTAATCAAAAAGGTCCTAGAAATGTATATTAAAGTGGAGAATGTTCCTCCAAGGTTTAAAGCAACTAGAATATTGCCTAAGGTTCATTGTGCTGACAAACCAATTTTATGTTGACCTTATTGAGAGGTCAACAATGTCATGGAAAGGTCAGCGTCAAACCTGTGAGACATACTGATGTTGACAATGTTCCTATAAAAGTTTGAAAGCAAAAGTTATTGATTAGGTTTTATTACTCTGACAATCGATAGACGTGCAAATGGACTGACCCACAAAAGGGCGGATGTACAAATAGACGGACGTACACACAAACATGTGGAAAGTACCAATTTAAAGTTCCCCTCCAACTTTGTTGGTCAGGGGACAATAAATGTGGGATCTCTCCTTGTGTCTTTTAAAAGGAGTGATCTGAAACATTTCTTCCCAAATATTTTGAATGCTTTTGAATTAACTCATGTCCTTAACTTGATCTATGATAGAAATTGTTGTTCATATTGCCTATGAATGAACTGAATGATATCATTGGTCACTTATTAAAGCACCAAACGTATAGGAGACATTATAAATATGAAATGGACAGCAAAAACTTATTTCTGCAGTGGGTATTCAACGTCACATGTACCCAGCATAAATGGAACCAAAATGAGGACACATTCTTGATCTTAAGGGTATTTATGGGTGTTGGTAGTGAGTGTCCTCTGGTGGCAGATTTTCTGAGGGAACTACTTTCTTTTTACGCCAAAATGGAATGTTTTCAAAAAAGTGCGGGGAAAATGCTCAACTGTCAAAAAGAGTTCCTATATTTACTGTGATCCTAGTGAAACAGATTTTCTATTTTTCAAATACATTAAGATAAAAATAGAGGTAAAGTACACACTTGATCATTTAAAAAAAATTAATATTTTTACCTCCCTTCACATATCTGATTGCCAAACTTCCTTTCTATTTCCAAATTACACAAATCAAAATGAGAAAATCTGTTTCACTTGGATCACAAGGAATTTTCTTCCCAATGAAATGAAATAAACACAGCTAAAAACAAGCCTACTCCTGTTGTGTAATCTGCAGAACTTATTTGCTTGTCTTCTTCATTTCTCATCAAAACTATCATCAAGGAAAATTAGGACAAAATACTATTTTGAAAGAAATGTACTTGTAATCATACCTCAAAGTTCAAATATTGAGGTGTTTAAATATTGATTCATGTCATTAAGGCTTTTAATTTAATAGGGAATGTATTTTTACACCGTAAATGTACCAATTCCCATCAAGTACAATATTTTGGTAATTTACTCCTCTGCCACTAGGGGACACTCACTACCAACACCTATAAATACCCTTAAACACAATTTGGGACACTCCCATGTATTAACACTCAACAAATTTAAATATATGATAATTTGCAGAATGACATCAGCTATAAAATGATACAATCCATTTCTGTCTCCATTCACTATATCTTATGTCATCGTTTTTTATTCCAAATCTTGTACTAATATAGGAGTGATTCTCCTATATCCTTGAATACATATTTGGCTTTTTTATATTATAATGATCAGGGCAATTTATAAGTATTTTCTGAAATAACGCACATGTTATTACATCTGATACTTCAAAAGATCATGAGGGATCCATTTAAAGTCAGTCAACTTTAATTTTGTCAATTGTGAACATAAATGAACTCTATGAACTCGTATAAAAATGATTTGTATGATAGGATATTAAAATGTTCAGTTGAAATGTTTTCAAGGCCATTTAAAGGTCACTTCAAAGTAAACATTTATAAAATCAAGATGTACATTTGGTCATGCATAATTTGTCGGTGTGTCCCTAATAGTAAACACATTAAAGGCCTATGTATCTCATCCTAGTGATGGTTTTGTATCTACCACATAGTGATGTGCTAAAACAGGCAAAACGCGTGAAACCGTATCCAGTGTGTATCTTCAGCAAAATGTAATTAATCAAAGTTGTCAATCACCTTGGTAAATGAATAATTAAAAGATTCTCACATAAGATGCATGTGACAATCAAAATGAAATTTGATAAATCATATGACTCCGCTGCATCGCATTAGTTTCCTCCGCTTTGACAGACCTTGATACTGCTGTCTGCTGAATTAAAAAGGCCGTGATTGCTATCCTGAAGGCGCAGGTAGTATATAGGTATATTCTTTGCTGGATGATAAATGCTTTTGCCCAGTAGTTATAAAAAAAGATTATTTTTTTGAAGGCGACTATGCCTATCAAGTCTTATTGTATACTCCCAGCCAGCTCCTTGACACTTCACACTAGTATTGACCCCACATTCCTTTTTTCTGATACAACAGTGGCAAATATGAAACATAGTTCACACACATTTCCGTTTAAATAAATCTGGCAAGAATACAACTTAAGAAATTGACACGATAACTATGAAAATCTGAGACAGAGGTCTAAAACTTTAAATCTACTCGAGATATATTTACATATTTTGAATCTGTGCCAAAAGAAAGTTTTACTCATGATTTTGGCGATGACCTTGGGATGACATTGAAAATGTAAAAATATTGATCATTGTAATTTTATCAGTTTAAAATCAAATGGGATCGTCCTGGTTATATTCATTTTTCACTCAATATAATTCTCTCAACATCGATGACGTGGCTGTATTTTACAAAATGGGGTCAAGGTCCTCGTAAATCATTATTATTAGATCTAATGGGAAACTATGCAGAACTGTTATAATAAGCTTTGGTGCAATATAGACTCAACTAACTCTAATATATCTGTATAATCAAATGGTGACGCATTCTTCGCGAAATTCATTCCCAAGATGTGTAAAGAATATATGATTGTATTTTAAGTACTAATCTGATTTTGGCCATATCAAAATAACCATGAAAACATCTCTTGAAAAATATATCCGATTCCATGTCTACTAGTAGGCAAGAAGACGAGTACAAAGATAGGTGCTTCGTTATCTTTTTTAAAGAAAAAAAATGCCGTGGTATATCCGATTCCATATTTTGAGTAGGTGGATTCCACCTTTTAAAATCATTGACATTATTCAAATTTATCATAGCTACAATTAAACTTAGTCCCAATATTATAGCCGAGTCCATAACACAGAAAAACAACTTATCATTTACACCGGATATCATTCCTAAATGCTTTTGCAGGGTAAAGACTATGATGTAGATTGAATTTGTTATACTAAATTTAATTATTGCACATGTACTCTAGTGAAGGAATGATTAAAATATTACAGATATTTCTTTTTTGTCATTAACATATATGATATACGAAATCTTGTAATTGCTATAAATGATAGACAAATTAAAAGAATGAGGGGGTTGATACAAGTGCCAATCCTGTTCATCATTAATATTCATATATGCATGATACATTATATTAAAAACCATTCACAATGTGTATACAGATTAATTTCCACTGTTTTTACTTAGAACAAGTCCCAGCAGGTAATAATCAGGTCCATTTGCTTAAAGGGAGCCATTTGGTGGAGCGAATATAGATATCTTGGGTAATACCTGTGACATATAAAGTGTATACTGGAAAATTGTTGCAAAGGTTGCATAAAGATTTTTTTTGTTTATTCACAAACATGGTTTCGTAAAACTAGGTAAAGAATCTAGTTTCAGTATCTGCGTACAAACTGCATACAGCTCTTTTCTCTTATACACCGGTACCAGTGCCTCATGACTGATCATTATGTCTATGTGTTTATACAAAAGATGCCGAAAAGAGCAGTGCATTGAGTCCCGCTGACAGGCTAATTGTCTTTGAACAAGCACTTATACCATGATCCATATTAAGATACTGCATTCTCCAACCAATGCCCCATGGCTGGTTATTATGTCTGTGTGATAATACAAAAGAAAGATCCTCAGTCACTCTTCGAAAAGAATAAGGCATTGAGTCCCGCTAACAGGCTAATTGTGTTGATAGGGTCGTTACAAAAAGAAAACTCATTTTGAAACCATTCATTAATTAAAATGAACTATCAAGAGAAATTACCGTTATTTGATAGCAGAATCGGTTTGTCCCCGACTAGTATTGGAAGATATAAAGTCCAATGCAGACCTGATGTCTGCCTCCTAGTGAGGTGTTTGATAGAAGTCCGCGTATTTTGTCATAAACAGCAGATCATACAGACTGAGTAATCCAGCTAATTGGGATAATATCTCAACAATTCATCACATATACTGATTCGTATATAGAAAGACAATACTTAATGTCAACATAATGGATGTCGTCTCAATCAAGATTGTTTAGGTTTTCCCATTGGACAAATAAATGAATAAGGCATTTTGATTTTTCATCATTCGTCATCTGATCACATTTGAAACTAACTACACATAGTGTCAATTCAAGAACTGTAATTTTTTTTGTTTTGTTTTGTTTTTTTGTCAACATTTGGACAAAATGTTATATATATATATATATATATATATATATATATATATATATATATATATATATATATATATATATATATATATATATACACATATATAACCAATATATATATATATATATATATATATATATATATATATATATATATATATATATATATATATATATATATATATATATATATATATATACTACATATACAACAAACAATTAAATGTTAAATATACTCTTTGTAAACTTAAACTGTCTTAATTTCTGTATTTATATATATATATATATATTGTTTATATATATATATATATATATATATATATATATATATATATTCTATATGAATATTTCTCTCAACGTTGTCTTGTACATGTTATTGTTATAATTTAACATCATTTTGATCCTAATAAAACTTTAACACATTTCCACAAAAAAAAATTAAAACGTATTTATAAAAACATAAATTCCTTAAGAAAATTTGAGATATATCTCGACCAGCTAACGGCTGCCAAGTTTTTTAAATGCTTTCACAGCTTGGCTAAAAGTATCACAAATTAACACAATAGGTGTGAATGCATTCGCCGCTATGTCCCATTCAACTTTTTAATCTCTGACGCTGGTTCCAGTCCAAATATTTTCCTTTCAAAGTTTATGATTCTCTCTTTAAGGAATAACGCTTCATTTCATTAGTTAGAATAGGTTTCATATACATACAAACATACAAACAACATAGGACTAGCCTTTACCTTAATAAAGGAGTAAAACAGTTTTTAGTTTCAAATACACACACACGGATCTAATGGGGTTTTTTGTGCGAATATTGAATTGAATACAACTTATAAATAGCTGTATGTTTACATTTGTATAATTATATTGGGGAAAATGTTTAGAAAAAAATTAAATATTAAGATTGTGCCACTTTTCACTTAATATTCAAGGAAATAAATGGTATTTCAACATTCAAAACTATGTCTTGATAGAGGGAGAATAAGCGATAAATAAACACACATACGTCCCAGATGAGTTATAGGCATCATTGCTTTATACCAACGTATATAATGTTATGGTGTCACACATGCAAAAAGTGGATTTTATCAACCAGATTTCAGAGAAGGCTTTTTGTTGTAGATTGATAAGAATGAATTATATGTCAAAATAAGCAGAAAGGATAAATTCGTATGACTGAGACACTAACCTGGTATTGTTTTGGTTGAAAATCTGCTTCCGCAATCTGTAAAGTGGGATATTTTCAGTTTTAATTTATCCTACACTCTTAAATATTTCAAAGGTAATTAACTATTTGTTTACAGTAGAGTGCATCCCCTGTATTTTGAATAGTGACACTGAAATGGTATATGACAGTGAATATTCTACCATTGTTTACTCTCATAAAAGAACTCTTTTCTCAGACTACATTGTTCAAATACCCAATTACTCTAACGCATTTCTAACAGATTACCTGTAATTTTATCAAATAATATAACACAAAACGTTTTGCTTAACATTGAAGCAGATTCCCAATATCAAGCTAATATCAGAACACAGGAATTAGCTGAGGTGGCATATAACTCTCTTTGTGCTATAATATGAATATCTCTTTCTCTTTGAAACAAAACCTCAAATGGGTGGGGCTAGATTGATAAATACGTGCATATTGTTTATGCCCTGACAATAAATCCATGGCCTTGTAATATGTAGATAAGAATGTTACACATCATATTTAATGTTCATTACATAAATCAACTATAATCATCTTTAACAGAATCGCAATCTGTTTGGATCCATATTATGAAATATGTTGTTTAATTGATTCTTCATCCATGCCATGAAAATAAATACTTCCCATTGCAATATTTAATATAAAATGTCACAATATAATCTTCATTATATTAAATAGACTTTTGGCAGCATGGATTAATTACCTTGAACAGAAGCACATTCTGTGAATGTATTGAAGGTCTATTTGTACTTAACTTGGAAATCATATCACATAAATTAGCATTCACTTTTTATGGCTTCCACTCAGCATCGGTTTCAAAAACATATTATGTAGATAATTTACATGTAAGCACTCTTCAAAAGAATTTCGTAATATCCATTATAGATGCATTAAAAAGATTGATTTCGGAAAACAATAATTTGGCCTGAAATTTACCCCAGTTAATGAACGTAACAGACACACAATGGAAATCAATACCTTGTGGGCTTCTGATTGGGGAACATAGATGATCTATTTAGGTCAGTTCAAAACATCAAATCAATCGTTACCGACTAATTATCTTTATATCCATTATAAGAATGGACAAAAATACCATCATTGTAATATTTCCAGGGGGTTAAATCCAAGATGTTACGGAAGACCTGAATGCACTATATTATGTGAGACTGCATGGTTTTCACCAAGTGACTTGCACCACACGATTGACGGCTAGATGTATATGTATATGTGACAGCCCCCAGGCAAAAGGGACCTGATGGACTTGATTTTCGAAAAGGAGTTAACACCAGATTTAGACACTATGAGGCATCACTCAATAAAAATTGCCACTTTCGATATCAAATTACCTTCTTAGTCACACGGTGACCTTCAGACGACCTTGACCTTGACACAGGTCAGATCGACAAAAAGTAGCTTGCTTGCAAAAGTAAAGAGGAAAGAGAGGCAAAAAGGCACTGGAAATGAAGCAAAAATAACAAAATTGTAGCCCTTTGGCCAAGCATGGTTTGACCAGGAGGCAAATTCTAGAATTCATCCTATATATAGCCCTTATGGGGGTTGCTTGATGGGGAGGAGACCATACGAAGCGACATCTATATGTATGTGTATATGTATGTGTATATGTATATGTATATGTATATGTATATGTATATGTATATGTATATGTATATGTATATATATATGTATATGTATATGTATATGTATGTGTATGTGTATGTGTATGTGTATGTGTATGTGTATGTGTATGTGTATGTGTATGTGTATGTGTATGTATAGGTATAGGTATATGTATATGTACATGTACATGCATATGCATATGTATATGTATGTATGTGTATGTGTGTGTATGTGTATGTGTATGTGTATGTGTATGTGTATGTGTATGTGTATGTGTATGTGTATGTGTATGTGTATGTGTGTGTGTGTATGTGTATGTGTATGTGTATGTGTATATGTATGTATGTATGTATGTATGTATGGATGTATGTATGTATGTATGTATGTATGTATGTATGTATGTATGTATGTATGTATGTATGTATGTATGTATGTATGTATGTATGTATGTATGTATGTATGTATGTATGTATGTATGTATGTATGTATGTATGTATGTATGTATGTATGTATGTATGTATGTATGTATGTATGTATGTATGTATGTATGTATGTATGTATGTATGTATGTATGTATGTATGTATGTATGTATGTATGTATGTTCCGTTGCATTTGTCCCAGTCAGCATAATAAATAATGTAATGGAAATGGGTGGGGTTATATTCTGTAGTGTAAGGTTATATACATTGTACTAGTATTTACTATGCTGCCATGCTATTTAGTGCAATATGTCGACCAGTGAGATCATCAACAGATAGTCCAAATGAGAAATTGGTTATGCATGAGATTGACAGCAACACAGCATAATGTATGAAATGTGTATGATATGATAACATTATATCAGAAAATGGCACCAATTCATCCATGTGGGTTAATGTGACTATAACTGACAAGGCAAAATGACATTGAAGCAATCAGAAGAAAATGTTCAGGCAAAAATACACATCCATGACCAACTCCAAAGAGTCAACATGCTTTCTGAGAGTAATGATCTCGACCTGCGAGTGATTCTATAACCTGTAGTAGCCTTTCACAAGCCTTTTGTGTGTTTGGAAACAGAGTGTAAATGTCAAGCTTCCTTCAATGAGAAGCGATGTGTTTGGTAAGGATCAAAGATAATGGCTTATTAGGCCTTATTCCCATGCGGAAAATTAATTTGTGCCACCAGCTTCAATAGCACTGCACAGATGATCACAGATATAGGCAGACTATGCCAGCTGACGTCAAGCAAGGTCAATAAAGGTCAATGATAAACGATGAAAATCACATAAAATACAATATTCACACTTCATTTTGGGACCATAATTAGGGCAGTCTAAAAAACCAGATTCTGACTAGAATCTTCGCCCACTTAAAAGCCTACCAACTAATATAAATTAAATGTTGGAAACCACACACATTTTGCTACATGTGACATACTGTAACCGCACCTTTTCATGGTAATCAGTTCATATAGTTCACCATTACGAGTCAAATACAAATCAGCTGATGAAATTGATAAAAAGCAATCAATCAAATACCTTTCAAGTTAATACTTTTTTAATTCGATATCAACATGGTTTCCTTTTTTTCAATAGTAAAGGCCAAATTACAAGGTTGTGTGTGTGCCATTATTGTGTCAATGAGCACAATCTACGATTAATGGAGGGTGGAGTTCCGCTCCTGATATCAAGACAATTGACATGTACAAATATAGGGCTTTCATATACATATACAGGTAAGTTAAATTAAGAGACGATTACCTTTGGGCAAGTCTGCGGCGCCCAGCGGGGGTGGACGACATGCCAACGCGGAAAGCCCGTCTGCGGCGGGGGATTTTAATGGGCAGAGGCTGGGTGCGGTTGCTCTGGGTTCTAGCCCGGGGCACGTTGTTGTTGAGGTCCTGAAAGAAACCCAGCCTGGCGAGAGCTCCACGTCTCTGTACCAGCCTGCGGGGATGCGAGGACTGTAATCCGGATGTATGCGCTCTGCCAGACTCTACCAACAGGGGATTATCTCCATTTAGCTGAGAGAGAAGATTTCCGGTTCCTTGGGGTAGCAGAAGATTTGAGCCGAGGACATATGGGGCTCCCTGGCGTAAGCCCGACCCGGCTAATAGCGACGCTTGAACCGTGTGCAGGTTACCAAACACGGGCGACGGCGGCGGGGAGAGGATGGGCGGGTGCCCGAGTTCAGCAAACAACGACGGCTGTAAAACTCCTCTTGGGTGAGAAACACAGGTCTGCAAAGAATCAACACCAACCCGCCTGTTCCCACGGATGAGGGGAAGGGTGAGGTTCTCTAGTCCCGGGGACACGGGCGGGGACTGAAGGCCTCCGGTCAGGGGCTGAGTGGCCAGCCACACCTCAAGGCGCTCCCGGGCTGTCTCCTCCAGTGTGCTCTCTTCATCCAGTTTCATCTGCTACATTCACACCGGAGACTATCAATATTATACAAATTATAATAAACGATTTCCCACTTATTTCTCATTGATTCGCATAAGGACACGAGACTCTTGTTTTGATGACAAAGATCTCGCCTTGCTCACGAAATCATTCGATATCAGACCAAGCTGGTATATTAATTGATCAGCTGGAGGTATTTCATCAGTACTAAATCACATAACTAAACTTCCTAATTGAATCACAAAATCTGATACAGAAGATCTATCGTTGATCTTTTTTATATCAAGTTGTGATATTTAAATCCTTTCGTAGGTAATTGCCTCTCCCGTAACGTTGTTGATATGTTAAGTGATCCGATTTTTGAATGATCAATGAATAGAGCTCAGGACTGAGATCGGCTTAGAGACATCTGTATTAAACACGGACTCTCCGCGGTCACTTGCCGCGCTCTGCACCATCTCCGCCGCGCCGTGCGTTGCCACTCCGCCTCAGCTTGAAATTTCAATATTCACCAAAATCTACCGAGACATACACATATATTTGCATCACGTATTTCTGGACACTTTATCTTCATTTGGCTTTATCTGTCTAGTTTTATTCCAAACTTAGCATCTTCCCACGCCAAGATGGTAGTGTGTAAGATATCAACAATACAACAAATTTTATGTGTTGACTCAGCCATCTCCCACGCAGATCTGTTTATTACCTGGCAAGCGAATGGCAGGCGCCCCGCTAAAACCTGAACAACCTCCCTGCCTCCGTGGACATGTCGTATTGCAAGCTCACGCTGAAATATTCATCGCACATCCAGGTAGACACTGTCATGGTATTCAGCGACCAGAGGCAAGCAGACCCTGTCATGGCGTCAAAATGTCAAGTTTTCCCAGTCCGGCAGGTGAAAACCAATTGTGATGGTTCATGGCGATCCGGTGTGTTTTTAACACTTTTCAAGAAGGAATAATTGACTTCCCGGGGTCGATGGGGCCCAGGGTAGAATTGAGTGAGGTCCACAGGCAGTCTGTGGTTGCAACATAAAGACCCTTATCCAAACCATGCTTTACAGGTGAGATCAAATGTCGCACACAGCTGGGCCATAGAGTTATTCCATGTTCTCTGCAATTTTACACGCCATCTATTTTTTTCACCAATGCACAATCAAGCATTGACTCCATACATCAGGGATCCTGGGCTGGTGAGTGTGTATGGGAGGAGAGAGGGTCCTGGATCCAGAACAGAGGTGATCTCCGAATATGTAAACCACAGAGACCGGCCACACGCACCGTAAAACCCGGACACAAGTGGTTTGTATGTGCAATCTTTCCCATCAGGAATGCGTTGTGTTCATTAGTTAGTAGTTTTAAGCAGGTGACGAGGTTTAGCTTTGGGGGTAGTCATATGTGCTATATGGCGCTATCACGAGATGAGGCCATCTAACTAGGCCTGATAGTGGCATTACGGACTTCTCAGCCCACCTACCGCCTCGCCTACTAATAAGCAAAGCCTCTCTGCTTTCTCCTCGCCGCATTCACACAACACACCACAACACACTGTCATTTTATTCACATGACCCTTCACAATATGGCATAAAATATTCCACCAATTAAAAAAATAATTTCCAAATATCATTCATGACATTTTATGTCATGGCTTTCTTTTTCTCTTTTCTTTTTTAGCCAAATAAGATATACAAGAAAGAGTGATATGTGGTGCTAGTCAAAATACATATAATACAAATGCAGGTATAATCTATTGTGTGGTTCAGACAGACTATGGCTTGTGATGTTTGATGTATGTTCTCTGCGATTTTCAGACAGGGGAAGTCAGAGGTATGGTTTATTATATAGTGTACATGATCACACAAAATCAGCGTGTAGGTGTGAGATATGGGCAGCGTCAAATATGCTCCAAGCCTCAGGTAAATCCCAGTCAGACAAGCCTCATAACCGTGAACCTACTTCACTTCTATGTTCATATCGAACAAGAGTTAACGAGACAGGTCTTTCCTCTTGAATATCGGTTTATATTTTACTTTTATGATTTGACAATATAAATGGTTTTGTTTGATTGGGTTTCAGTCAAATCGTATAGACCCCCAGTGTAAGAAAAGGGTTAAGAAGGAATAGCAACAGTCAAATAATCTTGGGGCCATTACAATAATTATCTTCAGCATAGTTTTAGTATACATCGGGATATCGATGGAGAATAATGTTAATTACATGTCAGTGAGACTAATAATCTAAGTTGATGCGCGCTGAACAGAGCTCCCACGCTGTCTTATCGCTGGTTGTCTCCTTGGTTTTGCCAAGCTAAAATATCTCATTAAAGCGTCCTATCAAGACAGGTGATCACGGGGGAATATGGCGGACTGAGAAAACCGATCCTACATATGTACCTGGCATTATAATGTGGCTTTCAGCTCAGGCCATATAAGGACCCATCACAGGGCATGGAAGAACTCCCAACGGAACAGCTCTTTTTTAAAGACTCAAAAGTGTGGTCTGATCACTTTGACAATGTATCACCTTGATAATGTACAGAATGTCTGTATCATTATCCCACTCTGATATCTGGTTTGAAAACATGAATATATAATGATTGATGTGGATGGAATATATACGTTGTATTGTTTAATCTTGAATGCTGCTTATGTGTATGTTCCTCCCGACGTTGAAGGTGTATCAATGGCATAGACGGTATTGTTTGTTGTCTTCCTACACTGGTGGTTCTCCATAGAGAATTCTGGGTGTACAATCAGCCAGCCTCAGTATTGATTCATTAATGACAGAGCCACATAGAAAACACAGAGCTGGCTAGTGATATCACCATGATTATTATCGCGAGACTTGAAAAGATTATTATCCTTTTATTCTCATTTCTGACTTTACAACTATCGTTGATTGCAAATACTGTATTAATGAAACATCAGGAATCTTGAGAAACATTCAGAAACATTTAGAAACACTCAAGCTGGAAAACAATTCAGTTTAAGAACAAACAAATTCCCTAATGTATAGTTTGGAATTCGACTTTTATTAGCCCCAGGTATCCATATATATTATCCTTGAATATACCCAGATATATTTAAACAGAGATTAGAAAGAGCAGGTATGCCACTAGGTGGCAGCGCTGTGCACCCTCCAACTCTCACATGGTCTCGATTTTGCACAAATTACAATACAGGTCTCCATCTAAATGCTATAAAACAGTACCTTTATAATCTACTGCATCCACTTAATGTCAACATGATGACCCAAAGACGATAACATGGTACATTTGTAAAAAGAAAACAGTGAAAATTCCATTGACAAGTTGGCCAAATGGCCATCTGTGGGAAACAGGAAGTGGCGACGGTGGTGCCGCCACGAGATCGGTTCACCTGAGCGATAATACAGAACTGCAGCTTGTTTCCAATCTCTGTTTTAAATGTCTCTGATATATCTTATCCTTGAAGGATGCACTTTCCTGATCTTATTGGAACACATATTAAATGCTGGCAAAATAAGTGATTAAATCAAAATTGCAAAATTTAGTAGGGCATTTTGAAATAAGTTATGAAAACCATAATAATGTATATTTTTGTATCATTAATTCATGGCAATAATTCATGGCTAGTATGTATGTTATATATAAATGATAACAACAAGCTTTTATACCTAGCAGACACGACACTTCCGGTTTCAATAAATTTGTAAAGTTGTGATTTCGTAGCAAAAAAAGATTATTTTCTTTGTACAGTATTTACCTTGAATCGATTTTTTCTGACAGAAGCTCATTGGACCCTACCCGGCAAGTGTCATGTAGACCGGCCGATGACCAGATCGGTGTCGTATGTAAACTACACAATCGTAAGGAAGCCGCCCTATGTCCTTAAATCAACCGGCACTCGGTGCCCGTCGGTAGAGTATAGGCCAAGTGCGGGTCTCAATTATTGCTAAAATAATCTCCGGTGTCCAAAACACAGGGAAGTCGGCTTAAGTCCCGTAAGACCTTTATCTGACCCTGAATTTTATGCCAGTGTTCTGTTAGGGACCATGACCCTCTGTAGCGCAAAATGGGAGAAAGTCAAAATGACATGTCTCATCTGTGTTTGAAATGAAGCAGACATGTTGTGAATTTGGGTGGTGCCTCAAAAAACCTCTTTTGCAGAGCACATTTTGTGGTCAAAACTGTTTTCGATATTTGGAGGAGAGCGCTGTTCCATATTTTAATCAAATTCAATTTAAATAGAAAATGGTAGTCACTGGTCTGGATTTGAACTCACGATCACTGGGTGTAAAAGCCGAGTGTTCAACTTATTGATGTTGGTTTTAATGGCGTAGACAGTACACATGGTATTGTTTGTTTCCTGCGATGTCAGTCCTTCATCAAGAATTCATTAAAATCTCCCGGCAAGAGTTGAACAATGATATTATTTGTCTTTCCAATCACGTTAAGTAATATGTAATTATAAAAGAAGCAATTCAAATGATATCCACGTGGAATTTGATAGGCAAATACTTTTAGATTATTCCTTGCATTTGTTATTGACATTATGATATTTAAGTATACGATGCATTTTTGTTATAAAAAAATAAACTTAGAGTTAAACCAATAACCTTTGACAATTATGATTTTTTAATCCCAGTACATACCAATGCTCATCTGATCATTTTTTAAACCTTTTATCTAAATGTTTCACGTGTTTCTAAAAGTTTCACGTGCAATGCACCATTTCTTTGACAAGTCCTAGATTTGCTCCCTTTGTGTATACAGGTAGTTTTCACCAAAGCCTTTTAGCTAATTAGGATGCGATATGACAGCCATATCAACAGGACGTTGATCGTACATGGCATAGAGCACCATCAGTCTTTGAGAAAATTGTTTCTCATCATCGCTCTTCTCTTTTAGCCTAAATATTGATCCCAATTTCCATTCAATTCCGATAGTTACTGGTGTAACCTCGACCATCCCACCAAATAATACAGTTGGGGATTTAACTAGCAAAAAGGATGCACTTAAAAAGAAATTTGAGGTGTATAGAAATTAATTCATTTTTGGCTTCGCCTTAAGATATATTTTTGTAGTCTGCTAATGTTTTAGTGGGCACAACCAAATAATAGGAGCCGGAATTACATTAAGTCCTTGAGCTTGACCTCTTCTGTATCAGATTGCGTTAATAGGGTTTATACCGTTTTCACAGACAAAACATTGATTAACCACTGCCAAACAATAGTGACCTGGGCCGACCTATGTATTGTTGACCTCTGTGTAGTAAAATGAATAGGCCAAATGGGCAACAGGCCTATTAATTAGATGATAGCCAGGATGTTTATTAATTGGGAAAAAACTATAAATTTGTAAAGACGAATCAAACGAGAACTGGAGACACCCATGAGAGTTGCGGCCAATTTGCAGATTTTAATGGATGCCAGTCGTTGTGAACAGTGATAGGGACACGGGTTTCCTTTCCTTTGTTGTAGTATCATGAATATATGATCGGTGCAAACTGTACATAATGAAGACTGATGTAATTGTTTGTAATGGCAGCGCCTGGCATTAAACATTCATGTTCACATATCCTTGACAGCTTCCCCATCACTAATCATTGTTACCTGCAGAGAATAGGACCCGCCAATCTCTACAACTAAGACTGCCTTTCTAAACTCACTAATAAAAGGGCGTCTACCTTTCTTGGAATTTGAAACAGCAAAGTATTGTCTGGGGAATATCATTTGATGATATAAACTGGCATAAAAGATAATATGGCTTGACAGCGCAGTTACACAAAACCAAAGCATGTTGTGTAGAAAAAATGGCACCAAACATGAACTCTCACTAAGAATGGGAAAATTACCTGTGTAATAAATACAGAAAATAAGACAGTTTAAGTTTACAAAGAGTATATTTAACATTTAATTGTTTGTTGTATATGTAATATATATATATATATGTAGTCTATTTTTTGTGGCGATGTGTCGTTCCTTGATGAAGGTGAAGACGGTTTCTGTTTGGCATTGGATTACAGGAAGCGTCTCAATCAATGTCTCCATACTCTAAGCAGCTCGGCCCCATGACAAGCTCTGTGGACAGGGGGAGCTAGCAATTTAGCACGATCTCTAAGAGATCTGTATCTGCAATCGCTAAAGGATGGCATTAGAAACAAGTCATTCCAAACTGAAAGTGCTATTAATATTGATCTCAAAACAGGCGAGTCCATGTTTTAATGGGTTGTAACCAATATATTTACAAATTGCAGTTTTCCCTGATTCTGAAAGACACAAATGGTTAAAACTTAACGTGGAAGCGTCAGAAAATCCGAAAAAAGAAAATCAGATTGAACCTAGGTCATACTGTTATCATTTAGGCCAAGGTTGCACTTTCAGATTTTTCACTTTGAATTATATTCGATTTGTTTGGACCAAAACTATGTCCACGTTGTAGAGTTCACATTTTGTCTCTTATATAATATCAATTACCCTGTCCGAAGATTGTATATCTAATAAGAAGGTTTGTGTTCCAAATTATGTAAGATAGAATGACAATAATTATGACACAAGAGACGACCAGAGCATTGTAGGCCCTTGTCTTGAGGGTGACACTTCCCACTTTTTGCAAAAAACTGTACCCTGACAGTCTGTGGGTACACAGGCAAGCAGGTCCTGTTAAAATGTCGCGACACTGTCTTTGCCATGAGGTGGTTGTGCAAGAATGGTAAACATACATGTTAAAAAAATGATGTAGCCTTCGGGTTACTTGGAAACCAAATAATACTATTACTATAGCTACTTTGGATTCGTGCATCATTCAATCGGACAAGTAGAGATTATAATGTGTTGAGGTTACTGGTAGATTGCCTGGATATAGCATGCCGTATTTCAAGTCAAACCGGAAGTGGTACCAGGGTCCCGCTGCAGTGGCTTCTGGCAGATTGCTGACTGAGTGTTCTGCAGACTGCCCTAACATGGTAGGAACTCAATGTCGAGAGGGCCAACCAATCATAGTTGGGTCTTAAATCTACATTCCTCTTCAATCATACACATGGAATCGTGATCATATGGTATCGACAATTCAGTAATAGCATTTAATTGTTTGTCTCATAAAATGAATAAAGGCAGTTGACAACTGTTCGTCATCTTTATTGTTCAGTGTGTCTCAGATGAAATGAAAGAGAAGCATTTACATCAGACATATTGTCGCAAATGGTATCTTAAAGCATGAGACAATGGGGAACCTAATAAAAATAACATATCAATATGAGAAGCAGTTACTCGTAAATGGCTTGTGATCTTAATATCCATATCAATCAATATAACAAGTTGAAGGGGGAGCAGGTAACTCGGCTATTTCTCTTCTCAACCTCCCAGTGGCCAATTACTCATGTAAGATCACAAAGCAACACAATGGCACTGTATTTCATTGGGGAGGCGACTCGGCATCTCCACTCCATTCTTAAAATGAAGAAAAGGTAGTATTTGACAAGATTCCTTGAGGACAAATGCCATGTCTTGTTTGCATATATCGTGACGAGGATGTCTGGAATCAGCCCACAGGGAAATAATCAAGTGCGGGTTGCATACGTACATCGTGTTTTAAATCTGTCCCTAATATTGCCCCTGACATTCTTATATTCATATTTATGTATGCTCAAAGCTGCGGCGGCTGTGTCCTGATGGGGATTCATCAGCCGTTCCTATTTGAACAAAGGCTTTGCCTGAGATGATGGTGTGCGATCTCAGTACGACACTATCTCGTATCATAATGGCCTTCTCAGTTGCCCATGGTAGAAAAATGTCGCTCGGGATAATTGCTTCATAATAATGCTCAGAAATGTGTGCTATATTATGCCAAGTATTTTAAGACCTACCGTAGCTGACATGGGAATTAAGTGTAAATGCCAAGGTGCTACCTTGATATCAACATGATGAGCAAATAAGGACTATGTTGATACAGTGTGATAGTTTCTATGCCAATAATCGCAGGCCCTTTATAGTGTTAACTGTTATTACAACTGAAATTCTATCCCTATGGTGCTCTGTTTCCTACTTCGAATATGAATCACTCCTTTTCTTGTTATATAAAGTTATGGTTTTATGGGGGAATAGCTTTGACATTACGTGTTAGGCCCTTAAGGGAGGTTGAGCCTATTTTCAGCCAAGGCAATTTGCATCCACCATTCAGCAGGCTTGGCCACCACTATCTCACAAATGGTTTTGCCTCCAACACAATACCTATAAACGCACTCGCGACTCTTTCATATTAAACTCTTGCCTGTTCCTCACTTCAGCATTTCCCCTCCAATGTCAGGTATGTTCTCTTATGGGAAAAACACTTCATGTGATGTGCATTTTGGAGAGTTAAGTTTATTATACTCTGCTTGATTTACAACTCTGCAGAATTGATAGCTGGAGAGCTGCCTAGAAACAACATCTCATATCCATAGATACTGAGAGGCCACAATAACCATACCGTAGCCATGGGGGAGGCTAAACCAGTTGTGACAAATTGATAGAGTGCGATTGTGAGTTACCATTATGCTTTTCTAATGAATGGGTTATAAGAGAATTATACAAATTCTGGTCCCGATCTTTTGCTGCATTTCCAGTGTGCGTTTTCAATGTGATGGCGACCATTTCATTTCAAGATGGTGACCAACAATCGGCATACTGGTGAAAATATCTATAAGGACACAATCAAGGTCACATTATTTTCCTGGTTAAATGACCAAAATTACAATTGTATCATGCAAGGGAATTTGTTACGGCTTTAAATATTTTGATGCCACAATGAAACATGGGTATGACCTTAGCTCTTTGGGCCCTATTGGGCATACATGGTTAGATATATGATAAGGTAGCACAATTATCTGCATGCTATCTGTACCAAATCTATGAAAATTAAATAGTATTTCCCAATCAGCTAATCATAAAAGTACCGGATGTGAGAAAGGCGTGAAAAAGTAGGCAGCATGGTGTCTTATCTCAATGTACACACGGGAATGGAGGTCTCTACAGAGAGAACTCATCTCACATGCACCTGTAATAGTCACCCCAGACAATAATTCTGATATGCAGAGGTTTATCTTGTTAAAACAGTTTTCAAATCTCTTTGGGTTCTAACCAGGCAGTCAAAGTTATATATCACTGGACTGTTACATAAACAGTTAAAGGGGGAGTTCCTAATAATCTAACCTTATTTTTTTTTAACATGTAATGAAATATATGGTAATAAGATATCATATCACACACATCCTACATTAATCTGGCCAACTGTTTATTTACAAAGTGGATCTTTGTTGTGGCAGCAGGCTGTCCTGGAAAGAAAGGTCGGGTTCGGGAGGGTAATAAAACTTCGGAGATTATACGTCACGGGTGTAACTCCTTATCCCGGGAAACTGGGTCTCACAATGGTGGGTGAAGCTGGCCCCTCAACATGTACTCAAAATAAGCTGCTCTCATTGTCAGGGGAATTGTGTGTCATAAATATTTGTGACAAAAGTAATTGACAAGGGATCAATGTTTTCAATTCCCCAAAAATTGTGGCAACAAAAGTTTGAAATACACAAAATACGCAGGTTTGAAACACAACCAGGGTAATCTATGAAGAGAATATTTTGTTCTTGAGTCAGAATATGGTAACAGTTGGGCCTTAAACAATGACTACCAGAGGTTCCCTAGGCTAAAATGAACTGTAATTCTTATTAGACCACATCACAAACCTAGTGATGATTAGATTAGCTGAACAGAGGTCATTTCACAATCCACAAAACAGAGGAAAGAAGTTCTAGACAAGTCTCCACTACTGATGCCATGATCAAGTGGCAGTGTCAGAAACACTAGCATACGAGGTCAGGGTGCTGAAATGAGAGGTGAATGTAGATACCTCAGTGATTCAATGTGTTGTCCCCAGGAAAAAATTTACCAAAATATTGTCAAATTTAAAGAAAATGGTCCTTAATTTTAAAACCTCTTTTAACTATTATTTTATATGAACATGTTTGTGATATGCAAGTCTTTTCAAGATTTTAAACTTTGAGTATATACTTTGTGGTCCATACAAATGACTGAAAAATAAGATAAGTTAAATCGCATGGCCAAGGTTCGTGTTTTGTTTTCATAATTGTTAATTGGCACAGTGTGATATGTTGTGTCATAACATACTATCTGCTATCATAACATATACTATTTTGATTTGTTGAAGATCATCCCCACTGTCAGACTCTTCTCAATCACAGTTTGCAGGCTACGAGTCTTGTTTGTTGTGGGGGGTCAAATTGCCATCCCTGAACTTTACCCTGCTCAATAAAGCTACCTGAAGGTGGCTCAGACCCACTTCTTTCATCCTCAGATGATCCACATAAACTTTGGACCTCTATTATGTCAGAAACACTTGTTGAACAATCACTATCTGTAAAATCTCCCTCCGACTCCATGATGCTGGGCTAGGGGTTTTCCCAAAATGTTACACTCTCTACGTCACCACCCCACGTGACAGGGGGTAATAAAATTCCGGACTGACTTCGGAGATATGTCATGATCCAAACTTTGAAGTGAAATTTGATCATCACAACGTTTACAAGATACACTTGAAATTTGTGAGATTACTACTGGCAACCAAATGAATGATTTTATGACAAAAAAACACATGGTTTGGGGTACAACCCAATTATTAGGAACTCCCCCTTTAAGACAAGCCAGAATGTTCACACAGGTGTATAAATCAACAGATACCCTTTAAATATATGTCAGAAATCATTATATAAATAAACAAAATTGTTGAAAATAATGCACATCAAATTAACTGAAGTGAAAATTACTTTCCTTGAAAGCTCGCAGAGTTCGCAGAGGTCTGCTTTAACCCAACAATGTCTATTAACATGCTACAATTAAGAGGAACCAGTTCAATATAAAAATACAAAGAGACAAGCAAAGATCAAATATTTTGATTTTTGCATATTGTTCATAATTTATAATATATTCACCGCAATACGCTAGTTGGTACCACTAATATGCCAACGAGTCTGACCAATCTCCAGATATCAGGTGGGCTGTTTAGCTGTGCTATTAGTCCCACACAACAATCTCACATAAATGGTATTCGGTTACACATCCCTCAGTCAGACATTTTATCAGACAGGTTAGCAGAAAGTGCTCATGTTCAGCTTAGAACTGCAAGTTTTGGAGAGAGAACATATTATACTGAACACTGATGAATGCCTGGTCGGAAGCATATATATCACCATTATAGGGATTTGTTATAAGTTGCTGACAAAGTGTTCACGTGAACTATGAATGAACACTTTGATGTGTAATCCCATCAAGCAGATATACTAGTATTTTGTCATTCGGCAGATATCTTCTCGCGTCATATACCTCTTCCGTGGCAGGTTTTATTCTTTGTATATAACAGGCTGTTTTCCGATCCTTCAGCCTCAGGTACCTTTTTGAATATGATGGCAAATAATACAGGGATTTATTAGGAATTATTTTGCCTCATAGTTTCTACATGAAAGAGCAAAGGAAGAATATTTGTAATTAGGTGCAGGTCTTCACCATCATGTTAATTTATATTACGTCGAGTCTGAATATGTCAAAACACAGGTAGTTTATCTGTCATAGGCTACCAATCTCGACTGACCGTAAATTGTAATATATTTATATATTTGGTACCTGACAAGTAATGAGCCAAGGCTTGGCTCATTACTTGTCAGGTACCAAAAATATAATACCTGCAAATGCAGTCGTGCTTGATCACTATTCAACTTTTAACTCTCAACTTTTAACTCTCATACGCCTGTTCCTAACTCCAGCGTATCGCCTCCGAGTCCAAGTTCAGGTGTGCCTTCTGCTATGACGTTTAGAACAACATATATTTGAACATATTTATTGTTAAAGCAAGGTTCGTTGTCCTTGCATATCGAATTTACAGGGTAGTCACCAGTCAGGAAACATTATCCAAACTCATCAGTAGAAATGACAGACAAAGGCCTATGACGTTATTTTTCTTTGTGTTTGGGATTCATCTACAAATGACACATGGCTCAATATGGATCCAAATAAAATACACACCTTGTGTGCGATATCAATCACTTCACTGATTTATTTTGTCTTGGTCTCTTTGTCTGATTTTCAGTTCAAGTCCAGTTAAAGTTGTTTATACATTGTATGTCTGGACATTACATAATTCATGTTACCCTTCAATCTATTGCAGTACAATGTTGAGCATGTATACCTTCATGAAGGGAATCAACAAGAAAATGTTGTTTCAGATTTGTGAAATATTGAATTAATATATACATAATATAGTGACTTCCAATCATCTTTTTGTCGAAATTGTGGTACCATCTTATTAATGATAATTTTATGTAAATTTACATGTGTTGTTTCAATGTAAACTCAAGCTGCTCTTCCGAAAATTCTTGCTAATGCTCAAAATTTGTAATGTTGCCCCTCATGAAATCACTTGGTAAAACCTTGATAGAGTCACAAAAATCTTGCCTTTTTCTCGGTTTTACCAGATGGCTTTTTAAAACTTTTGAGTTCAAATTCTTAAACCAAAGTTTTTTGTAACACGGATGGTTCCTAGTTTGTTAATTTTTTTTCTCATCCGTGTTACATGTGGATCACCACTTTTTCTTGTTTAAAAGAATTGTGTCATATCTTGGTTAAACTTAGACATTATGATTGTTAAGTGGTAATTTCAAGTTGATTGTGAATGTAATAAAAAAACAATTCACCAGCCATTCATTCACTGAGAAACAATAATGCCACACACAAGGGCATTGCCCTTGCAAACCTATTATAAAGATATGTCCAACGCATGATAATCAAAGGCACCATAAACATACCTTTAGTTCAAAAGTTCATTATAAAGACCTTGAGTTCACTTTCCTCAGCAGGATTTGACCAGTTTGAAGCACTGAACCTGGCTAAATTGAAACTTACATGCATTGCTTCATATGGGAGTTTTTGTCAAACAAAATGTGGCTTTGTTTGTTTGTTTGTTTGTTTGTTTGTTTGTTTGGGGTTTTACATCACTTTCAACATTATTTCAGTCATTTCGTGATGAGACCTACTTGTAACAGATCAAGTGCTGCCTCACTGAATTGTCATCTCGCAGGTCCTTGACATGACAACATACCACGGTCATAGATTTATAAGGACAATGGGTTAACCCTTCTGAATTTTTATCATGATTTCAATCTCAGTACAGTCGGAGATCAAACCCACAACCTTTTGATCAGCACAGAGGAACTGGTGCTAATAAGCTGACACTCTAGCCAAATGTGCCATGGCCCATGGCCTCTGCAGACATGAAATAAGACATGCACATTATGTAACCTGAAGGCCTGCAATTCAAGGTGCAGATTTCTATAATTCTATCATAACATTGAAAGACTGTGACACTATATATTGCAACAGAAGTCC
>OX439000.1:17090333-17126892 GCA_949316495.1 Amphiduros pacificus | reverse complement strand
GTGGTTAGGCCAAAGAATTGTATACCAGAACCTGTGGTAAAATTTATTTGATGACAATGTCTAATGGGGGCTACGGAGAATACAGGGGCTACAGAGAATACAATTATTGTCTTTTTGTTGCTCTATCAAATAGTTAAATACGCTGCAGTATTTCTGAAGCAGTAAACCTTGATGGCCTATCAATACCAAACCTATCATGGTATTACTAATCAAAGGGCTGCTGATTCAATGAATATACAACTGGGGCTATACATAATTTTTTCAACAATAATTGTGCCAGATTCAGAAGCTGAACTTCTTTTATCATTCACGATACTATCAAAAGCTCTACTTTTTCCTGAATAATGTCTACCTCTATGTGTAAAATTATGTTTATGGGATGTATTTAGCAGTCATGATGGATAATGGATGGGTTAGATAAAGCCATAGGAGAAAAATAATGGATTTGCATAACACCAACAAGTGTATGTCGAAGATAAAGAATCTCATTCATCTGATCTGTGTCACTCATCTGCACCTTAAAATATCTAGTCAAAGATGTTTAATAAACAAAATGAGCAAATATCAGACAGCAGTAAACATCGTTTTTAATATCAGCCTTGCTCAAATAATACCTTTGTGGAAAATGAAACAGCAATAACAGAGATTTTGTTGATTTTTACACCAAATTCTGGCATTTTCTCAATAATTTGAATAATATTTCACTTTAAAAAATGTCTTTTTTCCCTTCTTGTGTTACAAAGATATTAAAATGTCCTGTTCAAAACAAAATATCACCATAATTTCATAAAAAATTGTGTGCATAACAATATTTAAGTAGAAATGGACACCTTGAAAGAAAAAATGCTGAATACCTTTGTTTAAAGTAAAATGCCTGTGAATGAGATTGGGGATGTTTTTTAAGGGGACATGAAGAGACTCCTCGATCAGTAGCCTTTATTGATCCGAGTTCGTAAAAAAACAAACAACAAAGTAAATGTATGAACACTGAATGAAATGCTTAGGGTCAGTGGGGTTTGAAGGAAGGTCAGTCGGTTTACTCGAAACAAAGTTATTACTCTATTTGGCCTTATGTTTTATTTTATAAGATAGCATATAGTAATTAGTTACATACCACAGAGTACAGAACAAGCTTTAATGCCGAAGAAAGGTGAAAATAAAGTCCGTCAATTTCAGAATTTATAAAAATGCTTAAAAGCTTGATTTGTGTTATTTCGGAAAAGTACCTCTTATAAGATGCTTTAATTATGACAATACATACAAAATCGACAACTCTAAAAATATGAGAAAATCTCTGTTCAAGTGGAACAAATGAGCAAAAGAAAAAAATGATTATTAAATGCAGACGCAAATGGATTTACTCACATAAATAGCTCATATCTTCCTATAAAGTTTCATATAAATGTATTTTTCTATTACTTTCTACTGTTTATATTATTTCATAGAACGTCCTCTTTTTGGTACTATTTATGCTTGGTAAGAGTGACGCTGTGTACCCAATGCAATAGGAAGTCTTTTACTGCCCATTTTATGTTCAACGTCTCCCATTTCTTGTGATGAAAGACAAGAGGAATGTCATTTTATGGACTCCTTGATGCTGCCAATTATTACAGCAGCCTACTACGGGCTACAAGAAAATATGGGAAACCCACTGACGGGGGACGATATTGAACCTCTGACAGGAAAGATATTATTTATTCTTATTTCCACTATTCTTTGAATAATTAAAGCTTTCATGAAATCACAGAGATTACATTTAAATGATATGTGGTCACAAAACTGATACGAACAAGGTATCTCACTAGAATTCACCAAAATATACCTGTTGTGGCATGTGAGGGTGTATGGCCTGTACCAATAGACAAAACACGTGTGGACAAACAGGTATCTGCAAGCCAAATCCAGTGTCCCAGTATGAAGGTTCCTCATTGTTTGCAAACTATACAAAGCAGGCGTTTGCACTAGATTGACTTCAATGGATGATTTGGAATTGAACAGAAAACTCCTCTACTTTCAAATGCAAATGGCAAGGATATCTATGTTGGGGAAATATGATGGGTAATGACATAAGATCATGACATAAGTTGTGATATAAACATTTATATTATATAAAGAAAAGAGCATCTTGCCCAAAAACTAACAAAAAATTCTGTTTAGTGGATTGCAAATCCTGCAGTCCATTTGGTTTCTCTCTGGTTGGGGTCGTCATGAGTCACAATATCACATAGAGGGCAGCACTGAACGCATTAATCTCGGATGGTGCCCTTGTTTGCAATACAAAACACAGGGTAATGGCCTTAAAGATTTTTGGAATGTTTGTAAACATTTTCTGAAAATGCTTCAAATTTCTTCATAAATGATCATTGAAATACTTTCCCAAAGCAGAGTTGAATTGATGATAATTTCTTCCAATAAAAATGTATATTAAATATTAAATATGTTGTCTCGATTGTCTCGATTCTCATTGGCTGAGTTGTGTCATGCTATTCAAAATGGCAGCCTCCTTGAGCTGTTTGATTTTTTTTAAATGTCATGAAGAGCTAGAAAAGCCTAATTGTGAGCTTATATAGAAATAGATAGAATTTGTCCCCTGAAAGATGTCCCCCTACATCTTACCTACTTACAGATTAGAACTTCGACTAGCAGCTTCAGAGGAGAAGATCAAAGTTGAGGGACAGACAGAATGGCAGAAAATTGCTACACCTTATTGCAGAAGCCTTGCTGTCCATAGCTAAAAACGTTCGACTCGATTCTGAAATACAAGATATGGCAAGTTATCAAATTCTCACAATTTTGCAACACTACTGCTTCCTTCAGGGATAACACACGGCCACTGTGAACCACCGACAAAACGTTCGCATTAAAACCCAGCCAGAGGGCACTGCGTAAGCTCTAAGATGGAGAGTTGAATATGACACATGCATGGAAGTGAACGTGGGCCGACTGGGAGGGACGTGCAAGAAAATTATTGTGAGAACTTCCTTTGACTCATGTTCAGTATAATTAATTGTGAACTTCCGGATAACATAAATGATTGTTTTGCTTTAATAAAACAATATATTCCAATTAGGAAATATATGCTAATAACAATACAGTTCGCCGAGCTTTCACCTATTATCGCTCAAATGCTAGAGAGCACCTTCTTTTCACCACTTCCGGGAGTAATGTTTGTTGCGGTCAATTATACATATTTTCGCCCATGTAACAAGGCCTTTAAACTGTGTTTTCAAGTAAAATAATCACCAAGAGACATTAATAATACATGCAAACTGTGAATAATAGTTTGTTTTCTCAACGGGACATACAAAAATGTTTTAATGTCGAACATTTCCCCATTGAATGTGCATTTAAATTATTCTCTGTTTTGTTCAACGACTTAAATTCAATATGGCGGCCAGTAAGCAGGAAGTTCATGTTCTGCACATGCTCAGTTCAAAGAACAGCAGAAAGGTTGTGAACTGTATAAATACTATGACTGTCGTACACACATCCGGTCCGGGAGCAGAGACAACTAAATAATCAACTAAATGTTTTCCGTATTTATATGACAGTTGAATACTTGCATAAAGCAATCAATGATGATCACGTTTATAACAGTGATACGGGGAAATGAATGTCAATGACAAAATAATATTAACTTACTTTGATGTACCTGGCAATCCTTGTAGCGACAACCGAAAGTATAAGTAAAGCTCCCTTAGTGTTCTCCAATCACCCATCGTCAAAGCCCAGATAGGTCATCTGGAGAGGTCTGAGATTTTTGCTTTTCCTTCATAATCTCGTTTAGATGTGATTTTTTAAATACCCAACTGTTTTAGTGATAATTCATATTTTATGTATAATTATATCTAAAATCTCACAACAAAGCTTGATTATTCTTTGGATAACATTAAATAAGGAAAATATAAATACTTGATAATAATCGCCAGCTGCAAAAATTGAGTCAAACCCGTTTTAACAGCAGTTGAAACGGGTTCAATTTGGACGTTTAAACAGGTTTACCTCAGATTTTACAGCTGGCTATTTTTTACTTCACTAGAGCTCTAACAACTCCACCAAACTTTTCTTTGGTTGAAATTGGTAAAGACATTGGATGTTCGACAAACCCCTCCAGATCATCTATCTGGGCTTTGCCGATTGGTGATTGGAGAACACTAAAGCTCCCTCTATTTTCTCAATGAATAGTGTTCTCCAATCACCAATCGGCAAAGCCCAGATAGGTGATCTGGAGAGGTCTGACTTTTTAACTTCAATGTTAAAAATGCCAAATCCCGTTTGCATGAGATTTTTTAAATACCTAACTCTTTCAGTGGTAGTTCATATTTTATGTATGATTATATTTCATATCTTTAATTGTTTAATTATAATGATTATATTTTATGGGTTTAGCTCAGTTTTTGCAGCTGGCGGTTATTAACTCCACTGGAACTTTATCAGCTGCACCAAACTTTTCTCTGGTTGAAACAGAAGAGACCCTGACCGTTTCACAAACCCCTCGACTGCAACAAGTGATTGCAGAACACTCCTCAATGATAGAGATCTTGCTTTGCAAATCCTTTTCTTCCTGTTTCTTCTTATCTCTGTGATCATCGTAAAAGTTCGTCTGGGTGACTTTAATAGCTGTTTTAATGCTATCTAACGTCATTTAATTGACAATAATATATTTTATCATTCTTTTAAAATGATTAAGATCAAAACTTGTTGAACTTTGCCCTGCATTCACAACTGGATTCTGAATGGATGGTATTACTGCAGTCCCCTTGACAAGACTGACACCAATATATATCATGACAAAGAAAAACGAATTATTCAACTGGAATATTTTTATGTCATTTATTTAACCATAATAAAGAAACATCAAATAATGATGCATTTTAAAGCTTTCGTGAAATCAGATTTTCAAGCACTTTTTCCTTACTTAATATAAATGTTTTTTCCCTGTTCATTTTAATCAAATGTTATCACCGACCATAATACCCGTACATAGATTGCTGTGCCATTTGAAAGTGGATGAGTATTTGGCTAATATCCAAATCATCCACTTAGCATTTGCTTACAATTTGGCACCTTCAGTTTGGGACATATCAATGAGCCTATTTGTTCATTCGTATTTGTCTACTGGTACAGGCCTAATATCTTACAGACCACAATAGCGCTCATATTAGTACAAGCATAATACTAGACACTACCAGCAAAACACAAAAACCATGACAGGTGTGTTCTTGGTTGATTTCAGGGAGACAACTTGTTTGTATCTATGTGATTTCATGAAAGCTTTAAGTAGAATTTTTGATTGCCATTTTATCTTTTGCATCAAGGCACGTGAGAACATAAAAAATCCGAAAAAAATGCCCCAAATGGCTATAATATATTTAAAGGGAACTACTTGATCTCTTGATCTTAACTGAAGCGATAAATAACAAATACAATCAAATAAAAAAATTGCTTTGGTGTATGTCACTTAAAGGCTATCATCAAAGTTCGTCTGGGCTTGGAGTAATAATTACTCCAAGGTCTGGGTGACTTTAATATCTGTTTTAATGCTATCTATTCACAACTCACTGAGATTGTTTCAATCTCCGACAACTTGATTAGAACAACAATTTGTTAAAGTCTAGTTTTGTTTTTTCTTTAGCTCTTTTTCGTGTCATTTTGTTCTTATACTGTGTCTAACAAGGGAGTATAATGAATTATGGAATAGAGTATCATCTTGGGTAAAACTGACACCAACTCCACCAGAAGGCGATCCTAATCGTGTGCGCGTGCGTATTCCTCCGTGGCCAGATTGCAATATACAAACTCCACCAGAGGGCGATGTAGTGAAGTAACAGTTTGCGTGTGCCTCTGGTGGACAGTGTGTGGAATATACAGTCGGTTATTACATACATTAACATGGATAAAAATGGTGGAATTTGGCCGAGATATTCAAATTTGGTGACGCTCTTATGGTTTTTATCTCTGCAGATTATTATTCTATGGACATTAGTTATTGATTTCTAGGGGGGTGTGAAACTGTCACCCTTGAGCAATTTGCGGTGGCGCCACCTACATTTTGTTGCCATGGCAACGGGAAGGGCTCATAGAAAACATCATGTAACTTTGGATCTAATAGGGATATTTCAATTCTGATTTCAGATTTGGATACCTGAGAACCTACTGCAACTATTATTTTATAATATTGAAGATGTTGGACAAATATTTATTTTATTATTCAAGAAAAATAGAAAAAAATATATATCGAATTTCACTTTTGTAAAATTAATATGTAAATGATTGTGTGAAATATTATTTTTATGGTCTTGAAGTTATAAACTTAAATGTAGAAAATGTTTTACAGATTCCATAGATGTAATTATAATGCCCATAGGTGTAATAGATGAAAAGTTATGATATTTTACATAAAGTGTCAGATTCGGTCATTCATTCATTGGCATTGTAAACATAAACCATTACATGATCAAACTGACATGTTATGTCTTAGTACAATTTAATTAAACATTTGTCATACATAAGGCATCTTAACACATACCATTACAGCCCAAATGAGATTTAATCAGAAAATCTGCTGAGTAAGCACTTTTGATATTCTTGTAAGTCATATTTCTTATACACTGCAAAATAACAGTACTTTGAATCATAGCATCAATAATCATTTTATTAATCATTTGAACTACTCCATCTCATCATCTTCGTGCAGAGATTGTCTTGTTTGTTCATTATAACAGCTGTTATTTCCTTGGCATGCGCAAAAGGTTGTGCAAGAGATACCTGCTGCATTACAGCTACACCGCCTGCTTTTGCATGGCTCTGTGCTCTCACATGAGCATCTTATTAGTTTCAATATCTCAACCGGAGCAAGAGATACTCCTGATGGCACTGTGACTGGTGTCAGCAGATCTGACACTGGATCTTTTATCCAGCCATGTTGACATGGGTCCAGTGGAGGTGGATCTGGTAGAAGAGCATGTCTCCAAATAGCAATCTGTAGGTGAGCTCTAGCCACATTTTCTTGAAAGGCCTCATCGGTTGGTGGCAGAGACTCCAATTTTGGTGCAGAGGCAAGCTTTTGGGACACTTTTTGTTTCCACGTTTTGTGACGGGTATCAGTCATTGATTGGCAGTTGGACTTGTTGTAGCATGCCAACATGAAGCTTGTTCCCTGCTGTACTACTTCCTTCAGTGGACAACCAACATTGCCAACTTTGTCCAGAGGATATTTTTGTGACCGCAGGACTTTCAAAGCTGCTGCCTTCCCAATTCCATAGCATGTTGCCACAGTGTCACATCCACTCAAGCCATGTCATCTAGGAGATGGGGAAGTACAGCTATGTTGTTCTTCACTGTCTCATTGATGTCTATGATTGTTCTGCCTTTTGCTGTTCCCACCATTTTCACAGATCCATGAATTTGACCCATGTGGACAAAGTGGCACAGTAGGACAAATACATCAGTGTCATCAGCCACAACAATACTGCTGGACACATTTGCAGAGGCACACTGATGAATCAAAATTGTGTCTGCTTCCTCATGTGTGATCCTCATGTCCTGCCGGTTGATGACAACCCCTGAGTTGATTTCTGTTGGAACTGGGTCACTGCCTGTGAGAAACAGTGTCGCTGTGAACTCATCCTTGTGAAGTATGAGATCTTCTATGATCAATGAGATCAACTGCTTCTTGTTTTTGCTGACAGTCAGCATAACTGTTTGAGGGGGTAGTTTTGTAACTGGGTTCACAGTGTATGTCCTGCTTGAGCCTTGGTCACGAGTAAGTCTTGTGGACTCCTTAATACTCCCTTCTGTGTATCTGGAAAACATCAACACAATCATGAATACTAAATGTAACATGATACATAAATAGTATATTAAACATTTAGACAGGTGTTAGACTATCAAAAATAATTCACAATATGACTTAGACTAAGGGAAATTATAATTTTCTACATATAATCTAATAACTTTCTGTATATTTTATTGATAATAAAATTGGATAGTTACCTATCAAAAACCAGATACACATCACTGCTTTTCAGGTAATCCATGATGTGACTACGGAAATTGTTCAGGTAATCTTGAACAATCCCACTAGTTGGCCATGGCACCACCCACAATACAGCACAGCCATCTAGAAAAGCTGCATCATACTTCACATTTCTGCTTGGTACCTCTATGCTGAGGGTGTTCTTCAAAGTTGACTTGGCTTTTGCTACTCTCATGTTTCCATTTTTGTCAAACATGGAAGTTGGCTGTGGGGACAGTTCATGAGCCATAAGCTGTTTTGTATCATATGTTCTGGCACTGTCCTGCAGACCCATTATTCTGGCATAAATGATCTCTGTATCATATACCTTTGTTTCACCAACTTTGACATATTTTTTCTCCATTGCCATTGTGTTGACTGTCCTGTGGATAGTGTCATGGAAACCCTTTGGCAAGCTTTTCTCATAGTCCTCCATTTGCTTTTTGCCGCATTCCACTGCACGGTCAACATTCAGTGATGAATGTGTGTGCACTTTTCCGGTAACAATGTTCACTAGAGCGTCAGCATTCTGCTCATGGCACAAGGGGTCTATACAGGTTGCCAACTTTCCACGTATTGACAATCTGTCTTTGCTGTCTGAAGCCATTCTGGACTTTGATTCCTCTTTGTGAGTGGTTTGTGACACTGGTCCATCAGTATTCCTCATGGCATCCAGACTCTTCACAACTTTGTTGCAGGCATGGAGGCTATAGGCCCATACTTTCAAGGTTTCAGGTTTCAAGGTGATGCCTATGATTCCGCCTTGACCGTGTCCATACCTCATATAGGTGGTTTCAATGGCCATGTCACTCCATATTCCATTGAACAGGCCTGCATTGTGGTGCATGGTGTGTTGCCCTTGGAGCATTTGGTTTTGCAGTCCTGGTGGCAAATCCTCAGCTGCCTTTGCATAGTACATGCCATACCTTGCATAATTGAAATGGCTGGCAGCGAAGAAGAGGGGAATCATTTCTTTGACACAATGCAGATGAAGAAGCCAGTCTCCTTCCCTTTCTGCTCTCACATATTTCATTACGAGAAATACTGGCTTTATGAGACAATCAATCCAGAGTTTTGCAGTTCTGCTTTTCTGTGATAGCTGCTGAAGCACTGTTGTGAGGTCATCCATAGTTTCAATTTTCTCCTTTTCAAATACTGGGCGCAGCAACTCTTCCACCAGAATTCTGAGTGCTCTAACATTGTCAGGATATTTTTTTCCAGTCAACATTTTTGTGACCCCACCAAATGTAGAAGCTAGAACTTCAGATAGTCCAGTCTCTGCCATGAGGGACCCTATGCTGCCAACAAAACTCATCAACAGATGCATTCCTCCTAATCTGAGGAAGAAGTTGCTAAACAGAGCCTGGTTTTCCCAGTATACATGAACAGCTATCTTGTATAGCTGTTGATCGCATGTGAACACCATATCATTTGGCTTCTGCTAACAATTTATAAAGAGATTACTAAAAAAGAGTAGTTTGGACATTTTAAATTTGTGACGTTTTTGCTATTTAGACGCGGTTTATGTTAACGCTCATAAAAAAAATTGCTCAAGGGTGAGAGTTTCACACACCCCCAGAAAATGTTACTAGGACCCCATAGATGAATAAACAAAACAGAAAAAAACTTTATCCGCCGAAAGGGGGTATGGCAAAAAATGGCCCCTCCATGGCCGGACTATTACTTCAGTTTTATTTTGTTGAGCTGTGTGGTGTGCAGTGCAATACAAAAGTATAAATGGTGTTTCTCACTTTTTTGTATACAGCTCTTAGAGCGGTAATAAATATATGTTATAATATAGACTATGTTATAACACTGTATACTATATTGATCAGAGAGGACGAGGGCTAATGTGTATACGTGCCCTCGTGATCTTAGTTTCAGAGCGGGTTTGCATGTTTTAGTCAATGACGTCTACCGCAACTTCTAAATGATGAGAAAATATAAATATCATTTTCAAAAAGGAAACTGTATACAGATTCTTTTTTCTTTTTAAAAGACTTTCTTTTTAAGAATGACTTAATACAGAGATCTATGAATATATTAAAGCTAGAATACATATTATGCCACACAGACAGCCTAGATTTGAAGACAAAGTAAAACTGCCCCATTTGCAAGTTTTGTGGATTACTAAAATGATTTTTTTGGATAAATATATCATTGAAAAGATCCCAGATAATCTCCGAATATGTCAAGTGTAATTCAACAATTCCAGGTGTTATATGATAAAGCTTTTGTCTGGCATGTTTAATTATATATATGCATTTAACTAAACCCATTGTTAGAATGCACATTCATTATTTTGTTTGAGTAAAATGTGTATTTGGTCTTGATGTGCGAAGATCATTCTACTTCATTTTTTTTTAAATCCAAAATAAAAAGGACAATTATCTTGACTAGTGTAATAAAAACAACAAACATTTAGTCATGTTAAGTCTTATTTATATGAGCACTCTCAGTATCTTGAAGTGTTATTTAGTATGACATTTCTAGGATGTGTTTGATGAGTCGCGGTTGATCCCCGCTTATCGTGCGGTGATATCAGGGGGAACTTTCAGGAAAGTCTGTGTCACTTCACAGTGTAACCGTCATCTTCTTGAAGTGTTCATGACATCAAAGAATGTATGCATCAAGTCAAATATAATTGAAAGTAAGGATTGATATAAATTAATTGTTATATCCTTATGTGGTATCCTGAAAGCTGGCGTTTATCTCAATATATAAGTAAAAAAAATCAGTTGAAATGGATCTCCAGGTAAGACTTCTGGTGCGCAGGATTTAGTCTCGTACCCGACCCAAATGACCAAATCTTCTCCGACCTGGAGGAATCCAATCTATGCAGGAATTAAAGGCTTCAAGATCTTATCACCTTTGAATCATGGAAGCTGACCCAAGGATAGCATCAATCTCTTCAAATTCATCAGGTAATGTTTATAATTGCTAAGTAATCTGGAAGAATATTTTCATTATACTTTTTATCAATGTCTTAATTTTAGTAAACACACCATGTAGAGAATTGAGTTCAATAGATTTGATATCATAGAAAAGGGGGAAATATATTTTAATGGCATTGACATATATGATCTTATTCCAATCTCTCATCATATTTTGATGAAACTAGTGTGTCACAAAACCATTAGTTCTAGTCTTTTACTGTGTATATAATGTGATTTTTTATTTTCAAATAATGTTTTTTTATTATTATTTATTGCAGTATTTTACATTGAAAATGAAGAGAAACTCTGGTGTTCAGAAACAAATGAAGATTCTGCTTTTGAAGAATCCTCCTCCTCGTCACAACATTCCTGTGTAAATACTTTGATGGGCGAAGACCTTAGCGATATCACATTGGATAAGGGAAACGCAAATATCAGTGTGGACAAATCAGGGATCACGAATCACATCAAACAGCAAGAAACTCAGAATTATCGTGGTACATCCTTTAAAAGGCAATGCTCGGGTTATGGGAATGAACTGTGTCGACAAAGAAGTGGGTCTAAAATATTTAATGTGGTCAACTATGGACAAATTGCAATTTCATCACTGAGAACTCAGCCAAAGGAAGAGGTTAGGGTGAGAAGGTTTAGTGTGTCGAGCGCTGGTTGCTACACTGCTAACCAGTCAGCTTTTATCAGTGAAGGTACAGATGTCAGAAACGCCCTTTCCAACGACAGCTGTAATGAAGACTTTCAAGGTGGAGATATATTTCCGGCAATTAGAATAAATGAGAAAAATGATATCGTCCATTCAGATAAAGACAACACGCCCAGAGCAGAAGGCAACATACTCAGAAGAAGTTTACATGATATCCAAAGTGAATGCTCGTCGCTGGAACTCAGTTCATCCAAGACTAACACTTGTTCAGGAACTTTTTCTGGGAAATCAAAAAAATCATTTCTTGAAATTGCAAAAAGGGGGCGCCTTTTTGCTAAGAGAAAAACAGGTAGACTTGTTGATAAAAATGGGGACATGAAAATATCCTATACAAATATATCTAAGAGGAACAAAAGTTTTTTAGCAGATATCTTCACGACTTTATTGGATATAAAATGGAGATACACTTTATTACTTTTTTGTGTAGCTTTTATTGCTAGCTGGATGGTGTTTGCTGCTCTTTGGTGGTTCATCGCATATCTAAATGGAGATTTTGATATAATATCGGATAACGAACCTTGTGTTGAGAATCTTTATGATTTTACTTCAGCGCTTTTGTTCTCTGTTGAGACTCAACACACCATTGGTTATGGAATTAGAGCTGTGACCTCAAATTGCCCTTTATCAATAACCCTTCTTATGGTTCAGTCCATCTTTGGAGTTATCATTCAATGCGTCATGGCTGGCATTGTCTTCGCTAAATTGGCTCGTCCGAAACGTAGGGCGGAAACCATTCTGTTCAGCAAAAATGCTGTGATGACAAAACAAGATGCTGAATATTGCCTCGTTTTCAGAGTTGGAGACATGAGACGCTCGCAGTTGATTGGCGCAAAGTTGCATGCGATGCTGGTGCGCAGGCGCGTGACGAGCGAGGGTGAGGAGATACCTTTCCACCAGTGCCACCTGGAGGTCAGAGCAGAATCTGAGGACCACGATCAGTTCATCTTTCTGGCATGGCCAGTTAGAATAGTCCATCGTATTACCCCGACTAGTCCCTTTTGGGAAATGTCGGCGGAAGACCTGTTGGCCGAGGATTTTGAGATCATAGTCGTGCTGGAAGGTACCGTAGAATCATCAGGTATGACAACCCAGGTGAGGACCTCCTACCTGCCAACAGAGATCCTTTGGGGCTACGCGTTTGATCCTTTACTCACTTACAAGAAGGACAATGGCAGCTTTGAAATCAATTATGGTCGATTTCATGCTGTGTCCCCGATATCAATGCCGGATACTTCTGCTTTTCAAAACCTCCAACACATCCAAAGCAGCAGACTTTAATAATTTCAACCCTTTAAAATAGGACTCCTCTTTTATATCAGTCCCTGCCGCCAATGATCAAAAGGTACGTACAGGATCGGCCGCAAGTCATGACTATTTATGAAAAAATCTGGCTGTGATTTGATTGGTGAAAGAGTAAATGACTATTCACACAGATTCAGATTGGTAAGTGTCTCGATCAGCCAACTGATCACAGGTCATGACCTGAGAGTCAGACTGGTCAATTCTGACTATATGATATTTCGGTGGGCGTGACTCACGTGTATGCGTAACCGGACATGAAGTTCCAAATTCGAACAAAGTCAAGGGCAGAGGTAGTGGAAAGATTAAAGAGTTGGCATCAATACCGATGCAATGCAGAGGGATAATTTTACATATCTTGCTGTTCTGCAAAGCGAAGAGTCTTTTTTAACAAATATGCAGATATTCTTAACTATAAATAGATTATTACCATAAGATATCCTATTGTTTAAAGTTTGTTAAATATCTTTAAAAAGCACAGCTCCACGTGTTGTATTTGTTTGGTAAAGTTAACCGGAAAACCCACCCTTAAAAACTGATTGTATGATATTTTGGTGAGTGTGACTCACATGCATGACTGGACATTGTGGTCCAGATTTCAATCAACGTCAAACCAGGGCAATGACGGCAGAGTATGGTACACCTTGTGTCCATGGCAACTAACTAACCAGGTACTCTCATTTTACGCATACAGTCACAAAAATATTATCACTCCTGTCAGATGCAATTAATACAGTTTATGTTACATTTCAGTGTTATATTATCAATCGGTAGAATGTGTCCCTGTGCACATGGGTCAACACGATAACGCACTGAAATAGTTAACTATATACTTACAGTTCGTCTCCAGTCCAAATGTGTTACCGATACCAGAAAGTTGCCCATTTTCAGTTGATCGATTTTCAAATACTAAATTTGTAATCTATATAAATGTGAGATTTGGTCTTTTTTAATGGGAATACTTAAGTTCTCTAGGAAATTCCCAAACACAAGCAGAATAATTTATGCATACACTCTGTTATGTTGCCAGGACAATACTTGATAAAAAGCAATTCCAATACTTGATAAAAATCTGGAATATATACTGTAACTCTATACACAGAAAAAGTATATTTTTCTCTATTCTATAACTAACAGTATTTGTGTTAATTCATATACTAGTATATAATTGATCCCATAATGGCATTATCAAAAAAAGGATGGAATCGTGTTAAATGATTCATCAGTTTGGAATCGTTTTCCAGAGAAGTTGGACCGACCGAGTTAATTCAGCCTCCCTCAGAAAATTATAGGTTTTTTTTCAAGACAAAAAACATCCGGTAGACATTTATTATACTAGCCAGTGGAGCTTATTTAGTTGGGCTACAATTTTATGACACCCGTGTTACCAACCCATACTCATGTAGTATTGAACCCATATAATGATGTATCACCCCCTGGGTGGAACTGACCTGGGGTTTTGTCCAGTGAATGGGGTTGTAAGCATGGAGAAAGCATCAACCCAGATTAAAGGTCCCATCATCCTCAGATAACTTGTTTGAGCACTGAATTCTGACACCCAATAAACACCCCTATGACCCGTGTCCATGGTCATAACAGGTGTCATGAAGCATGAGCACCCCTGCCAGTCTCAGCTGAGTGCACATTTAAGTTTATTTCTATATTTATTTCCAAAGGTATTGTTCATAAAACCTCCTTGGGATGGCACACAGCTGTAGGTCTGAAACGGAGGCCCGGTTATGGGGAAAACAAGCCATAGGTATATAAACCGCCCCAACATATACCCAATCTCATACAGGGAGACAGACAGCAACTCTGAAAGATAAAATAAAAGCTTACCCTTTCATACGTGCATATATTATGCTACTAGCACGAACGTTGAGGTGTTTTTTTCTTGCTCTCGGTCTCCCCCCTGAGCATGTACGGAGGACTCTATGAACCATAACGCAACTAGGTGGCGCTGCATCATTAAACACTGACCAAGGTCCCAAAATTAATATTTCAGCTTAATAATCATTGCAAATATAATACTTCAAAATAAAACTACAATGAACGTGTATAAATTAAGAAATAAATATATCTAGCAAGTCAAAATATTTCTTTTAAAAAGTTTTATACTTAAAAATGTTTGTCTCAATTTTGGTTTATCTAACTGAATATTACATGAGAGCGATATTATATTGCTCTCAGATATCAGGTATTTTCAAATGATTTTATATACCATATTATATATTTATAAAAAAAATATATATTTAAATGAATATCATGAATTTTAAAGTGATTTTACATACCACATATAAATAATGTGGTATGTAAAATTTACTTTGACAGCATTTCAACATTTCTTGACTGTTACCATCCCTTATGAACCTATGTATGCTGTGAGGCTCCCAACCTGGAGGGTGAATGAAACTTAAATTACCAACAAAAAATGTCAGAGGTGAGGAGGGGGTTCTTGTGAAGGAAGAGGAATAATTATTTTATAATGTGATTCTCCATGTATATATCACAAGCAGGGGTCCATGTGAGCTGAATATTTTTTTTGTCAAATTTGACCAAAACTTCCTCAGAGATCTCCTCAAGCTATTATTATTGGAAAATTGTGTATACTCTGCACACTAAAACCAACAAATTGGGTTCCCAAAGCCCATATAACATTCCTATCCCTTAATGCTTATTTTTTATGGTTAATCTGAGAAAAATTAATATCAGCATATTTCATGAGTGCGCAAGGATCGCCAGTCACTTTTCAATATATATCTGGGATCTTGTTTGGGGGAGACACGAGACAATGGCTCATTAAAATCACAAATGTCTCATTCTGATCCATGCCTAATGGGAATAATGGGCCATCCGAGTTTTTAACATAATTTGTTGTGATTTTCAGGAATTTATATACTCGCTTTCCACCCACAATTTTGCTTGTAAATTGCATGTAACGATGTAGAGTGATTGGTAGCTTTACTTAGTCCTATAAAAATGGCCTTTAATAGCACGATAACATTGTCTCATTTAACTTGGAATTGTCTCTTCACTCAAATAATAACAAAGTGGAACAAGTACTTATTTTTAGACAAACTTGTCTGGCTATGTGACAGATGTTGCCTCCATACATTAATTACATCACAAAATTGACTCCTCTGATCATGTGGCAAATTTTGTAAAAATAATAATTGTTTTGGACCTTTTCACACACATATGCTACACACATCCATATTCAATCCTCAAATTTAGTATGCTAAATATGTGAAAACAGAATTCTCTCATATGAAGGAAGCAATATATTGCAATAGAACTCATGCGTGGGAGGGAGAGATGATAAAACAAAGGTGCTCAATAACATGTCAATCATCACAGATGTTGCAGTGACATTTTGCCACAAACCATTTCCAAAAATGTCTTCACAGTTTGTTATGTTTGTATCTCTGCCAGCGAATGGGTAAATATTGTGAATATTTTTATTGATCAGTGTATGAAATAAGTCATAAGGACCTGTCATGATCACAGAAAAAGGAGCTAAAGTTCCACCAAAATGTGATGACAATTTTAGAAGCAACTGTATCAACAGACTGAACACTTTCTTTGTCTAAACATCTGCGTCACCACTAAAATGTAAGCTCCATCTGTTTACATGCCCCAAAACATCACACACTTCTCAATACATATCTCACACATATGCATATAAATATATCACCTGAACACATTTTTTTATATAAAGGTTTTATTTCACTTGGAATATATGAATCAAGACCAAGTACATGTATAAAATATAAAGTCTACAGGTTATTTGCACTGTGTAAACCTTGCACCTTCCACTGGGATACTTATTGTCTGTTTCAAGGCATTCAATGGTTAGTTCACTACAACAATGGTGATATTCAAGTGGCTGTCATTGATGTGTTTATTTTAAGACTCATCCCATCTGTTCTTTCTATACAATTAGCATCACATAATCATTTCAATCTACATGATCCTGTCTAGTAATATTACAGCTACTCTAATGATGATCATATTACTAATTCACATGTAAGCTGATCACAAATGTCTTGAAAAGAATGTAATTATTTGAATGTGAATTTCAAATACAAGTAGTTTAAATAATCAATTTATTCAATTAATTCATGCGTTACGAAGGGTCATTTCACAGATCAGACACTACCACTATTATACAATACTTCATCAATAAACATGATGCATTGTGCACGGTTTGACTGATCGACCCCAATCATGAACATTCCCTTACCTAATTACACAGATAATATTAAAATATGGGAAGCACTGCACAGCTCATTTGAATCCAATTTCACTTTCAGATCTCTCATACCTGGGAAAATGAGAACAAAATTCTTGTTTTAGAACAAGTCAGAACAAAAAGAAAAATGTTTCATTGGATCTATAAAAAGTACAAATCAGATATAATAATTCATAACTCATACATGAAATTACAATATCGTACTCAAAGCACCCGGTGGGCAAAACAAGTTATGCTGACTTGAAAAAAAAAACGTTTTGTAAATAAAACAATTTGTTCAGATATGACATAAAACATGAAGTTCTTTTGATATGAAATGTGTTCAAGGTCAGAGTCCCTTGTTATACTATTGCCTGAAGGCTCCTGAAAGAATGGAGAAGGTCTCATTCAGATGGTGGTGGAAAAAATTCCAATACTTAAGACTATAACAATTATTTTAGCTTAAGATACCTACATTCTTCACATTTTAATGTTCAAAATATTTTTTTTTCCTTTTAAACCATAAAAAATGTGATGGAGGAATTATATGCCCATTTTTAATTGGATTGATTTTGACTGGTTTATTGTTATGACATGATATGATGTTTTCCAAGCTTGTCATAATTAATATTGAACTGTCACAGGTGTTCAAATTGCATAAATCCACTTTCTGTGAGCTCTTGAGCAAATATCATGCAAATCAATAATTTCTGTTTAAAATTACAACCTATCATAATAGACAAATGTATATATATATATATATTAATGAAAGATCATCAAAACAAATCTACTTGATTAAAACTTATCCAAATGAAAAACCTAATTCTGTAATATTGGAACATACGGAATGATTAATACAAGCAAGAATTCAAGTATTATGGCAATAACATAAATTCTGTCCTTGATATGCTTAAATGTATGTGATTGCAAATTAGATTAATATCAAATATATTTAATTTGCTGTGGCTTAAAGTTTTATATACAATTTACTATTCTAGGTGATAATGTATAAATATTCATCAGTACACTCCCCATAATCTATAAACACAATAAATGCTTGATAATAATACATTTTCTGTTTAGAATACACATTCCATTTCATCATTCTATTATTTTAAGAGATTTTGTTGTCATAACTTGAACCTCAGTAAATTGAATTTAATTTGCAAGGATATGTGAAAGGCCAAAAAAATTGAACTAATAAAGTGAAAAACAAACTATTATTTAAAGTACAAAAAAATACATTTTGAAGATTTCTTTTAGACAAACAATGAGAAATGCAAGCAGTTTGCATCAAACATCTACTTGTATTGCAGGTGATGAGCATGATTCACCCAAACATAGCACATTTGGATGTGGCCTGACTTGACGAGTACACCTCAGGCATTGCATGATGATAAAACAACCAAAGTGACCTCATCTATCAATATTTTTGACCCCAATTTTGAGACTCTTACCATAATCAATAAATATGACACATGCAGTTATGTAATTACCATGTTCCCTTTGAAAAACCTGAAATACCATGTTTCCTCCAAAAGGTCCAGAAGCATCCTAGTAAGGTAAACATTTTGTGCATGACCATAAGAATATTAGCATATATATTGTCTTTTGCATAATTGAGAATGACAAAGTTATGGTGGTATCCATTATTTCATATAATAATACCACTTTTGGCTATCTTGAGAGTACCCTACATGAGGCTCTAAATAGCTGAGACACATTGTTCTTTTTCCATGCACTCTTCTCATCAAAAAGTAGAACATGTTGCTTAATTGAGCATGATGAGACATTGATTACCATAATCCACACAGAAGCACCTTATTTGTAAGTCATCAATGACTATCTATGGCTGAGCATATCAGTGGCATTTTAAATATACATGTATCCTCTTCAGAAAAAAAATCTCATATGTGAACATTAAACTCAACTCTCTGACATGAAAGTGTGATCTTTCTCAATATTGCAAACAACACTTTAGGCCTTGATTATCAACTGTGTAATATTATGCCCTGTATCAGATCTCATTCCAAAAATAACATGTGTTCTATTTCACCCTTTAACAAAATGTCATGAGAGTGTGAACACAACCTCAGTATCCTTTTCCTACATGGATGCTTTAAACACATTTGAAAATTCAAACTTTCAACTTCCTGAATATCAACTTGGTAATATTAATTAATGAATGACTTTAATAATAAAACTCCTCAACATTTTAAGAGGTTACAACAAACATTTGTTCAACAATTAATCCCACATGAAAACTAACATCTAGGGATGTGTATAAAAGTGAAACAGCAGATGAGTTTTTTGTAACATGAATAATGGAAACACTCTATAGACTGTTATGGCCAGTCTAATTATGTGCAACAAATGTTATATAACCCCATTTACACTCTGAACTGAAATTCATAAGTACAAACTTGCATAAACAAGACCTCGCTTTGCAAAGAGATCTTATTTCAGTCATGCCACCACATTAGATTAAAACAGTGAATTACAATGGTAGGGTCAGATCCCTTGGGGGTGGCCGCAACTTTAGGCCCAAACCACTGCTATTGCACAATTGCTTGCATACTATTCAAGCAAGAGTACAACTTTACACCCATATCATTTATAAATTCTACATCCTCCTTGCTATAGCATGACGATAGTATTTAACTGATAAGCACTGTATCTAATTACCACTGATGACATGTTTCAAATATGATGTCTGATATGCATATCAAACTAATCTATAATTACAACCGTTCACTTCATCCTTAACAGTTTAATATTGCTGAGATCTACCCTTCATGCGATGTTCTAATCTTCTGTTCCAATTTGTTTAACACATAGGATGAGTCATGTGGGAAATACAATAAAACAAGTTGTAATTTATACCCAGTTAAAGCCCCAATGTCATAGTGTTACTGTTTTTCTCTCCCATTTTCACATTTCACTGCAAATTTTACTTTCCCTCAAACATGTTAAAAATATACTTTTGCACTTTTTATTAATTTTGCATCTATAATATCAAGTGTTATTGATATGTGGATATCTTCCTTTAATGTTTATATACATATGATGAGATGTGAGTATTTTTCAAGTGTTGCTCAGAGACAAATTATCACTGGAAGTCAAGGGCTATACATTTGCTTCACAGAGTTTGACAATAATTCCTCTGTCTGAACTTTGTTTATGCCAAAGTCTCAAGTTCCCGAGTTTTGCCTCGTTCCTCACTTGCAGAAGTTGCCCTGACATTTTCGCTGGAGCCTGTTACTCTGATGAGGCCGTTTAATTTGTTCATGAGACCTTTTTGGCCGTTCTTCTTGTGTCTGGGTCGCTTTGTAACCTTATCATGCTTATCCCTGTTCCTGTTGTGTCGTCTGAGCTCCATGCTCCCCAGCCTCTCGGCCCCCACGGTGAAGGCGTGGTCTGGCTGTGAGCCCAAACCCAAACCTAACCCAGAGTGCACTATGGGGCTCATTCCAGAGCTTTTTTGAGCCGTAAATGTCAGATTGTGATTATCAGTGGGTGTATTTGCTGAGTTTACTGCTGTGATTCCCCTTGAATACTCTTTAGCGCTGCACTCAGGCATATAACATGGTACGGTTACATGAAACTGGCTGTGGTCCACTTTGTACTGTCCGTTTTCTTTCTGGTAGGTGACTATTGGGGCAAGGCGGTGACCCCACATGATCTCACCTGGCAGGTAGGAGGTTCGAACCTGGGTTGTCATACCTGTACTCTCTACAGTCCCTTCCAAAAATACCATGATCTCAAAGTGCTCGCTCAGCAGTTGCTCCGCTGACATATCCCAAAACGGACTTGTCTCATCAATCTTGTGGATGATAGTCGTGGGCCACACCAGAAACACATAATAATCAACAGCATTTTCTGATTGTATTTCAAGTGGTTGCTGTGCAAGGGCAATCACTTCCCCTTCCTTCGAAATGCGATTTTTCACCATGACAGCCCTTGTGGTGATACCAACAAGGCGGGTCTTTCTCATATCAGCTACTTTAAAGAGCAAACAGTAATGACCATCTCTCTGGCATATCACTGCTTTGTCGCTGAACATTATGGTGTTCCTCCTCCGCTTTGGACGGGAAAGTTTGGCAAAAATGAGTCCCGTCATGAGGGATTGAATGAAAACTCCAAGGCAAGATTGGACCATGAGTAAAAAGACGGCCTCGGGGCATTTTGGTTCCATTACTCTATAGCCATATCCTATTGTGTGTTGTGTTTCTATAGAAAATAGAAGCGCTGTGATAAAGTCATGTACATTGCCCATACAGGGCTGCCATTCTGGATCGTCCACATGGAGATGGTCCCCATGTGAGATGCACACTATCCACCAGAGTAGGGCAAAGAGTAACCAGCTGATCACAAATGCCAGCAAAAACATAAGCAACACATATCTCCAGCGCATATCCAACGATGTGGTAAAAATATCTCCCAGAAATCTGCGGCCACGTTCAGCGACGTGTCCCAGGGATATGTTGCACTCCCCATCCTTGAACACCAGACGTCTTGTTTGCCGACGGGCAAATAATCGCCCCCTTCGGGCCACAGGATCTCCCAGGACTCTTGGGTCAACTACTGACCCGAACGTGCTGTCAAACGAATCTGTGGAGAGGGAACTTGTACTGTTGATCTTTGGGGAAGTTTCTGAGACCCCCCTTCTGAGGGACATAGGGGGAGCATCCCCAGCCCCTCTCTCTCCTGTAGGGGCCTCCAGGCTGGGCACTGCATCGTACCGCTGCACTGTGAACTTCATATTGTCCTCCTCCGTCACCACAGGCAATTTCCCCTCTGAAACAAATGAACAGAATTTAGCCTGTTATATTCTTGTTAATAGCATTTTTGTACTTGCATTCAGTGCACTGAAAACATATGATCAATTTTTACTCAATATAGCCTAGTATTATGTATGGAGATAAAAATTCTGAGAAGAGAATATTTGGTGTGACTCTTGAGCTAAGTATGAAACACATTCTATAGATCTAAATCCTCTTAAAGACCTTTCTCCCCACAAAAAGCAGAAATGTCAGGCAAGGATTGAAAAATTATTAAAAATAAAGTTTTGCCTGGCTGTCAGACAGATATATATTTAAATTTAGATTCACTTTTTCTGTATATTATTTCTTTCATCCATTAAGGTTAACAAAATCTTCCTATGGTTCAGTGAACATCTGTCTCACCAACAGAAACAACAAATTTGTTCTCCTTTCCTTGCTTCTTCTCAGAATTATAGTAACATATTGGCATTTACAGAGGACTGCTTTTGGGTCAGTGAAAACATTTTAGTAGTTTACCCTTTACCAAACAGACAGTACTACAACACAGATATGTTCTGTTTGATATTGTTTGTAATACTATTACTAATAGATCTTCTCTGACATAATTACAGAATCAATCAGGTTCTATAGTAACTACATGTTTACACAGCACATTAAAAGTAACAAAATGGAATCATCAGCAATATCTATAAGCATCAACTACACTAGTTAATCCAACTGTTGAGGGGACATTTCAGATTTTCAGTTAAAGTTGTTATGTAAATGTGATCCATAACTTGCATAAGATAATATTCTATTTAATCTTATTATTTATGAAAATCACTGACAATGTCAGATCTCCTGTCTCATTTTATTCATTATAAACTTTATTTGACAAAAGCATCTACATGTGCATATGCATATCACATTTCATTCATGTGTCCCAAGTCAAATACACGATTGCAGCATGGTTATTTTTGGATGTAAACATTCACGCCGCATAAGACCGTCAAGCCGGGATGCAGAAACAAAGATATCCTGTCTTGTCCCCACCTGCCGAGTCCCTTGTCAGAGTCAGCTTCTCCCGTCAAACTTACAACAAACTTCGCTCATAACTGCCACGAGCTTCTCTCGATTTTCACCAATTTACATTCTATGTATGCTTGGTACTTACCCTCATCGGTTCTTTGGTAATTTTTTCATTGGAAAATACGGTATTCCACGGAAATCGAGAGTTTGTTTGAAATCCCAGAGGGAAATCGCTCAGCCTGGCTCAGCGCGGCTGTGTGTGCGTCGAGGCCCAGAGAGTGGCACGTGCGCGCCGTGTCCTACTTTCTAAAGGGCCACAACCACACTCTTTGCAGCGCCGAATGTCAAACTCCCACGGCACAGGCCAATTGGCATTTGGAAAGACTTTCACGGTTATTAATATTACCCCAGGAAAAGATTATCAAAGTGCAGTCTATACTACTTGCAGTCTGTACTACTTTCATTATGTAAACACAAACAAAACGGTATGTAGAGCCCAAAATGAACTTGAAGTAGATTAAGGATGTCTATTCTATTTTGACTGAGTTAATGCATTAATTGGTTTGATCAGAGCTCTCAGGTTTGATAAGCTCATACTACATGTACTATGGGCAATAGAGAAAGTACAGTTATATGTATTTCTCTCTATAATAAACCATTCTGTGCGCTGATCTCATTGTGTTCTGAAAACATGGTCATGGAAAATGAGTTAGCACACAAACAAACCAGAACTCTATGTGAGCTGACCAACATGAGAAAGCATGGAATTTTACAGTTTTCCTTGGCATTTGAAGTGGTTCATAGATTGGCATGCGCTAATACATTGTTCAACAAGGCAACTTGAACATATTAATTCAGTGAAACAATTCTCACTGCTCGAGTTGACCATGCTGCCACCTGGTGTGTTAAGATCTGTCACGCAAGTGGGGTGACTTTGTCGACTTGTAGACATAAAAGCTTGGTTCATGAAGGTAACAAATGCTGATTTTTGTCTTTCTATTCTCAATATTCAAAAAAAATTATATTTTGTCTGTATATGCATTTGTCACCAAAGTATTAATGTATATATATTTCACAGCAAACAGAATGGCATTCATCATATCAACTATCATAGAAAATCATTTCAGCATGTCTTGGCATGACATGAGAGACACCTGGTGGATCAAAAATGTTGAAACTCAAGCAGTGAAAATTCAAATCAATCTCCTTTGGACATTGCCTGAGCTTCGCTCCAGACCTCACTGTATGAACCCTCACAGCATAACAAGAAAAGTTTATTTGAAAAAGAAATAATACTATTAATATTCTGTTGCATGAGCCTGCCACATGCGCCCAATGGGTGTCTAAGGCACAGCCCCAGCAACGTTACAAAATCATATATTCAAGTATTTATCAATGCTAGTAATCTTGAAAAGGTTAAAGTTAAAATGTTCAAGAAAATATTTATTAAAAAATAAAACGAAAAATCTAATTTTTGATCACATTCTATTTCAGCTGGAATTCTAAAACTGAATATACATTTTAAAAAAAAAACCTGAAATCAAACATATAGAAATCTTTGTCCAGACAGCTCCCAAATATAGCAAGAACAGGCAGGATAGCTTGTTGATGCACTTATAGAAGATTTAGTGATGTAATCATCTGTATATGATCACACAACAAAGTACGCGTAGTTGTGTATGGAAAAAACATTGGATTCAGGATAAAACACTTTGAGTGGACAATTTTCGGTATATATATATATATATATATATATATATATATATATATATATATATATATATATATATATATATATATATATATATATATATATGAAGTTAAGGGAAATCCGAAAATTGTCCACTCAAAGTGTTTTATCCTGAATCCAATGCTTTTTTCCATATATATATATATATATATATATATATATATATATATATATATATATATATATATATATATATATATATATATATATATATAGATTGAATGTATCTACATGTATTTATATTCAGTCAAAATATAAACCAAATTGAGGTAAATTTGAGTTTATATTTGTGTGTATATGTGTGTTCGGGGGAGGGGGAGGGTGGTCGTTCTCGGGAATAGACCATTATTCATTCCGGTTGGAGATTGCTGATTTTTTTCCTGTTCGAGGCCACACTCAAATTGTGAATGACAAATGAGATAACATTATCATACCGCATACAAAATTCAGAGTATTTAAGATCATAAGTCCTTTTGATTAATTCTGTTTATTGGAACTTTGATTTTGTAATGAAAATCTACTTTTCTTGGATATAAACAACTCTAAATAAATGGAAATTTGATAGTCTTCAGAACAATCTGCTTATTTTGTTTTTTGTTTTTTATCTCATCAAATGAAATTTAAACCACATACTGGTCTGATCTCGTACTTGAGACAGCTGGACAGTGGAGAACAAAATGCACCCATCAGGTGTCTGCATCATTCTGCCACCTGGTGGCAGTAATCAAAACTACTGAATGTTTAACATTTCAATGGCAATATATTTTTTGTCTGAGCTGAGCCATAGGAGCGTCATATACCATAATACCAATTCACTATGTTACCAATATCCACCAAAAGCTTGAAATTGATATTTTCTGGAAATTTTACATTTATAAGATAATTTTTTATATTTCCCAAGAAAACTTCTTTTTAAGAAAATGACTCATTGCTCTGTCCAGAAGAAACAAACGTTGTTTGAAATCAAATTGTCAGTTTACTTCTCTATTTTCAATTCTCCCCAAAATCACCACATAAGATCCCCGTGCCTTAAATCATAGAGGTCTTATCAGCGGGTTTAGGTGGTTTACATACCTTTAAATATTCTACGGAAACATTTTTTATCCATGGTCAATAGCAAGTTTTCACAGGATTTCCCTTGAATATGGAGAATGTAATCTTGCCGTTCAAATTTCATCTCAACAAATTCCTGTTCTTGGATAGTCCATGTCATATAATGAAGAGCATTTTATCGGAACATGTGCACACCGGTCATTTAAAGATGACTTTAAGCGGCTTTCAGTTGACGTAGAGTTGAAACAAAGTTGAAACACAGATATAAATAATAGTTTTCCTTCCTCATCATCCTATCTTCCCCTCCATATTAGACCCACACATAGGCAGTTACGTCACTCATTTAGTCACGGATGTCATGTTATAGTTGGCCTGATTATAATAACCTAATGATATTCCTATCTAAGATATAATGACAACTCTGGTGGAACATGAGCATAAACAAAAATTCACTGCAGAAATTATTCACAATTAGGCAAGTTTTTTTCGTGCATGTTTTGGGATTTATTTATATTTTATCACAGCAATTAAAGCTTTCATGAAATGAGATTTATAACCGTAGTATAAATGTTTAAACCATAATCTTTGTGACCAAATGTTGTGCACCGACTGAGCAAAGGATTGCTTACAATGGGGCGCCTTCCGATTGGGCACTGGAGTGATTTGGCTAACAGAAGCCTGTTTATCCGTGAGTGTTAGTGTCCACTAGTGCGGGCTTAACAGCCTTACGGACCCACAACAGTGGTTACATACCTGTACTCATGTGATCAAATAGTACTTGGCACTTTCAGCAGAACACAATAATGCTAGCAGGTGTAATTGGATAGATTCAAGTTAAGGGAGATAGCCACATATCATTTAAACATACCCCAAATCTCTGTAAAATTGTCTGAAACCTCTGTGATTTCGTGAAAATTTTAAGAGTGACCATTCAGTTCTTTTGAATATATCCTCGAAGATATATGTAATGCTTCACATTTTGAAAATGAACTGTGCTTTCACATGTACATCATTTCAATATTGTTATATGTTATATTTCACAGGGATTGAATGAGGATTGGTGTAAAGAATACACATAAGTAGTACACATAATAGTTATCAATTATTAGAATAGTATGATGTTCCAAAGATGAATAAAACATAAGACGAACACATTTCTCATGTGTAGATTATTTTTTCGATTAGGGTAGAATAGGACAAAATATTGAATTCAAAGCAAGAGTGTAGATTCTAGAATGGGAAAGCAACCAGACAAAAACTGGCCACGATGTGCTCGCCTCATCGCTGTGAATGAACACTCACGCCAGGAGGTCCGTATGGGTTATCAGCTCTTCACGCCTCAACTACCAATACAATTAACAACCTTCAAATTCTGAACTATCAATCATATTTTATTTCTTGAATATCCGAATTTACCGTGTTAGGCCCTAAATCGATATTCTGCTTAACAGAGGATCATCTACCGGTACCAGAGACATTACGCAGCTTAACTAGGCCTGTTCTCTCTTCTCTCCAATACAGGTGTTATAGTGAGCCAGATGCAAAGGAGAGTACAGAGACATTTAAAACAAAAATACAATTGTTTAGTAGAGTAGGCCCTTAAAAGCTTTTGAAGCATTTCTCGACCAACTTTTAAACACCATGTTTTTAATGCTCTCACAACTTGGCTACCTCTAACATCAATGAAATTGCCGCTATCACAATACGCGCGAATGCACTAGTTACTGTGCCCATTCAAATCTCCCACCCTGGTTCCTTACCAAATAAGTTTGGTATTTTCTTTTGAGGGAATAAACATGTCACATATGTCCAATCGTGTGCTTTTCTGGACAAACAGGCCTCACACACGTGCTTCATGCATCAAAATGCTGACGTCATGTGTGAAAGTCACTCAATTTGATTTGGAATTGGAACCAATTTAAATATCAATAGACTTTAACATTCAAATTATCAATGAAATGTAAGGATGATAATTTGAGGTACTCTTTCACCAAAAATAAGAAAAACAAGTTTCACAAAACGTACGACCGCTATTGTCAGAAAACTGTTTGATATGCCCCAATGAAACTACACTTTACAAAGTCGTGGAACAATAGTAGTATTAGTTGCTGATATTTTAATTTATTGTTATACGACCACATATTTGGGAAAAAATTGAAAAATCCATTTCTTTCTGAATATGTAACCTTTTTTTCTAATGCTATTTCTTCACATCGTTTGTGTCACTGCAGAGTTATATTTGAAGAACCTTTCATACATCAAAAAATCCTGTGGACACAAAAAATAGGTTGCTATTTATTGCACAGTTAAATGAAATTCGAGAGTGATAGATTGGGAGCTATGAGTTAGGGGCGATCCATTTGATTTTTGTGGGGTGGGGTGGGAGATTTTGGAAAAAAAAATTATTCACCCACCCCATCCCAGAAAAAAAATTTATTCATTCACCCTACCAAAGAAAAAAAATTTATTCATCCACCCTACCAAAGAAAAAAAAATTATTCATCCAGTACTGCTGTCCCACCCCACCCCATAAAAATCAAATGGATCGCCCCTAACAAGAAAAACAATTTATTCACCCACCCCACACCAGAAAAAAAAATTATTCACCCACCCCACACCAGAAAAAAAAATTATTCATCCACCCTACCAAAGAAAAAAATTTTATTCATCCAGTACTGCTGTCCCACCCCACCCCACAAAAATCAAATGGATCGCCCCTTAACACCATGCCATTTAGACCAGCAGGGTGCATCACTCATCCTTAGCAACTGCTGGGTCACCTGTAACAGTCATATTCCTGGAATGCCAGTTGGTTCCTGGTATCCAGTGTTCACCCTCCATCCCTCCCTAGATTTAGGATAAGACACCCCAGTAGTCATACTAGGCAGTATAAGGGGCTTTTGCCATGTAATATATCTTTTGAATGTTCCATTACTCACTTGTATTTGGTTGTATTAGATTGTATTAGATTGTATTAGATTGTATTAGATTGTATTAGATTGTATTAGATTGTATTAGATTGTATTATTTGACTGTATTATTTGATTGTATTATTTAATTGTATTAATTGTAATAATCTGTGGATGGGTTAATCAATTATATGTTCAACGATCAGTTGCATGCTGCATCAAATACTTATTGACAAACGCACATGCAGTGGGTATACACTGGTTGATGTCACTAAAGTAGGATTGGTGCATTTATGTTAAGAAATCAAATGGATGCAAAACATCGAAATTGTTTTGTCTCCCTTGCTAACTACAGGAAAATCTTAGTTTAAGAGAAACGGCATTTGGTCCTCCTTGTTTTCTTCTGGCTGGGGCTGGTCGGAGCAATATGACCGACGTAGCCCCCAGAGCTCTGCTCGCGCAAGTCGGGGTTCCACAACTAGGAAAATCTAGTGGTAGCTGTGCTACCAGCAACTTTTGCACTAAATTAACAGAAAAATTACTGTTACAATTATTCACGGTGCATGAAAGATGTTAGATACATTCAAGAACTAGAGTTATGACGGTGTTTATCAAATACGTTTAAAGTATTGTGATTAACCTCCGGCACAGGACTTCTTTTTCATATCAACCCCTGCCTTCACTGATGAAAAAAGTGCGTGCAAGTTTGGCCAGAAGTAATGAATATTCATAAAAATCCATTTTTGCAGTGATTGAGAAGTTGAAAGGTAACTTGAATATTCATACGAATTCTGCTTTGCATTGGATGGTGAGTTTCGAGTCAATTCTGACTGGATGCTATTTTGGGGCTTGGCTTGAGTTCATGACTCAGAGAGTTCTAAATTTCCAATCAAGTCATTTCAAGGACAATGACGACATGTGCAGTGAAAAGATTGAACGACTAGCATTACTAGTGATGTAATGCACGATGAAGGGGAGATTTTCAAAAGAAAGAAAGTCAAAAGTCACTAAAATTGAATAACGTGGTTTATCACACTCCTTACAGCACCAATGTGATGCAACCATAGAAGTGAGAACACCACACTTTGTGACCTTATTAACATATATGTGACCTTATTAACATATATCCAAATCCAAATGAAATATACAAGACAGAGAAATATGTACATATTTGCATGTCAATTACACTCTCAGTGCATACCTTCATCCTGCGTGTCACATTATGTGATTAATTTCCAAATATGTTTATAAACAGTAAATAGGTCATCAATACCAGACACATGTTCATTTCAATTATTGATTTTCCAGCAGGTCACTGGCAAATATCAATGTTAAAAAAATGCATGTTCAAGTTCATGTTACGTAGTTATTATACAGATGTTTTACGTAGGCCCTCTTTTAATTAATTTATATGATAATTGAATACCCAAACAAACTGATAGCCATGATATGCATCTCACATAATGTCTCAGCACATAGTACACCTAGTTTAAGAGAAACGGCATTTGGTCCTCCTTGTTTTCTTCTGGCTAGGCTGGTCGGAGCAATATGACCATTTCAGTGTCACCCCATTCACCTGTGAAGAGATTCCAAACCACACACCTAGTGTGACATTCTCGTGACAGATATGAGGTGACAAATGAAAAAGTTGATTTTCTGGTACTTAAAACTCATCACCTGGTGTATTTGTATCTTTGTTTAAGATTATGGGAGCTCGATACAACTAAAAAACGACTCAGCTTCCTAGACTTGTTGAGGTCGCTGCCATTTTTGGTCATGTGACCAAATTACTGGAGGTGTTGACGGGGGTTCAGCAAAGATATATAAATCAAGTGGCAATTCAAATCAGCTTGAATCCTTCGATTACATTTTTTTACAGGAAATCTTCTATTTCAAATGTCATCTGGGGAAAAACAAGCATTTATTTCATGTTGGTCGGCACTTCTAACAGAATACTGTTTTACATATGCAACCAACTTGGAGCCTCTCCTTGACCTACATACGATACAGCCAATCTTGACGCACACTCCAAACACCTACGACGGCTCATAAGGGGGAGGAATTCACTGCCTCTGAAGTGTAACCCTAAATAACTTCTGCAAATGAATTAATTTGGATCCAAAACTTACAAGAAAGCAAGATTAAATGTGTAAGATATTTGCAATACCTTAATAACAAGTGTACAGTGTGTGTGCCTTCCACAATAAGGTCGTGACACTGTGTCGCGACCTGTCTCTTCACAAGAGATAGGGGACACCTCACAACCCGACGTAGCCACCAGAGCTCTGCTCGCACGAGTCGGGGTTCCACAACTAAATATGACCGACGTAGCCTCCAGAGCTCTGCTCCCGCAAGTCGGGGTTCCACAACTATAGTACACCCATGAAAACCACACAGGCCAAGTGCTGGGACAAAGCTTACACAATCTCAGCACATAGTACACCCATGTAAACCACACAGGCCAAGTGCTTGGGACAAAGCTTACACAATCTCAGCACATAGTGCACCCATGTAAACCACACAGGCCAAGTGCTTGGGACAAAGCTTACACAATCTCAGCACATAGTACACCCATGTAAACCACACAGGCCAAGTGCTTGGGACAAAGCTTACACAATCTCAGCACATAGTACACCCATGTAAACCACACAGGCCAAGTGCTTGGGACAAAGCTTACACAATCTCAGCACAGTACACCCATGTAAACCACACAGGCCAAGTGCTTGGGACAAAGCTTACATAATCTCAGCACATAGTACACCCATGTAAACCACACAGGCATAGTGCTTGGGACAAAACTTATAAATAACTTCAGCACAACTGGCCAAGTGCTAAGTTAGGATAAGCCGTGAAACAAAAATACTTGGGCTAAGCTTATTCTCAGTACATAACACTCTCCTCGGCAGATCCTGGGTTTATACCGAGCTCTGCAACTAAACGACAGTTTCAGGAGACCACACCCAGCTCAGTCATTGTGAATGAGCATGTACAAGAGTACAATCAATTGCAGAGGTCTTTGGCAAATGAATGCTAATGTGCAGAATAACTGCCAAAAGGTTTCTTGGCAGAGGTAGTATATGACTTTACCTCGCCATGCAGATTTAAAGTAACCTGGCGGTTATACCCACACCATTAATCCACAAAGAGACATGACATTTAGGATTCATATTGATGGTAAATCTCACAAAACTCATTTAATGATACATATTTTGCTGCATTTTTATTTCATTAAATGGCTATCAACACGTATATCATTTGGTTTTTTTACTATAAACTTGGCAGTGCCTTAACTGTATATCTTCTATTTAGTTCCAGGCAGTGATTACGCATTCATGATGAGCATAATATGTTCTGGCAAGATAAAATGGCATATTGATAAAAACATGAACCCAAAAAAAATTAAATCTCACATTCATCCTACAACTTCGTAACGTAATTATATACCAGTACTCATTCATTCCTTGATAATGGCGTCCCGAGACTTGCAACTTTTTCATTTTCTGGAATATATATATATATATATATATATATATATATATATATATATATATATATATATATATATATATATATATATATATATATATATATATATATATATATATATATATATATATATATATATATATATATATATATATATATATATATATATATATATATATATATATATATATATATATATATATATATATATATATATATATATATATATTTATATATAGGCCTAGTGCTTGGGACAAACTTACACAATCTCAGCACATAGTACACCTATGTAAACCACACATATATCACATAAATTTGCGCCGATTTCAGTTAAGATGTCCGGCCGATGATTTTTTTCTATTCTATAGGATATCGATGCAGATGTCTTTAGGATATCTTTAAGACGTTTAATCTTACACAAATATTATATATATATATATATATATATATATATATATATATATATATATATATATATGTATATATATATTCATTCGGTGACAGAGTTAAAACCTTTTATTGCGACATGTTTTAGTCTTATTCAGGCTTAACATTCATAATAAGATACATAACATAAGATACATAACATAAGATATATATATGTATATATATATATATATATATATATATATATATACATATATATATATATATATACATAGAATATGTCATTCATATATATATATATATATATATATATATATATATATATATATATATATATATATATATATATATATATATATATATATATATATATATATATATATATATATATATATATATATATATATATATATATATATATATATATATATATATATATATATATTATACAAATATGGACCTGGGTGTCGTGCAATATGACTTTTTATGGACCTTCGGAAAGTTATATTGCACGAGGCGCATATTTGTTTTATTCTATGATCACTGTGTTAATTACTGCCATTGTTGGTTTAATTCTAAAAGTGAGAACTGAAAAGGACGAGTTTGTCTGTATGGTGACGTCATTATAGGGCTTCCCCAACATTTCCCGCCATGAAAGGGACGAGTTTGTCTGTATGGTGACGTCATGGAATTCCCCATCAGTGCAGTGGAAAGTATATTGACGTGCAATATAATGCATCTGGTCAATAAAACAATTTAGAGAAGCTCACGTGACCAGGAATTGACCAATCACAGCACAGAATACACAGTGATCATAGAATAAATATATATATATATATGTATGGCCATTAATTTTCTAATTTGTAACACATAACGAGGGACTTATTATTGACCCATATACGTTTTTCACAGAATGCACCCAGTCCACTTGACTTACAGGTTCCTTTGGAAACTGTGTGTAATTAATTTCATTAAATGGTTGTGCAAAACTACGTAAATGTACACATATATATGTTTGAAATTTAATGTGTGTGATCTAATTATTTATTGCACAGTGTTCTATTATTTAAGAATTTATTCAAGTGTTTGATTTGTGATTGACATAAATTTCATCCATTAACATACTTTAAAAATGTCAATAGTTTGGTATCTATGTCTAAGTACCCGAAATCATCATAAATAGGAAATGTCCGAATATATGTACTTCAGATTGACGTAAATTTCAGATTTCAGATTCAAGTATAAATGATTTAAGTTTCTTCTTTGGGATCATCTAACCAATGATTGGGCCATATATATATATATATATATATATATATATATATATATATATATATATATATATATATATATATATATATATATATATATATATATATATATATATATATATATATATATATATATATATATATATGGCCCAAGTTGAATAATATATAGTCGCGAGCGCATTCACATTTATTGTGTCATCGGCAATTGTGATGGTGGTAGCCAAGCTGTGAATTAAAGCACTAAAGACATGGTGACCGAGAGATGCTTCAGCATCCATCAAAGTATTCATGAAATGGGATTTTCAAGCACTTTTCCCTTGTATGATATAAATGTTTATCATGATATCCCAAACTTTGTGATCCGTCATTTTCCCCTACATAAATGTCTGTGCCATTTGAAAGTGGATGAGTCTTCTGCTAAAATCCAAATCATCCATTGAACACTTTTTTAGCGTGTCGGCTTTTTGAATATAATTAATAACGTTTCCGGTTAATATAGATATGGCATCACGAGACAAAATTGATTGGCGGTAACAGACATTGCACCTTTGATCTCATGGCGTCACAACTCCATTCATTATAGTCCAATGTCATCGAGAATGAATTGATTTTATCACCCAATGTTTTGCACTGCTAATGTATGCTATATAAAAACTAAGCAGCAAGAAACTAGAACCGGAGATTTTCTCCATAAATAACTCTAATTGAAAGGATGAATTTCCAACTTGGTTTATTTTTTTTCTCTGTATAGATACTTTCAGTAATTGCTTTGGATTCCTAAGGGTAACCTCAGCATTGTCCCACTTTATGAATGCTGCAGTGACATCTTAGAGCGCCAGAAAACCGTGACAACGCCAAAAGATTCACACCTCAGTAGACCTTGGACTTAAATTATTTCTGAAACTCTGTATGAAACAGGAGATGTTTGACCTTTGGAATATTTTTAGTGACACAGACATAAAAATTTCACAAAAAAATTCACAATAGATTTATTGTGGTCTGCATTTGTGGGTGATATTGTTTTAAAGCACAATTGATGCAATCATCTCTTGAGGATGTGCATCTCATTATATAGGTTTGTTTATCACATACGCTAATTACCTTAATTAATTCCGAATTTGTCAAAATGTAATATTTACATATAGCCAAGCTTTGCTGTTGTAATTAATGAATATAGTATTTTGCCATGGTTTATGTATAGCTTGAGACTTTTGGATATGGATATGATAGTTAATGCATGCGATACTTCATATATCGATGATCATATCTATTTTCATCCAATATTACAAAGATTAAGATATTCATTCTTCACTGAAATAAACTTATTTAAAAAAGTCAAAGTTGTGACATAACCATAGAGCATATAGCTTTTGGTAAGTTATGTTATTTGTGAATATACTGAGTCTATTTTACATATCTAAATGTGATATAGCGCAGACAGTCTCTTTCCTTCTTAAAACACCAAGTGACAAGAATTGTCTTGCAAGAATTTTTTCCTCTGATTCAAAAATCTTGTGATTGTGCCAAAGTTATGTTTATGTAGATAAATGTTACCCTACCGTCATTGTTATTATCTTCCATCTTTGATGCCAGACCACAAAACGCTCTCTGATAACCCACTTGGCAGTTACGGGCTTTTGCTCCGCATATGTTACTTTTAATTTCTTGGATGTTCTCCAGTGTGGTGGCGGTGTTTATGTGAAGATATCATCACACTTGTGCCCCCCCTCAACACAGATGCAACAAGTGACGTGACCTCTACCGTGCCTTTACTCCCCTTTTCTCACATCCAGGGCATGACCTTGTATCGCCAAAGTTTGATAAAGATCAACAACATCTACTTAGCAATTACATATTATCTGGAGATAGGATCACTGATGGATGATTTGCTTCAGGGGTAGCTTCAAATGGACCTCTCTCAATTGCGTCGGTGAGCATATATATATATATACATATATATATATATATATATATATATATATATATATATATACCAAATCAGTGGTGGTTATCTGTTTTCTGATTGCTCAGACGATTGACATCACGGTCTTAAAAAGGCAACTGTATTTATCTATAATTATCCAGCTAGGAGCTTACAATCAGCTCTGTGATATCAGTTTTTTTCTCATCAAATTGCTTTAAAAGTAAACATACTTAATAAGTATAATCATTTTTTAGTGTGGGCAGTGGAGCAGATCTAAATGTACACGTTTTCCATGGAAATTTAATTTCATTTACAACAACATATTTGGAATAAAAAGTCTGCTGTAACTTACAATCATTATGCACCAATACATAGGTATGACAGATGAAAGGACGAACTGACAGAGTATTATTGTTATAGCCTCAAAAGAAAAAAATAAAGGCTTTCGGTGCCATATTCGTTTCAACCAATCACCATATGGGATCAACCAAGGGGAATGTGTTTGTCACAGTGTTGGGAGTTGCAGATGTAAATGCAATCGCGCTCATTGTACAAAAAGTTCGCCTGTTTTCAGTCTCACAAATAATGATTTACGCATATAAAAAAAATGGAGTTTGAAATATATGGATCAAACTATGTGGTTTGGGGGACAAATCATACATGTATAATTCAATAAAGCTGTCCCCACAAAAATAATATTCTGCTAGGAATAATCAATATTTAATTACCTTGAACATCAAACAAAAGTATTTATATTGTGAAATCATACCACAATGACCTTTTCTT